>JACEFZ010019923.1:12500-243621 GCA_014155875.1 Cepaea nemoralis | reverse complement strand
AAAAAAGTTTTTTGGGGTTTTCCTTCATCACGGGAGGGGGGTGTCCTAAACCACAGCAGAGACCACCACTCTTGCAGCATATTGATGGAGAAAGACAGAACCAAGCAGCACAAGTTAACGGTCAGACTTTCCAGTATGACAGTACATGGCAAGATGTGGTGAGTAAAATAAGACGTGACCAAGCACAGAAAGCTTCAGGGCAGGAAAAAAAAGCTGGGAGCAGCCACCCTGGTGGAATTTCAAGGTTGAGAATGCTTGGGTTGATAAACTTAGTGCTGTAAGGAGATGGCAATATGCCAAGAAGAACAAAGCTAGCCATCCTAGTCCCTGTGTGCACATAGAAAGAGAGATTCACACAAAAGTAAGCTAATTAAAAAAAACAACTGGTCAAGGTGGTTAAAAGTGAAAAATGGGCAGAGGTGTGTCAAAGAGTAAGCACAGACAAGTGACTGAAATTGTTCTGGCGACTACATAAAAGCATGAGTGGGGTAGTCAAGAATAAGAGCATTTCTGACTTACAAGGTGCTGACCTCATCTGGAAGAGGGCTGAAGAGGGCAAGGGCAAAGCTCTCTTTGAACGCTATCTAGAGCAGAGAAATCAGACAGACATGGGAGGCCGACATTTTGCCAAGAAGGTCACCTTAGACAGGTGCATGACCAGAACAGTTAGGATAAAGACACAGTCACCGTGAAAGAAATTAAGGCTGTGCTTCGACGATCAAAAAACAGCACTCCAGGGCCGGATGGCATAAGATACGACGACACCAATAGGTGTACAGACAACGAGCTAGAGAAACTAGCAGACATGTACAACAACAGTATAGGGAGTGCTAGCATCAAGGAGGAATGGTTGCTAAGCTATCTTATTCCCTTGCCGAAGCCTGGCAAAGACCACACAAAAATTCAGGGATATGGAGTTATAACCATGCAGAAGACAATAGGCACGCTGCTGGAGAAGTTAATTGCCAGGAAATATCAAGCCAGCTAGAGAGGCAAGGTGTTTTCCCATCTACACTGGGTGGGTACCGTCCAAAAAGAGAAACCTGGACCAATGCAGCGGTTTTTGCCTATGATGTCTATGAGGGTTCCACTCAGGTATTGAGACCCGTTTGCTGCCAGCGATTGATCTGAGGACGCGTACAACCAGAGTAACATTGGATGTTTTAATGCTTCAGCTTCTTGAACTCAAAATAAGTCCATTCCTCCTTAGTTGGATCACTGCAGCCCTTTTCCAACGGAAAGTAGTTTTTAGATGTGGCAGTTAGACTTCGGAGCCAACAACAATATATCCTGGCCTACCACAGGGATCACCATTATCTCCGGTACTGTTCAACGCCTACACAGTGAGAATCACCAGTGAGCAGATCACTGGACCTGGTAGGACATTGTCATATGGCGACGATGTTTTAGTGTATCGTCAGGGTAAGGATATAGATCAGGTTGCTGTGGAGCTACAAACCGACGTCAATCGCATAAGTACTTGGTGTGTTGAAGCTGGTGCAATGGTCAACCCAACAAAGGCAACAATGACTTGGTTGTCGTTGAATAATCATATTGTCAACACTCCAACACCAACTGTAAAGCTGTGTTAAGAGACGGTGGAAAGAACGCAGGCAATGAATTACCCGGGGATACGGTTTGATCAAAGCCTTGCTTACAATGAGCACATAGACCAGGTGATAACAAAGGCCAAGCGGGGTTTGGCTGCGATGCGGGTGTTGGCGGCAGCAAACTGTGAGCAGCGTCATCTATGTCTTCTATACAAGGGGCTGGTCATGTCTGTTTTTGAGTATGCGATGGCAATCCTGACTCTCAGCCGTAAGCAGATAGAAAGGATGGAAAGGATACAGAATGAAGCTATGCGCATTATTCTTGGATGTACAAGAGATACAGCATGCAGGGCGATGCGCTACCTTCTTGATTTCCCAACCATTGAAGACATAATACAAGTTTGCAGAGCACGCGCCTACCTAAAAGTTAACACAAACACACAACATCCACTGCATAGTGAAATTATGAAGGTGAAGGGCAGCAGGTTAAAAAGAGGACGGTCGTGGATGTGTCAAGTCAGGTGTGTTCACTTGAGGACTTTGAACCTGGCGAGGAGTGGGTACAAGTGCCAACATATTTCTGCACGTCCTTTTTAGTTTGCATCCAACTAGACAGAAAATGCAGACAAGAAAATCCGGCTGCTGTGGAGGCGGAAGTACAAGCGTTGGTTTTCGAGAACTCGCTAGACGGTGATACTGTCATTTACACAGATGGACCGGTCTTCCGACATGTGAGAAGCTTATGGGCCTTTACTGTTCAGGCCGGAGGAAAATTGTGCTTTTGCTGAGACCACAAGTAGTCTGACTATGGAAGTCATTGCAGTAAGTACAGCAATAACATGGCTCGAGACACAGACATTCACTAGGGCATGTTTCCTTAGCGACTCAATGAGCGTGCTCAAGAGGATAGAGATGGGGTGGATCCGGAGAGAATAGTTGCTGTCTCTGGAGCGGTCTCGGCTGGCATAGATTAGTTTCATCTTCATGCCAGGGCATGCTGGAGTACAAAGAAATGAGCGGGCTAACAAGCTCGCAGGTAAGGCTACTGTGGAGGGCGGACGCGCCATCGATCAGGCTGACATTCTGAATTCTCTACGTGAAGTAAGATTATTGCGAGAACCAAGTGATGACTGTGAATCTACAACCATGGTGAGACTGCGAGAACAGCAAATTAAAAGAGGTGTGGCCAAACAAGAACACTACGCATTAAGCCAAAGGAGATTGATAAACCAACATAGAACTGGTGTCGTTAGCCGCTACACGCTGCGGGATTTGCTGAGGAGGGGATCCGAGCACTTGTGGACTGAATGGTTCGATGTGCAATGAGGAGGATCTGTCAACTAACTAGTCTGACAGTTTAGAAAATGGCCGGGTTGTTCCAAAATCCGTTCAAAGAAGCTCAAAGAGCGGTGATTCAGTTTCTTTCATTTGGAGGATGTCGATCAGTGAACATTCATCGAAGAATGCAGGATGCGTACGGTAACATATGTGTGTCGAAGACAACATTGACAGATTGGGCACGAATGTTTCGGAAAGGACGTCAGTTCACGACAGATCTTCAACGGCTGGGTCAAGCGCTTATTGTTGCAACAGAAAAAAACCATCGCCAAAATTGATGCAGCAGTACAGATAAACCTTTGTCGAAGCATACGTTCGCTAGCGAAAGAATGTGATATGTTCGTAAGAAACTGCAATATCGGCAGGTGTTTTCACAGTGGGTACAACGGATGTTGACCAACCACAAAAAAAAATAACAAAAAAAAAAACGAACGCATGTAATGGTGATTGAACCACTTGCTGCGTTACAGTATGGAGGGTGATGCATTTCTCTTCCGCATAATGGCAGGATATGAATTATGGTGTCACCACTTTGAGCCTAGCAGCAAAAGAGAGCGCATGCAATGGAAGCATGCTGGATCACCAAAAACCCAAAATATTCAAGTTACAGGTTTCCCCTGGTAAGGTTATGCTGAACGCGGTTTTTTTTTTTTCAAACCATGAAGGGCTATTGTTGGCCGACTTTATAGAACCTGGTGTGGACATCATCTCTACCCACTACTTGCAAACACTAGACAAGCTGCAAAAAGTCATCAAGAATAAGCGACCGCATGTCGCAAAGATTGTGCAGGAAGCATTAGCAAGGAAGAAGTGGTAAATTCTGCAACATTCAGCCTGTAGTCATGATTTGTCACCATGTGATTTTCATTTGTTCGAACCTCTAAAAAAGCTCTCAAGGGGCAGCGATTTCACAAAGATGCAGACGTAATGAACGCGGTAAACACTTGGTTCAGTGAGTAACCACAATCCATTTTTTGCGGACGGCATTCACCGCCTATGTAAGCAATGAGATGCTTGCCTGAATGCCTACGGCGATTTCTTCTGACCAACCCATGGTGCATAATTCATTCGAAATGAATGCTTCTTTTTAATTTTACCACACCTGTTAATGTTTCTTTCATGCTTTTTGCAATAGAGCCATTGGAACGGGTTTTCAATGACATCCCTTATATATATATATATATATATATATATATATATATATATATATATATATATATATATATATATATATATATATATATCTATATATATAAAACAAAGTGTATGTATGTAAATATGTATGTATGTATGTAAATATGTATGTCCTTTATTTTTTCGCTAACGGCCCATCCGATTGAGATGAAATTTTCTACACGCCTTCCTTTCATTCCAGAGCTGTCAACTGTCATAGTTTTTTTTTCTTCTTCCTCCTCCTCCCTCCTCCCCCTCCCAAAATACGTACGTAAATATATAATGATGATGATGAAAGAATCCCCGAACCAAAACGCTAGGGAAAGGGAAGAAAATGACGTGACTACACAGAATCGTCACACGGCAATCATCATCATCAAGTGCCGTGCCGGCTGGCGTAGGCGTTCATGGCTCTCCGTAGATCTCAGTCTTTGGTTTTTTGGATCAACTCTGCTGCTGATATTCCTCCATGCCACGGCAATATCAATAACAATTCATCTTTTTATGTGTAAGGAAGTTATCTACAGTCGTGTAGAAGGGAAGAACTAGACGAGTATGAATTCGGAATGGCGAACTCTCTCCCCCTCTCTTCTCCTCCCTCTACCTCCTCCCTCCACCCTTCTCCTCTTCCTCCTCCCTCTCATCCATCTCCTCCCTCCTCCTTCTCCCTCTTCCTTCTCCCTCTTCCTCTCCCCTCCTCCTCCATCCTCCTCCCTCCTACTCCCATCCGCCTCCTCCCCCCTCCTCCCTCATCTTCCCTCCTCCTCCCTCTCCCTCCTCATCCCTCCTCCTCCTGCCTCCCTCCTCCTCTTCCTGCCTCCTTCTCCCTCATCATCCTCCCTCCTCCTTCTCCCTTCTTCTCCCTATTCCCTCTTCCTCCTCCTACCTCCTCCCTCCTCCTCCCTCCACCCTCCTCCTCCCTTCTCCTCCTCTTCCTCCTCCCTTTCCTTCCTCCTCCTCCTCCCTCTACCTCCTCCTCCCCCTACCTCTTTCCTCCTCCCTCCTCCTCCTCTTCCACCTCCCTTTCCTTCTTCCCCTCCTCATTCTCCCTCCTTCCTCTCCCTCCTTCTTCTGCCTCCTCCCTCCTCCTCTCCCCTCCTCCTCCCTCCTCCTCCTTCTCCTCCTCCCTCCTTCTCCCTTCTTCTCCTCCTCTCCCCTCCTCCTCCTACCCTCTTCCTCTTCCCCTCCTCCCTCTCCCTCCTCCATCCTCCTCCTCCCTCTTCCTCCTCCTTCCTCTTCCTCCTCCTTCCTCCTCCTCCCTCTTCCTCCCTCTCCCTCCTCCTCCCTCTTCCTCCTCCTTCTTCCTCCTCCTTCCTCCTCCTCCCTCCTCCTCCCTCTTCCTCCTCCTCCTACCTCCTCCCTCCTCCTCCTCTCTCCTCCTCCCTCCTCCCTTTTCCTCCCTCCTCCTCCTCCCTCTACCTCCTCCCTCCTCCTCTCAACTCTTCCTCCTACCCTCTTCCTCTTTCCCTCCCCCTCCTCTCTATCCCTCCTTCTCCCTCCTCCTCCTTCTTCCTCCCTCCTCCTCCTCCCTCCTCCCCCTCCTCCTTCCTCCTCCTCCCTCTCCTCCTCCTCACTCCTCCTCCTCCCTCTACCTCCTCCCTCCTCCTCCCTTCACATTCCTCCTCCTCCCTCTTCGTTCTCCTCCCTCTTCCTCCTCCCCCCTCCTCCCTCTCCCAAAATACGTACGTAAATATATGATGATGATGATGAAAGAATCCCCGAACCAAAACGCTAGGGAAAGCGAAGAAAATGACGTGACTACACAGAATCGTCACACGGCAATCATCATCATCATCAAGTGCCGTGCCGGCTGGCGTAGGCGTTCATGGCTCTCCGTAGATCTCGGTCTTTGGTTTTCTGGATCAACTCTGCTGCTGATATTCCTCCTTGCCACGGCAATATAAATAACAATTAATCTCTTTATGTGTAAGGAAGTTATCTACAGTCATGTAGAAGGGAAGAACAATCAATGGAAGGACCGAAATCACAGAACCTAGACGAGTATGAATTCGGAATGGCAAACTCCCTCCTCCTCTCTTCTCCTCCTCCCTCTACCTCCTCCCTCCACCCTCCTCCTCCCTCTACCTCCTCCCCCTCCTCCTCCTCCTCCCTCTCCCTCCTCTTTCTCCCTCTTCCTCTCCCTTCCTCCTCCTTCCTCCTCCCTCCTTCTCCCTCCGCCTCCTCCCTCCTTCTCCTCCCTCCTCTTCCCTCTCTCTCCTCCTCCCTCCTCCTGCCTCCTTCTCCCTCATCCTCCTCCCTCATCCTCCTCCCTCCTCCTCCTTCTCACTCCTTCTCCCTCTTCCTCCTCCATCCTACTCCCTCCTCCTCCTTTCTCCTCCTCTCTCCTCCTCCTCCCTCTACCTCCTCATCCTCCCTCTACCTCCTCCCTCCACCCTCCTCCTCCTCCCTTCTCCTCCTCTTCCTCCTCCCTTTCCTTCCTCCTCCTCCCTCTACCTCCTAATCCTCCCTCTACCTCCTTCCTCCACCCTCCTCCTCCTACTCTTCCACCTCCCTTTCCTTCCTCCCCTCCTCATTCTCCTTCCTCTCCCTCCTCCTCCTCCCTCCTCCTCCTCTTCCTCCTCCCTTTCCTTCCTCCTCCTCCTCCCTCTACCTCCTCCTCCCTCTACCTCCTGCCTCCTCTTCCCTCCTCCACATCCCTCCTCCTCCCTCTTCCTCCTCCTACCTCCTCATCATTCCTCCTCCTCCTCCCTCCTCATTCTACCTCTTCCTCCCTCCTCCTTCTCCCTCCACCTCCTCCTCTCTCCTCCTCCCTCCTCCTCCCCCTCCTCCTGCGTTCTCCTCCTCCTCCCTCCTCCTCCTTCTCCCTCCTTCTCCCTCTTCCTCCTCCCTCCTACTCCCTCCTCCCTCCTCCTTCTCCCTCCTCCTAATACCTCCTCCTCCTCCCTCCTTCCTCCCCCTTCTCCTCCTTATCCTCTTTCCCCCTCCTCCTCCTAATCCCTCCTATTCCTCCCTACTCCTCCTCCTCCCTCCTCCTCCCTCCTCCTTCTCTCTCCGCCTATCTCTTCCTCCCTCCTCCTCCCTCTTCATCCTCCTCCTACCTCCTCCCTCCTCTCTCCTCCTCCCTCCTCCCTTTTCCTCCCTCCTCCTCCTCCCTCTACCTCCTCCCTTCTCCTCCCTCCTTCCTCCACATCCCTCCTCCTACCTCTTCCTCCTCCTCCCTCCTCATCATTCCTCCTCTCCCTCCTCCTCATCCCCCTCCTTCTCCCTCCTCCTTCTACCTCTTCCTCCCTCCTCCTTCTCCCTCCTCCTTCTCCCTCCACCTCCTCCCTCCTTCTCTCTCCTCCTCCTTCCTCCTCCTCCCTCTCCCTCCTCCCCATCCTCCTCCTGCGTTTTCCTCCTCCCTCCTCCTTCTCCCTATTCCTCCTCCCTCTTCCTCCTCCTCCCTTCTCCTCCCTCCTCTTCTCTCTTCCTCCTCTTTCCTCCTCCTTCCTCCTCCTTCCTCCTCCTCCCTCCTCCTCCCTCCTCCTCCTTCGCCTCTATCCCCCCTCCTCCTCCTAATCTCTCCTCCTCCCTCCTCCTCCCTCCTATTCCTCCCTACTCCTCCTCCTCCCTCCTCCTCCTCCTCTCTCCGCCTATCTCTTCCTCCCTCCTCCTCCTCCCTCCTCCACCCTCTTCCTCCTCCCTCCTCCTACTCCTCCTTTTTCTTCTTCTTCTTCTGCTGCCGCCGCTCCATTTACCCAAGTTAATTGTTGGGGGAATATGTAATGATCTTTCAAGTGCTCTTTCTAATGCTTTTTGTAAGTTGGTCTTCGTTTATCTAAGGTTGTTCTAACCGCAACCAATAAATGATTAGACTGACAGACAGACAGACAGACAGACAGACAGACAGACAGACAGACAGACAGACAGACAGACAGACAGATAGTCGGGAACGGAAACTTATATGAATTAAATGAGATGCTCCCCATCAGGGGCTGGGCGAAGCCGGGCCGGGTCAGACAGACAGACAGATAGACAGACAGACAGATAGATAGTCGGGAACGGAAACGGGAGCTTATATGACTACTTTTATGAATTAAATGAGATGCTCCACACCAGGAGCCAGGCGATGCCGGGCAGGTTCAGACAGACAGACAGACAGACAGATAGACAGACAGACAGACTGACAGACAGACAGAGACAGGAACGGGAATGGGAGCTTATATGACTACTTATATGAATTAAATGAGATGCTCCACACCAGGAGCCAGGCGATGCCGGGCAGGGTCAGACAGACAGACAGACAGATAGACAGACAGATAGACAGACAGACAGACAGACAGACAGACAGACAGACAGACAGGAACGGGAATGGGAGCTTATATGACTACTTATATGAATTAAATGAGATGCTCCCCACCAGGAACTGGGCGAAGCCGGGCAGGGTCTGCTAGTATATATATATATATATATATATATATATATATATATATATATATATATATATATATATATATATATATATATATATATATATATATATATTGTCAGGATCTTAAAAACCTGGCTCGTTGGACCCAACATATGTGAGACAAGTACAAGTACAAAATGATTGGACTTGACACACAATGACACTCAGTTCAATGGATTTATTTACAATTCACATGCAATACGATCTAGTTTGGCATGTGATGATCATTACTATACATATACAATACATCAATACACTTACAGACAAGACCCACAGCTTCACAGTCTATCTCACAAGATATACAAGCACTCGACTTCCGGGCACAGAACTACACGAAGCCTTTCTCAACCCACACGTCCTGTCCTGTCCGAGTTCCCAAGCAGTCTGCCGCTTTCCCCGCACAGCGCTTGTCCTGTGGATTGGCTTCACGAGGACTGCGTGCGTCTTGCTTTGTCCTTGCCTGACTGCTGACTATCACGTCAGCCAGCAACCTGTGGGCAGGTAATTGGTACTCGCCTGGTGGGCGTAACGATGTCACTGCATCCCGGTTGGAGACTATTCGCCTGGCGGGCGTAACGATGTTACTGCATCTCGGTTGGAGACATTAGAGATTCTGACACGCTCCCCGGGGCTTATTCATGAAAGATTTTATATTTCATGTATAATCTATATCGATAAAGGGTTAATCTTTTAACCATGTCAGAATCGACCTTTCTGTTGTCATGTACATTGGCATAGAAATACATAAGAAATGCAAGTTGTATGTTAAGTCATGTGGTGTTCAATCTTTACCACTTTCCAAGTTTCATCCTCTCGATGGATGATCACCTGAGTTGCAATATTGACCCAGTCAGATCGGTAGCACCAGCTTCCAAAGCAACTACCTCGCAACCTCTTTAAAAAAAACGAAATAATATGCTTTTTGCAACAAAAAACATCAGGTAAGACTGTAATACGTCTTTTTATAAGCCGCATTCAACGCTCGAGCTCCGACCTCATTTGGCCGGGAGCTCTACCGTTGGTCTACAACATCGGTAACCCTATACCATGCCCAGCTGATGACTTCTTGGAGTGTTGACAATCTGGCAACACAATGGCTATTTTTATACAACACATATTCGAATACATTTCAATTTACCGCCCTTAGTGTAATAATGTAACAACAATTAAATGAAAGTGACATAATTTCAAAAGATCTCACATCGAATCTATTACAATTATTCTTCTATTTCTCAGCGTCATAGCTTGATGCTTTTCCATACTAGCGAAAACATGTCGATAGTGTGAATAAGTTACTCAAGATATGATTCTAAGATTACACTAGCTGAAAAATACTAATACACCATTCGTGTATTCGACATTGGTGTTTCATAAATATTTTAGAAGCGTCATTAATTTTTAAGGTTTTTGTTTATAGTCTGCTAATTTTGGTCTAAATTTACAAATTATCCGGAAGTACACACGAACAGCTGATGTCGTTAAAATTTCTATCACACACTTGTTCCGCTCTGGTGTAGCAATTCGGAATGTGAAATTGTTCTGATAGTTAATGTGTTCGTTGTTTCGCTGGAAAACTTCTGGATTGCGATTGACTGCAGTTGTGTAAATGTCGCAGTTCAGTTCACTCTTTCGTTCACGGATTAAAATATCACTGGATATGTTCCACTCGCAGATACCACTGATAACTTGACTAGTTCGCTTGAGGTAAGTTATGAACACATGTGGCACTGTTCTCATTTCATAATACATACAATTAATATTGTTCGCTTTGTAACACACACTACGCAATTATTCCAGACGATTACTACACTAATAATAAAATAAGAAAATATATTTGCAGTGGGAATGAACCCTATCACATCACATAATAGACGTACACAGCTTTCCTGAAAAAAAAAAAAAACTTTCACTGATGGCTGTGTTGGTCTGAGTGTTTTCTAACACACTGCACTCAGACATTAGTGTTTACTGGGTCGTTCGGACAACGGGACAAAAGATCAGCAATCGTGTTGGTTCTGCCAGCGATATGTCGAACTTCAAAGCTGTAATCTTGCAGCAAAAGTGACCAGCGCGCTATCATCTGGTTTGTCGGCACTCCTGAAGTAATAAATTTTAATGGACTATTGTCGGACTCTACAATAAAATGCCGTCCCAGGAGGAATCTGGACAACTTAGTTATACCCACCACCAGAGCAAGGGATTCTAATTGTGGTGTCGACCAAGCGCGTTCTCTTGGTTTCAATTTTCTAGAGACGTAGTATACAGGGTGTAGAATGTTGTCATGTTCCTGTAACAGAACTGCCCCAATCGCCACGGAGCTCGCGTCTGTGCGTAATCTGAAAGGAATATGTAAATGTGGCAATTTGAGAATGGGATTCTTTAAACTATTCACAGAAACATAAGATAACACTTTCTGGAGTGCAAATTTTAGGCATTCATTGTTTACAATCTTTTCAGGCTGGTTTTTTGTTAGTAGGTTAGTAAATTGTTCTGTCAGTTCAGCAAAATCTGGTATGAACTGCCTATAATAATTTAATAGTCCTAACACACTTCTGACTTGTTTCTTGGTAGTCGGAAGTGAGAGTTTCAGTAGTTTAGACACGATATTATCGTCTGTCGTGACAAAGCCATTAGATATTTTGTACCCTAAAAAGGAGATTTATTGATAGGCTATGTCAACTTTTGTAGGCTTCACAGTCAGTCCGTGCTGTCTGATCCGTTCAAATGTCTGCTGTAATGTCTTTATGTGGTCTGTCATCGTCTTTGTGTGAACACAAATGTCGTCCATGTAACAGATAATGTTTGGTATGTCCACCAGTAAGAGTCGTGTCATACGTACGAATGTCGCTGGGGCATTGACCAGTCCAAATGGTAATTTGCACCATTCGTACAGTCCCCAAGGTGTGGCAAAGGCTCTTAGATGTCTGCTCTGCTCGTGTACCGTTATCTGCCAATAATCTTTAGTCATATCCAACTTCGTGAAGTACCTAGAGTCTGTCAGTTCTGTCAGTAGATCTTCGCAGTTGGTCATTGGTTCCAGATCTAAAAGTGTTATTTTATTTAATTTTCGATAATCTACACAGAGTCTTATCGTGTTGTCCATTTTGCGTACCATGACCGTTGGAGACGAAAAATGTGATTATGATCGTCTAATGATGTTGTTTTTCTCTAAGCTAATGATCTCTTGATGTAAATTTTCTTTGTAATGTAATGGAATGGTGTAAGGTCTGCATTTTATTGGTGTGTTTGAAGTGAGCGTGATGTGATGTTGTACTAATTCTGTTTGTCCTGGGTTGTTGGAGAAGATGGTGTTGTACTGTTGTATGAGATGTTTGCAACTGTCTGTTTCTGCTTGAGTTAAATTTGGGTTTATTTTGATTTCCTTCAAGCAGTTTGTCGTGTCTAATGCAGGCGTTGGAATTTCGTCACTATCTTCGTCATCTTCATGGTCTATTATAAATGTGCAGGCTGTTGTATCGTCTTGTTCGTTGTCTCTGTTGTGGTATGGTCTTAGCATATTGATGTGGAATATTTTATGTTTGTCTTTTATTTGAATCTCATAGTCTACCGTTGAAATCTGTCTTATTACTTTAAATGGTCCTTGCCAAGAGTCAGTCAATAAGTGTCGGTCACTAGGTAAGAGAAGAAGTACGTCCTGTCCAGGTGTCAATGTTATTGTCCTGTTACCTTTGTCTGCGTATTGTCTATATGTAACACCAGATAGTTTTAGTGCTTCTTTTGCAATAGTACAAGATTTGATGATTCTTTCACGCAATGATGTAACATATACGTATGATGATATGGGTTTAAGTAAAGGAGTGGCTTCAGTTAACATTGAATGGTAGATACTCAATGGGCCACGTGGTTTGGCACCATAGATAAGTTCAAAAGGAGATAATCCAGTACTAGAATGTGGGACCTCGCGATAAGCAAAAAGTATAGCAGGCAAATATACGTCCCAGTTTTGGGGATATTCTTGCGTGACTTTAGCAAGCATATGCTTCAAATCACCGTTAATCTGTTCTATGATTCCCGTTGAGAGAGGATGGTATGGTGAATTGAAACATTGTTTCACCCCTAGCATTTTGGTGAAAGCTTGAGTAGATGATGCAATGAATTGGCTTCCCCTATCTGATAGGATAGTGTCTGGAAATCCTATTCGTGAAAATATATGGAAGAAAACTTCCATGATATCATTGGCAGTTATGTTCTTTACAGGAATCGTTTCAGGCCAGCGGCTACATACATCAATGATGGTAACGATATATCTATTCCCTCTGGATGTTATTTGATTCAGAGGGCCTACTATGTCGACAGATATTTTCTCAAAAGGTCGACTGGCTAAGTCGGTAATTTGTAATTTGGCCTGTGGGTTTTTACCTTTTTTCACTAGTTTTTGGCAGATATCACAACTTCTACAATATTGCTTAATGTCCTTGCAGAATCTTGGCCAATAAAACTGTGTTAGTAATCTTGATCTGGTCTTGGAGTATGCCATATGCCCTGCAAGAGGTATATCATGGGCAAGATGTAAGGCTTGCTTACGGTATTCAATTGGCAAAACAGTTTGCTCTGTGGTGCTGTTACCTCTGGTATAGTACCTGTTGAGGATGCAATTTTTAAGAGCAAAATGCCATCTTGCATTTTTAGTTACCTTTGGCTTTTGGCCGATCAGATTAAAATATTTAGATAATGAAGGATCAGCCTTTTGGGCTGTTACAAAATTCTCCTTCATGGTTTTAGGAGGCAGTACCACTGGGCTAAACATTTCTATAGCCTCAGTTTGATTACTTTCATCTTGCACTCTAGCAGTAGATCTGGTTACTGCGTTCACACATTCAATGATATCCAATGGTGATGAAACATTTTGGTCAATGATTTCATGAGATCTTAGTGCTACATTAGCTACCATACATTCATTTGGTGATACCATACTTTCAATGATGACATGTGATGGTGATGATGTTATGCTATCATCAATGCAAACAGATGTAATATCATGAGGCATATCATTCACCTCTGGTAAGTTCCCAATGATAATATCACACACAGGGTTAGTTAATGCAGCGCATTTTACTTTCCCAGTGAGGAATGGTGTCTGAATATATGCCCATGCTAATGGGTACTTTTCGATATTTCCAGAGAATGTTCTGCATGTTACGTGCCTGCCTGTATAATCTGTAGGCATTATGAACTTTCTCTTTAACCCTATAAGAGAACTCCCGGTGTCACGAAGGACTGTAGCAGGCTTCCCTTTCACATATCCCTGGTGGATGTTTATTCTGCCTTTGGAATCTATTACCAAATTAGCTTCCTCATTGGCAATAGGAATGGAGTGGCCGCATGTTAAAATGCCATCTTCATAAAAGGTATTACAAATAGTACATTTATGTGAATTAAACATGTCAAAAGCCTGTGCTGAGTTCACAGGGTGCTTTTCTGAATGTTCTTCATCTGATGATAAACTGTCAAATAAGGCGGCATTTGCTTTCTTGGTCATTTGTCTTCCTTTACACGAATGGCGCCAGTGGCCGTACGCTTTACAGAGGAAGCATTTTCGTGCCTTTTTAAAGGATTTACGTTCCTTATCCTGACTATTTATGAAGTTCTGTAAGTATGTAAGATATGCCGGATTCTTGTCATACATTTCGCCTTGGTGGTGTGACATGTTACAAAATCTACAATGATTGTATTTCTCAGAAGTAGGCTTATACGTTCTTTGCCTATTGTAGGGTTCTGATCGAGGTTTTTCATAGTTAGCAACTGCTACAAAGTTTGTATCAGTAGCTTCACTATCAAAACAATGTTTATTGGCTGTATAGTCAGCCGAACCACGTCTCTCAATCTGTTCCACACTCGTACATTCATTCTCTTGCAAAAATTTTGAAAATGCTGATGGAATGGATGAGATGATTTTATCCCTGATGATGAGATCTTCTAATTTATGAAAGTCTTTATTTACTTTGGCTGCTGAAAACCATTTGGTAAATACGTCTCGGACTACGGAGACATAATCAGAGAACGTTTGAGTAGGTGTTGGGCTCAATTTGCTGAACTGTTCTCTGTAACCTGCCTCATCTAGCATAAAATGTGCCATAATTTTTGACTTTAGATAGTGGTAATCTTTTCTGAGGTCTTTGGGGATAGTCTCTATGACTTTCAGAGGCTCCCCTGACAAACTCCTCATATAAATAATGTTCCATTCAGAAACTGGGACATGATAGTGGTCCATTAAGGTTTCAAAATCTGGGTGAACGCTGCAATGCAGTCACCTGAGGTATAATTTCTCACAATACCTTGATACCTTTTGTACTGGTTTTCTTTTCCCAGTCTTTCAGATTTCTTAGACTCTTTGTCTATGGCCGTATCGGCTTCAAGCTGTTTAATTTTGAGTTGTAATTCAAGCTCCTCTCGTTTACTTTGAGCTGAGATTTCTGCCTTCCTCAATTCATTATCTAACTCCGCTTGTTTTGTTTTCGCAGATAATTCTAACTCTGCCTGTTTCGTTTTTGCAGATAATTCTAGCTCTGTCTGTTTCATTTTCGCCTCTGCCTGCTTTAATGCTGTTTCTGCCTCTGCCTGCTTGGCAGCTCTTTCAGCCACTCTTTCCTCGCGTTCGTGGTATTCAGAGTATTTTGTTTCACTCCACTTTGTTAACTCGTCACCAGTTAACTTTAGCTTTAAACCCATCTCGATGAAGTCGTTTAACGAAGACATGATGGAATTTTAAAAAGAAAATGAGGTATCAGACACACAATTTGTTACAAGGTGTTAGTAATGTGAAAATTTTACAATCTTGTTGAACTTACAATTTGTGCCAAAATTTGCATCCGAAAGTATATAGAAAAAATATACTCAAGTGTACTGGATGCGGTGGAGAACGGTTTAAATCAGGGCTAGGAACTGTAGGGTCGCTACTTCAAGAACAAATGACCTCTACGGGCAACGGTTTCAGATGGCACAGAAAACCTGCTTTCTTTTGGGAGGAAATAAGTTAGAATCTACCTTTATGTGATGTGTATGCTTGTCACTAAGTTCTGATTAGGTTTGTATGGCGTTGAGTGTAATTGTAGGTCGTAATGTCGTCGGTCAACAATTTTTTTTCAAATCACAAGTCACTTTCTTTCCCAAACTTTCTGCTTTCCACAATTAACTTCACAAATACAATCTAGATATATTTCAACACTCTACAACTATGATGGTACATCACTTACATCACGATGACATTCAGTAAGGACATAGACATCATGTTTACAAGATGGCGACAAGGTCAAAATGGGGACAAGTTCAAAATGGCGACAAGTTACACAATCACCGATGTTTTACACGTTTACAAGTTCAAACAATCTAAGAGGACGAACCTTCCACGTTTAAACAATCTAAGAGGACGAGCCTTCCACGTTTAAACAATATAAGAGGACGAGCCTTCCACGTTCACACATGTCAGGATCTTAAACCTGGCTCGTTTGACCCAACATATGTGAGACAAGTACAAGTACAAAATGATTGGACTTGACACACAATGACACTCAGTTCAATGGATTTATTTACAATTCACATGCAATACGATCTAGTTTGGCATGTGATGATCATTACTATACATATACAATACATCAATACACTTACAGACAAAACCCACAGCTTCACAGTCTATCTCACAAGATATACAAGCACTCGACTTTCGGGCACAGAACTAAACGAAGCCTTTCTCAACCCACACGTCCTGTCCTGTCCGAGTTCCCAAGCAGTCTGCCGGTTTTCCCGCACAGCGCTTGTCCTGTGGATTGGCTTCACGAGGACTGCGTGCGTCTTGCTTTGTCCTTGCCTGACTGCTGACTATCACGTCAGCCAGCAACCTGCGGGCAGGTAATTGGTACTCGCCTGGCGGGCGTAACGATGTCACTGCATCCCGGTTGGAGACTATTCGCCTGGCGGGCGTAACGATGTTACTGCATCTCGGTTGGAGACATTAGAGATTCTGACATATATATATATATATCCATCATGTGTCATGCCGGTAAGCGTGGGCGGTCATGTTCTGCCATCTCACTCGATCACCAGAGTCGTTTCTGGGTAAGATTTTTTAATTGTGACCTGACACCTTTATGGTCACGAGGAAAAGACTAATATCTTTGTTTTTAAATATTCATAATCATCTCTAAACATAATGGTATGGTCTGATGAATACTATTAATTTTGCAGGTATATTTCTAGCATTTATATATTGTAAAACATACCAATGTGTCTTATGGATTTCATTTTGACGCATCAGTGTAGTCTTTCCCTCTTGACCAGAAAGGTGTCAGATCACAATTCAAAAATCTTATCCCGAAACCCAACCAAACATTTGAAGACAATGTTTCAATAGTGCAAAGCACGGTTTAAAAGCACATCAGAGCTGAACACATTAACAACGATTTTAACGCATTAAAAGACCTAGTAATTAGACGAAACCTATTAACAACACTTTCATTATCATTCTCAAAATTCTTAGAATGAGAGTAGTTCTGTCAAAGAGATAAAAGAGAAAGGTTCCGCGTATTTCAATGCAAATAAAGACATTTTTAAGACCACACCAGTTGGCGCTACGGCCACTAATTTTGAAAACGAACAGGTAGCAATGATTACAACAGAAGAAAGAAAATAATATCATGTAAACACTGTTTGACGTCACACGGAGAAAATAAAGTGTGTGATGAAAATCCTGAATATCATAACTATTTGATGAATATGGTATTAAGTAAGCAGGCAAGATTAAATCGAAAGAAGTACAGAATGAAATGTAATTTTTGCAAGGCTTTTAGCCACGCTCGAAGACGTAAAGATATAAGTGAATTCACTCATTCATTCAGTAGCGGATAGAGACAGAGCCATATGAGAAAACCCGGGTCAATGAGGTCTATATGGTGAGTGCCGATTCATCGACGATGAACCGTGGTTTTCGTGGAGGACTTTTGTGTTGGCATTCTGGCGTCGGCATTATGCACAGTGTATCTGTACGGGCTGTTGGGTTACCGAGACTCCTGACTGTTCTACTTTTTACATTGGACAGTGCCTCGGGGTAGATCCCTCTCAGCTATGCCGTAATACAAGCTATTATAATCTGTCAGAGGTATTATTCAAGTTTGGCTCGTCCCAGTAATACGAACGCTCAAAGTCAAAAGAAACTTGGCAACGAAATACAGACGCGGCTCTGGTGACAAGTTAACACAACACCTGTTTTATTGGGTGTATCAACATGAGTTCATACAAATTCATCGTCTCTATAGGGCATCCTTGCCACAGGACTAACACCTACTCGGAGCATCTAGAATTGCTATGATCAATGTCTCTAACCATCACCTCAGCGCCCAGCCTGTTTCATTCCGCTGTTATTTCGATCCGAGTCGTTAGATTCCTGGTAAATTCCTCTCGCTTTTAGATCCACGGTTGTTCAATCTCAGCAATTGACTCCTCCTGTCGTCCACTTGAATACTGAATACACTTGCATGAAAATATCCACTTGCGCCACGAATTTGACTCCACACAAGAAACACACGTCTGTTCTTGAAGACGGTACCACAGCGTATCCTTGTTTGTTGTCCTCTGACGTATCTCATCTCCCTAGTTTCCCTGTGCACTGTATAGTTCAGTGCATACTTTAGGAAAAATCCCTTTCACCTTTCTTTGCCTGTGGTGTGTCAGTGCTTGCTATCTGGCAGACAGTGGGGAGCATTTTGTGTGATATTCATTGGCACAAGAACGGAGCGTAATGGGGACGACCCGTTGTCGTGAAGTTTGAACCTCGACTAACTAACTAACCACTTCAGTATTCAGCTCTTGAAGTATGCATGCATTTGCTCTTTTCTTTACCCAAAATATTCTTAGAACCCGTCTATAACATCTATATTCAAAAGTATTTATGCGCTGTTCAGCTTGTTTAGTAAGTGTCGAGGTTTCACAGGCGTATGTTGCAATGGGAAAGTTGCATGCTCTTAAAAATATAATGTTTGTAGTTCTATCTATCACACACCACAATTTATTAAGTTGTGTTAGTCTTTGAAGAGCAATTAATAGACGACGTTTAATTTCTTTAATTGCGTCACCGTTGTTGGTAATCAATGACCCAAGATATTCAAAATTGTCCACCACCTCCAATCTTTCCTCATTAACATATATTTCTTTCTCCATAGTAATTTTATCTGAAAGCATTATCTTTGATTTTTCTATGTTAAGATATAAGTTGTGATTGTCACTATTTCTTTGGGTTGAAGTTATTACGTTTTCTATACCAGTCTGTGATGTAGATAACAATACTGTATCATCAGCATATCGAATCTCTGATATTTCATGACCACCGATATTTAGGGCATCATATTGCTCCCTGGTTATATCATCTCTGACATTTCTCATTATATTTTCGGCGTACAGGTGACAGCATGCAGCCCTGACGGACTCCTTACTTGATGTCAAACCAATCTGATGTCTCGCCATCTATTCTAACCGCTGCTTGTTGGTCTAGATAGAGCATTTTTATGAGTTGTACTATATGTGATGGAAAGCCCACATTCCTCATGATTTCCCAAAGTTTCTGATGTTGTACACTGTCAAATGCCTCTGAATAATCCACAAAACAGGAGATTAGGTTTACATTAAAATTCTCTGCACTTCTCTATTATTAAACGCCATCAAGCCATATACCATATTTCCATATCTTTTTACAGAATGCGTGATAGATTTGTATGCTTTCTTCTCCTCCCGCTTTAATTAGTTCAGCTGGTATCTCATCACATTCTGGTGACTTACTATTCTTCAGTTTCTTTATTGCCAATGCAATTTCATATAACGTGTGTTCAGGTTCTGTTTCTGCCGTCATTGGTTCATGTATATCATTCATATCCTCACAGTCATTCATATCATACATTCCAATGCAGTATTCGTGCCATCTTTCTAGAATTTGTCTAGATTCTGTTAAGGTATTTCTCAACTTGTCACAGATAACATTTAATTGAGGTTGAACATTTCTTGTCAATAACTTCATTTCTTGCACCATTTCTTAATCTCTTCCATTCTTATGATATTGCTCTATTTTTATACAACAATCTCGTATATATTGTTTTTTGTCGTTTCTTGTGTTCATCCTTATTTCTCGTGTTAAAGATTTATACTTCATCCAACTGTTATCGGTTTCTCATTTCTTTTTCAGTTCCCTTCGTTGTTTTATTAATTCTAACGTGCATGGTGTAATCCATGGCTTATGTTGCTTAGTCCTGGTCGGAATTAAATCTTTGGCTGTTGTTATCAAGATATCTCTAGGTTGCACTGCCAGTTGATCAGATGTCATTTCCTCTTGTACAGACATCAAGACCCTAAAACGATTCCTCACTTCTATGTTGTATGCATCTGGTATTTTTGTAAGATCAAAAAGTGGCCTTGGTCCTCGGGTAAGCTTTTTGAGTTATCTTCTTCTTCTTCTTCGTTCATCCGGAGTTTTTTTTCGGACGTGATTGCGTTGTGCCTGTTTACAGCAGAGCTGCGTTCTTGCGCCGTTAGGCCGACACATCCGACTTCTGCGGGCATTTGTTGACCGGGTTAACCTTCCCGGGCTTTTTGAGTTTTAATTTCATATCTGCTTCTACTAACTGATGATCTGTATCACAGTCTGCACTTCGTAGGGTTTTTGCAGATGTTATGCTTGATATCCACCTTCTTTGTATTAAAATATAATCTATCTGATTTTTGGTAATACTGTCCGGGGACTTCCATGTGAATGTGAAGAGTCTTCTTTGGTGTTGTTTAAAAAGTGTGTTGGCTATCGTTACGTCATTTTCTGAGCAAAATTATATTAATTTTTCACCTGCATCATTTTTATTTCCCAATCCAAGTTTTCATAAAACGTGTCTCTCATTGCATTTCTTCCTGTACCTACTTTAGCATTAAAATCTCCCATTATGGTTGTTATATCATTATTGCAAATCTTATGTAATGTGACTTGCAATGTATTGTAAATATCTTCAATTTCTTCCTTCTCTGCTGTTGATGTAGGTGCATAAATCTGTACGAGAGTTGTGTTGTTTTGGACGTCCTTTAAGTCTGATAGTAAGGATTCTGTCACTGATTGATTGATTGATTAATTTAGGAACCGACATCACAGCATTCGGGGCATTCCCAAAAGTGCTCCGTCCCCATCCTCAGCAGCCAGCGAAGAGTTCCAACACCAATAGTACCAGTAGCAATCTGAGTATATGTCGGTCTCGCCTTTCCTCTGAGCGTCGGGCGTCGGCCAGATCTCCTCGTCATTACTCGCTGTCTCATTCTTACCAGAAGTGCACTCTTACTCTGAAGTGCACACGTTCCCCCACAAGCCCGCAACCACGTCTGCCTTGTCATGCATCAATACTCCACCAAGTTTTGCAGAGCCAGACAATTTGTCCACCTGTTCATTACCCAGCACACCGGCATGCCCGAAGAAAAGATCTAGGCGATGCTTGCCACCCACCCGTGACCTCCGAAGCGAGGCAAGCCACTCTGCCCGAAGCTTGCCTGTTCTCACCTTCCTCAGCATGCTTTCTAAGTCAGTTACAATCACGATGTGTGTGTGTATCGTATTCTCTATCCAGCGGAAAGCTGCACTGACCGCCTCCACCTCCATTCTTAAGCTAGTGTAACAAGCTACATGGAGGGTCCCAAATAGCCCTGTTACAATATTTCAAAAATATTCTTTCGCCCTGGCTGGGATAGGTCTTTGCTTGCCAACCCTCCTCCGTTTCCCTGGACTCACCTGTCACTCATCTCTTTCAGACCTCGGGTCTATTGTCATGGCAGTGGTTTTTCTGTCCTGACACAAACACAACATGACAATCGTCTCAGTCACTATAATTAGAATTAAATACCTTAAGAATGACAACACAGAACAAACATCAAGACAGATGAACCTATAAAAGTTCTATAAAGAAACTAGAGGAGATAACTCTAGTCCAGACATGAAGCAACATAACCTCTGAACATCATAGACACAGATCTTAATATTGTCCATGTTAGTCACAATCCACCTCACCCGGACAAATCTTAGGCCTCTCTTTCCAGCGTAGGTATGTTTGAACAACAGGCCTTTCAGGTTCTGTGGCCCACACGATAGAGTCACTCAATTGGTCTGAGAAAGTGCCATGGGATCACTTGGCACAATGTGGTTGGGAAATAAGATCAGGAAACAGTTTGTGTATGGGGAATGGGTCAGAGTCTTTCGCTGTCCCAGACAAGGATGGGTATGATTTCAAATAATGGGAATTATTCATGAATGTGTAATGGATAGATGCCCTTCACTGTCCTGTAAAAAATGGGTATGCAGGATGATCATGCGTAGGCCCAGACAAGAAACTACCTGCTCTCGAGCCTATGTCGTTGAAAAGACTTGAGATGCGCCATCACCGCAAATTGGCATTTGCCCAAGACCAACCTTGCCTCTCCCTCATAGTTATAAACATTCTACCTGGTATGGCCAATGACTTGACCGGGCTTCATCAGTTGCATATAGCTTTAGGCATAGAAGCGCTGTCGAGACCTTCAGCTCACTTTACGGTCAAAAGGAGGACCCTGTAGATGACAAAGATTAGTGAGCGTCTCCAGCCTAAACTTCTGGTACAGCCGACATGGAGACTCCTAATGGTCTCAGCACATCAGCTGCTATCAACAAAATATATAATATTCCTAGATATATATTTCTTTACCAGACCTGCGTGAATTAGCCTGACCTGACAAGAGGTCCTGGATTGGCGGCGTCTTTTCTAGACTAGGCCTTTAGCTTGACAAAGTCCTGTCGTTTGACCCTAGGTACTTTTTGCCTACAAGACTCACTCTCCACACTCATACCAAGCTTTTATTATTATTGGGCACATTCATTTCCAGGCTTATCTCTCACTTGCAAACCATGCCTTTCTCACGATAAAGCTCTTGTGGTGTTGTGTGGGTAATTATTGGTATGTAAAGAAGTGTCGTTCCCCATTCCCAGCAAGAATAGGAAAGAAGATACTACTCCTTCCGGCCGCTGCTCTTGTCTGAGCTGTCGCCGCAATGTACCAGCCGTGCCTCACCTTACACGTAGAACTAGATGATATTATCGACCAGCAACCAGTCAGTTCACCCGGCCACCCTATCCGCTAAAAGATGAAAGAGATAACCCAGTGGATAGCCTCTTCCGGCTCAAGAAGATAGATCTTAGCCCTGGTGGCAACCGTCCTCCGACGGAGCCCTTCCCTCCTTCCGTCATCCCGTAGCTATATAATGTGTTTTATATTTAACTGAAGAGAATTGCTAATATGCCGAGTTCAGGCCGTAGGAAGAAAGATAGCACCGCCATCCGCTGCCAAGAAACAAGTGAATCAATCTGGGAAGATATATTGCTCAGATTCGTTCCCAAGCAATGCCAAGAAACAAGACGCTTAGCTAGATTGCCAACGTCCAAACCCACTCACGAATATGGGCATGACCGGCTTTTCGCCAATTCTTCTCACCATTCGAGACAACAGAGATTTATATGCCTAAGGACGGGTAGGGACTAAATAAACCCGTTTTGTTTTTCCTTATACACACCCCAGTAGTATGCTGCAGTGTTGTCCGATCTTGAATTAAATTGACATTCTGCAAATACAACTGTATGTCTTGGAACGACATGCATTCACCAGAAGTTGCACTGTGTGTATTTGGGGTAGACGCCCTAACGTGTTTTTCCCAAAGACAAGACATATATCTAATCGTTCTAATAGAAGATCGTGTTGTTACGTACTCAAAGAACTATCTTCCTCGGTGATTGAGCGAACAAGAGAACCGAGGGTTCCCGAACCTGGTTTCCCCCTTTTTACCCAAACTCAAAGAAGGCATGGAGGACCTGGGCCCTGGCATTTTGTCACAGTTGATGTTGTGGTGATCATATGTCAAAACTCTCCTGCACCAAAGTCGACCATTAGATTTTTGCTAAGAATCCCAGGCACTTCTCTTACCCCCCCCTTTCCCCCCACACTCACCCCGACCCATCTGTGTGATATCACATCACCCGAGCGAGCATTATCCTGAATTAGTTTGCTGAATTTCCCACTTCGTGGCACCTGCTGGCCACCCCCTGCTCAATATTATTATGAACTCGCACAAGTCTGACAGCTCCGCTGGTACTCTGACCCACTCCTCTCCTCACCTAATGTTCTCAAAGATGATAACCTGTCTGATTGTATCCTCCGTCGGAGGCATCCATGATTTCCCTCTTATCAGTCGCTAACCCTTAACTGCGTCCAGCGCCTCATGCAACGGGTGATCTGTGTCTGCAGCTACTCTGAGGTATGCCTTCGTCTGCATCACCTTGAGCCTACCAGCAACAGTCGGCAGACCAAGGATGTAATGCATACACAGTACTGTGGTGTATCTGGTGCATCCCAGAATGACCCGCATAGCTTCGTTCTGTATGCGGCCTAATTTCACTAGCTGACTCTTTGAGACAGTGAGCAGTCCTAGTCCATAATCAATCACTGAGAGGATCAAGTGCTGGTATAGTGTAAAATGCATTCTCTGCTCTGTGTCCATTGCAACATAGTTTTAGTGCATTGAGTCCCTTTTGAGACCTTGTCACAATCGTCTCCACATGGTCCTTGAAGGACAGACTCCTGTCAAATGTGATTCCATATACTTCAGTTTGTTCTCTCTCTTGCCGCTTCTACCATCTATCGCGATGCTTGGGACATCAGCTCTCACAATCCTTTTGTCCAGAGAGCACCACAAAAAAGCCGTCTTTTCCAGGTGGATGACAGCATTCATTTCAGCGCACCAGCCAATCACTTTGTCTACTGTCGCCTGTAACTCCTGGCCTGTTTGCTCCCTATCTCTCCCCTGCCTACATGCAAGAATATCGTCTGCGAATGTTAGTATCCTTCCAACCCTTGGTGCTTCTAGATTTTCAATCTTGCTCGTATATATGTTAAAGTGCACCGGTGATATTGCTGATCCTCGTGGCAGTCCGTGGTTAAAATATGTGACTCTGAGGTCCATGCACTAGACGGAAGGCACCCCGACCAGAATTCAGGAACGCTGCTATCCAGCTTCACCAACCGGGTTGACCCCCTTCTCCACCATTGAGGTCTTCAAAATATCATATCGAACTCTATTGTACCCATCCTCTGAGAGCGAAGTGCTGCCGCCATCATTTCCTGTCTACTCTGAACCCCTCATCAACACAAAGGCAAAAGTGGCGCAGTTGACCAGATACCTTTCTGCCTGTAGCCCCCCCCCCCCCCCCCCCCCCCCCCCATACCTCTTGGAAGAAGCTTCCCCCTTTCCAAAAACTCTTGCAGCTTTACAGCGACTATCTTTTCTAGAACCTTCCCAAATGTATTTTGAAGGGTGATGATCCTAAGGCAGCTAAGCATTGAATGATCCTTGAATGGTTTTTGGAGAGGGATGAGATAGCTGTGCACCCAATCCTGCGGTATTGATGCTGTCCTAATGCTCTGGTTAAAGCAGTCGGTCATCTCCTTCAGGTCTGCATCGCTCAAAGCCTTCATTCATGTGGCCATACCTAACCCCATCTGGCCCTGGTGCCGTGTCTTTTGCCTTTTTAAAAATATGTTTAACATCTGCAACCCGTATGATCTCTTCATAATGCATATTCTTCATGGTGCCAGATAATTCCTCTCTAACTGCATCTCTGATGTCCGCATCATTATGATTGGTCTGCTCTAAAAATCTCTGGAGAAACGCCTCTCCTTTCTCTTTGTCTGTTGTCCCGCGCACACCATCATCTCTATTAATTGTTCCCACTGTCACAGGCCGTTCTTTTCTTTGCATTTGTCTGTGCAGTTTCCAGAATTTTCGCAGTGCTTTATCACCTCCAATCTCCTTCATGAAACATTCCTATTTTGCGTTTTTGGCTTCTGCAGCACAGCGCTTGAAAACCCTCCATCTTAATTTTCTTGACATTTGCAGCTGTGTCCACTTCCTCTCGTGAGCTTCGTGGTTGCCTGTCGCACTTTCCTTAGCTGCTTCACTGCAGCTCTCTTTGCTTTCTAAGCATGGTCTACTTCTGGGGTCCACCATGGGAAGGAGGGGGGCTGCAAAAGAGGAGTTTTAACAGTCCTGTTGCAAGCCCCCTGTCTGAAGCGTTCAAGAAGGCTATCGGTCCACTCATACCGGAAGGTCTTGCGCGCTCTCCCAGCCTTAACTTTTCTGGATTTAGAGATCAGGACTAAGCATAACATGTGATCACTCACATCATCATCATGTGCCATGCCGGTAAGCGTGGGCGGTCATGTTTTGCCATCTCACTCGATCACCAGAGTCGTGGATCAGCTCTGTGTTTCTGTCTCGACCATGCCACGAGGCCAAGCCATCCAGGTATTTGCTTCTAGGTCTTCCTCTTGGTCTGTTCTCTTCGATCTTACCAGTTGTCACCAAGTTCTCCAATTCATTTCTTCTCATAACATGCCCAAAAAATTTTGACTGTCTGCGTCTAATGTCTCTAATCAGTTTACGATCTTCATTTGTTTCTTGAAGGACCTGTTCATTGGTCTTTCTGGCTGTCCATGGTATTCTTTGCATTTTCCTCAGAAACCACATTTCTACAGCCATCAGATGTTTTTCAGCTTGACTGCTCATTGTCCAAGCTTCACATCCATATAAAAGTACAGGTTCTATGTAGCACCTCAACACTCTTTTTCTCGTTTCAATTGACATCTTTTTATTGGTCAGTATGTTTTTCATCTTGCTAAAGGCTACTTTTGCCATGGCGATTCTTGTTCTAATCTCTTCAAGGCATCTCCCATCAGATGTTATTACTGTTCCGAGATAATTGTACCTATTCACTTGTTGAAGAATATTCCCATTTACTTGTATATTACATTGTGGTATTTCGTTCTTCCTAGTGACGACCATAATCTGTGTCTTTTTACAATTTAATTCTAACCCTCGTTGTTCACTGTGTGTAACAACCGCATCTACTAAATGTTGCAGGTCCTGTTCATTGTCTGCAATCAAGACTGTATCATCTGCATATCTAATGTTATTGATGCATCGTCCCCCAATGTTGATTCCTTCCATATCTTCAATATTTCTGAAAATACTTTCACTGTACAGGGAAAACAGATCTGGAGACATTACACATCCCTGTCTCACACCTCTCTTAATAGGCTGATATTGGCCTACTTCATTATCAACTCTTATGGCAGCTTGTTGTTTCCAATATATGTTTTTTACAAGTCTAAGGTCTTTTCCATCAATTTGTAGATCTTCAAGCATCCTTATCATGTCGACATGTCTCACTTTATCGAAAGCCTTTGTGTAGTCAATAAAGCAAAGGTGTAGATCTTTGTTTACTTCTATAGATCGTTCGAATTACGGTTCTCAGTAATATACAGCATTTACTGTACCCTTTCCTTCTACAAACCCACATTGTTCTTCTCCTATTTCAGGTTGTATTTTCCTCCTAATTCTTTGCATGATAATTCTTAGCAAAATCTTCGTGATGTGACTCATTATACTAATTGTTCGATGTTGATCACATTCCAAGGCTCCTGATTTCTTTGGGATTGCAATAAATACAGAAATTACACTAATTCATCAGGTATATTTTCAGTATCATATATTGTATTAAGCAGACTGGTAACTTTATCTATTCCATATTCTTATAAAGCATTAATCATTTCTGTTGTGACACTGTCTGAACCGGGGGTCTTGCCAGATTTCATATGGTTAAGAGCATTCTGAACCTCCATCTTCAAAATTGCTGGTCCTTCATTATTATTTTGAACATCGTAGTGTTCGTCTCTGTTGTCGTCATAAAGGTTTTTCACGTAATCTGACCATACATGTAAGATCTGATCTTTTTCTATTATGACTCTTCCATCTTTTGTCTTTAGGCAGCCTGCTGATGTACGTGTTCTTTGATTAGTAAGCTCCTGGATTCTTTTGTGCATTAATTTCGCATTTTTACTGTTGTGTTGTTTTTCAATTTCTTCGCAATTTTTCTCAAGCCATGTTTATTTTGCCTCCCTACATAAGGTTCTGACTGTTCTGTGAATTTCTTCATACTTAGCAGGATTATTTTTGTTCTGTCTTCTTGTTTCCATTAGTTGTAAAATTTCTTTAGTCATCCATGTCTTACGGCCCACTTTTTTAAATTTTGGAATAGTTTTTTTCTGCTGCACAACTGATTGAATTCTTCAGCATTTCCCATTGATCATCTACATCTTGAAATAGGATCTCTAGATCAGACAATAAATCAAATTTGTTCTTTACTTCTATGTTAAAATTATCTTGCATTTATTTGTCAGTTTTCAATGTGCACAATCACTCCCATGGTCATTCAAAACAGTCCACTTTACACCAAGGACTGATGACTGTGAGTTGCAAGTCAATAGCTGTGTCAGTATCGCCAGGCCTCATTGCCATTCTAGTCGGCCTACCATCATTTATGCAGACTACATCTCAATCCACCATTGCATCTGGAAGGGTAATTCCCTGTCGGTTTTCTCGACAATTGTCCCAATCTCTTTTCCTCGCATTGAATCCTCCACATATGAGAAGCCTATCACCTGGTAATTCCTCCAATTCCTTAAGCCAGTCGCAGTGTTCCTTTCTGACAAAACAGTCCACTGTGGCATATACATTTATGATGTTCCATCTTAAGCCACCAATTTCCATTTGTATACCCTGGACCTCTCTTGCATTGTGATTCCACTGGCTCAAGTCAAGTACCACATGCTTCACTCCTTCCTTCACCAGCAGACTTTGCCCATGTCTCTTCTTCCTAGTAGGGTTTATATAACTGGCGTACCCAGGGCAATGGTATTTGTCTGTGTTTAGCTCCTGGAGCATGAGGACATCAAAACCATGTATTAGCCTCTCCAATGCAGGACCTCTCTGCCTGGCACTACGACAATTCCAGTATCCCACTCTTATAGGGTTTAAACCTACTCTCTCCACTGTCTGTCACTAACTGGGTTATTTCCCATTAAAGCTTTTGCATTTGTTTTATCTAAACAAAATGCCACTCCGCTCTGGCCTCCGACTTCTCTACAAGAATACATGAAAAGACTTCCATTTTCATTTGTAAAATGTCCCTTGCCTCTCCAGCGATGTTCCCTAATTCCTAAAATTTGAATATTTAACCTCTCAATCTCATCACATATTATGTTAAGCTTTCCCTCATACAGACTTCTCACATTCCACGTTAAGATTCTCACTCTGTTTCTTAGTCGGACACAGGGGGTTTCTTTGGTAACACAGTCGGGATTAACTCGGTAAGCACGATTATTAGTACCGGCCCCTGTGTCACACTCTTCCCCAGTGTTATCTGATCTGCCTGGCCTGGGGGTCTCGCCACCAGATTTCTTTCTTAATTTGTTTTCTTTCATAGTTGTTATGGTTTCATGGCAAGTTTTGCAGACGGTAGTTTGCCATTGCTTTCCTACTGGACAGTGACTGTACTAGTCTGTGGCCATAGCCATTGTCTGTACTGATGAGATCCACTGCCTCTCGCCGCAAAGTGCAGACCATAATCAACAATCTGTCGGCTGCTCTCACACTCCATCCACCACCTGCTTCTATGGCTTCACGTAACACTGATTGGGGAGTTATACGGGTACCCCACCTTGTCAAAGGGTGTTCCGTAGACTAACGGAGGAAAGGAGGCGCCTTACATCTCCTTTGATAGGGGATACCCCTACCCCGATAACCGAATAAGTGAATTAAAACATGCAAATACAAGTATTCATGAAAGCAATTCTTATGTGAATAAAGTAGTTGAGAAAGAAGCAGCTACTTTTGTCAAAGACAGTGATGCTTTCAACTCACCTATATGTGATTGTAGTAAATTGTTTGAAGAAGCAAAGGCTTCTGTACATAAAAATGGGAAATTAAAATTTCATCAAGGTGTTGTTAATGGCCACATAGCCACTATCTTGTGTGACACAGGATCCACGATTATGTAACTTCGGCATATCGCTAGCAAATAAACAAAACTACATGGGTGAACAAATAACCAGTAGAACACTTTCGGGTAGAATGGAAAGATACCCTCTGGTATGGACCAATAATTTGCCTCCGTTTATTTCAGGATAAAGCAAGTGTGCAGCAAAGAAAACCCATGTTGTAATTTAATAATTGCTAATTTACCTCCAGTAACTTCAGATACAGAAATAAATAAATTGTATGAAGATAATATAAATGCCAATGCAGTTACAAGATCTATGACCAAGGTACAAGAATATAATTACAAGTTCAATCATTAGAGCAAATCAGTGCAACTGTATTACCTAGAAGTGAAACCAGACAATGGTGTAGTTACTTGCAAAAGCGAGACCCCTCTTTGATAAACAACGTCAAACTACTATACGAAAGTCCACAAGAAACACAATCAGCCAAATGGCAGTGTGGCGAAAATAATGAACCACTAACCAAATATGAGATGAAATGTCTTTCCACTATTATGCACTGGCACTATTCTTACTAATTGAACTAGACCTCGACCATTTGTCTATGTGCGTTTTGTTAGCCATAATAATCGGCAAGCTGCAAATACATGATGCCGCAACAAGTAAACATACGTGCAAAATAGTTTGTTGCTCAGTTAATGCTTTCGATAATGGTTTTGCTAATTACAACATACCTATCCTATACTATCTGCAGAGGTTATGCTATTAGCTAAGTTTATCTTCAACCTCCAATCCATATTTCTGAAACTATCATATATGACAACACAATTGCGTAAACCTCAATGTGACAATGTCATCTACATGTCTTCATTTAGTACTGGTGTGATTCTGAATGCCGATGTCACGCTGTTGATTAGCAAGTTCTTTCCTGTAATGTTATATGTTCTATAGATATTGCTGAAACCCGTTATTGAAACTAGACGAATCATTTTCAGTCCTATAACTATTGAACTTCTATCTTTAAGTAAATCATTCTTACACTCAGTAAGTTAGTAAGGTGATAAGTATAAAATGTGAAACTCCATTATATTGTATAAATACTGAGACACCTTCAGCAATGGGATTCAGTACAACTAACATTGACACACCAATAGTTAAAAAGAAACTGGATGAAATGTAAATTCACAATAGATAACATTTTCCTGTGGAAATAACGAGACTGCTACTACGGGACATTTCAAATGTTGTCACCTATATCCACGACATATGCATACATACAAACAATATGACCGACCTGTTACAAACGTCGAGACAAATATTCGGCAGGATTAAGACATTTGGGTTGACAATAAAACGTGCAAAAGTTCAGACCACTTTTCAAGAAATTAAAGTTTCGGGTCACAAAATTTCAAACGATTTTAAAACAAGTGATGACAAAATTGTGCCCAAAATATTAAACCTGACTGTCCCGAAAAACAAAACCATGGAAGTCAGAAGCATATTGGGTTTAATAAATTACTATAACAAATGTATTCCAAAATTCTCTGATTTGACACACTTTTATTTACAAGTTTATTGGTAAAGAAACAACCAAATAATGTTAAATAAATACAGTGCAGATCTCGATAACGCTCTCAAAACAATAAAGACACATGTTCGAAGCAACCTATTTTAAGACTCGCTAACGTAAAGCTACCATTTATCCTCAGAACTGACGCGAACGGCATTGGGATTTCTGGCGTCCTACTCCAATGCTATGATGGTATCCTGCATCCAATATTGTATGTCAGCCAGAAATTGTTACCTGCAGAACAAAGCTATTGTGTTGGTATTAGTTTTACTAGCATTTGCGGTTGGGTCCAGTGCTGTTCTCACTCACATATGCCCTAGAGGTACACATCTCTTGAAAGTAATGCCTGGCCTGGAAGTGTGTCCACTTTGTCAAGATGGGGTAACTTACATGACTGACCACTGGCACACACACCTGGAGTGCTTCAACTGTACGCGACTCATTGATCCTGAAGTGGAGCTTCTAGTCACAGAATGTAATATAACACACGACACTGTAATTCACTGTAGAAGTGGCTTTTACAGAAGACTAGCCAGAAACCCTCATCAGTCAGATCAATGCGTAAAATGCTCGGAATGTGAGGATAAGAACCCCACTCGACTTTGTGAGGGAATTCATGATACAGTATGTTGTGGCCTTCCAAGTTATGAGGCTGTCCTTAACAACCAAAATGTGTATATCTGCAAAGAGAAGCCAATCGTTTGCACGCAAGGAGAGTATTATAGTCCACATTATGAACAGTGTTTTTCCATGTCCCCTCAGATACGTACATGTCTATGGATTCTCATAACAACAAAGAGTGTACACTGTGTCAGAAAGTGGGCAATAACTCTAGCAGATTACTTCTCCAGGCCTGTAACAGCACTCATTCAGCAATCGTTGATTGTAAGCCTGGATATTTCAGACACTCTCCTCAAGAATCTCCACTATCTGATGATGATTGTTCCCCATGTCATACCTGTCAGTTTGTTGGCAGAGAATGTACAAGTGACCACGACACAATTTGTTGTGACAGACCTGAGATGACAGTCACGGACAATAACACAGGTCCAATCTGTGAGCCCCTCTCTGACACCAATTCTTCCTTTAATAAAGAAGGACTGACGGGTGAGTACAAATGAGGATTTCAATACACTTATATTTTCTTTTTAGTTTCCATCAGCTTGCATGCATCTTTACAGCATTAATTATTTACTACAAGTACAATATTGAATCTTTACAATAAGTACAGTATTAATTATTATGTACTACAAGTACAGTATTGAAACTTTAAAATAAGTACAGTATTAATTATTTACAACTATAATATTGATTCTTTACTGCACGGAAAGCATTGCTAAATTCATGAAAAATACATGTTTGTCCTAGCTTAATGCAGAGGCAGTTTTTGTTGTAAGAACTTAATGGGCCATAATGTCAGCACTGTGGCTAAGGGGCAGTGAACATGTTTCACAAGTCTTCATACTGAGTTGAGGGTCCAAATTTACCTGTGGATGATGTGGAAGCAGATCACTTTGCGTTGATTTTGATGGTATTGGTATGAGGCATCGGTCGTTCAGGAAGCAATGGCACACTACTGGATGTAAAGTTTGCCTATTACATCACAAACATCCAAAATATAATGTAAAGGACATGCAACTAACTAACTTAATAGGCCATGAAACAATTGGAGGCCATATCACTGGTTTAACATAGGTTAGTCTCATTGTTTTAATTGTGTGAATTCTGCAGTATGCACCTGACGAGATGCAGCTAAATATGCCTGGCAATAAATCATACAATCTATTGTTTTGTTATTCAAATTCATGAACATTATTGATTCTTGACTGCAAGTAAAGGAAACTTAGGGATTGAACCCAGACCACTGTCTTGTCAGGCAGCGCATCATTCATATGTCGCTGGGGGCCAATAATGTGTGAAGACTTAACACTTCACACCCCAATGGCAGTAACTGCACAGGGACTACTTGATTTAAAAAATGATAGTGAATGAGTTACAGAACAAAATATATTGAATGGGTTAAGGTACAAAATATACTGAATGGGTTAAAGTACAAAATATACTGAATGAGTTACGGTACAAAATGTATTGAATGAGTTACATTACAAAATATACTGAATGAGTCACAGTACAAAAATATACTGCATGAGTTACAGTACAAAATGTATTGAATGAGTCACATTACAAAATATACTGAATGAGTCACAGTACAAAAATATACTGCATGAGTTACAGTACAAAATGTATTGAATGAGTCACATTACAAAATATACTGAATGAGTCACAGAACAAAAATATACTGAATGAGTTACAGTACAAACTATACTGAATGAGTTACAGAACAAACATAAACTGAATGAGTTACAGAACAAACATATACTGAATTAGTTAACAGAACGAAATATACTGAATGAGTTAACTTAAAATATACTGAATGAGTTATATTACAAAAATATACTGAATGAGTTACTGTACACAAATATACTGAATGAGTTACGGTAAAGCCTTATATTGTTTGAACAGTGAGACATTATTTATCATATGTAGCAGTCATTTAATAATTTTTACAGAAGAATTCAATTAAAACAGTATCACTGTTATTGTTTAACTAAACATCTAAAGTTTAATTAAATCATAACTGGCAACTGATATTTTTCACTGTCATCATCATTATCAAGTGTCTTGCTGATTGGCATCAGTGATCATGATTTTCCACATGTGAATTTCAGCAATAGCGTAATGTGTTCTCTTACATTTTTTTCCCCATTTAGCAGAGCATGCTTGGGAAATCTGCTTGCCTTCGGTGACCACTTGACAATGTGTGTTTAGCCTCTTTGAAGTTGTGCAGTAGACAGATATTTCATAAGTGGTTTATTCTGTTTGGTTGTTTGCTGTGTAAGCTTCTGGGACTGAAAGAGTTACTTTAAAGTTGGAGAGAGAGCTAGAAAGATTTACCTTAAAGTTTGAAAGGGAGAGAAAGAGTTAAGTTAAAGTTAGACAAGGAAAGAAAGTTAAATTAAATTTGGAAAGAGAAATAAGGAGGGAGAGAAAGAGAAGGAGACAGAGAGAGAGAGAGAAGAAAAGGTTACGTTAAAATTGAACTGAGAGTGAATTACATTAAAGTTGGACAGAGATGTTAAAGTAACCAATTTGTATCTATATCCCAACAGGTAAGCCAAGGACTTCAGAAAACATACAAGTTTGTGGACAAAATGAGTTCATCAACAGCATCAATGGCTCCTTGACATGTCAGCGCTGTAGAGAGGGAACCTACAATGATGTCCTCAATCACAATAGGACATCTTGCCAGGACTGTTCACAGTTCAGTGGCAGACAACTCCCTGCCAATTGTCGCACAGGAAATGATATTTTCAAGAACACAGATTCGGGAATGAGTATTAACAGAATTGCTTGTCTTGTTTCTATTACTTTTGCAGTATTGGTAATTGTTGCTTATTTGATTTTAAAATGGAGGAAATGTGTATATAATCACAAGCAAGGGAGAACTAAATATATGCATTCGCTAGAAGTGTTCCCTTTTATTGTAGTAACTATTCATATGGGATTTTCCTGGATAATGAGCGTCTTTGTAACAAACACTACTGTGGGAATAATACTTATTAGCATTTTAACTATTATTCTGTTTCTAGTGGCTTGCTATTTGTTGTACAAGTTTGGTAATCAAACCAAAAGTAATAATGGCAACTTTGTCGCAAATAATGCTTCTGCAAAACCCACACAGGTTATGGAGAGATTGACATGTTTTGATGTTTAAACACCATGTTCTTAGACACGGCTGATGAAATCAACACACATGCTGTGATAAGATTATAAAAAATTTAATTTAATCACCCTGATTGTGATTTAGGCATATATAATTTTCATGATAGCAATTATTAATTTTTTAAATGTTTACTTATTCAGATTGTTTCGTTTCTGTTGTGCCCAATTCAAAAGCAGAAGTCTCACATAAAGAACAGCAGAGTAATAAATAACAACCCAATCCCCCGTGGTGAAATCCCACTTCAAGGGGCAGAATCATTCACCTGTTTTGGAATCGAGAGGACAATAATGGGGGAACAAACAGAGATATTAACACAAGAATACAAAGGACAAGATGAGCTTCCATAGCACTAGGACACCTGTGGAAGTAACAGACAGTTATACTTAGCAGAAATTTAGAACTTAAAATTCAGTATTAAAGCAGTTGACCGCGTTGGTCTAAGGTTTTAAAGTGTTGATATGGGAGGCGGTCGTTCAGAAAGCAATGACAAACTACTGAACGTAAACTTGCCAAGACATCAATAACAGTGATGCCCTGTAAATAGGATACGCAAAAGACAAAAATAAATTAAATTAAAAATTAAAGCAGTACTATTGAATGGGTTAGAAATATGGAGAGCAACTAAACGAATTCGAAATAAACTACAAACATTCACAAATTGGAACCTACTCAGTAATAAAACGTTACCACAGAATCCCCAACGTAGAGCTCTTGGAGAGAACTAAAAAACATCCAGTATACCAAAAGGTAAAGAAAGCTGAGACAGTATAGCTAGACACTCTCTTGACTGGAACCACTAGGTAAATGAAATAGACGGATACCTAAAGGCACACAGAGAAGAGAATGATAGACAGAGATGAATAATATTGGGAGGACATGGGGGGAGCAGCAGGAGATAGCAAAAGATAGGACAGCTGGGCGTGGTTTGATTGATGGCCTGTGCCCCAGTGGAGGATAAACAGCAGAAACAGAAGAATCTGTTTGTATGCAGACTGTAACTGCTTCACCAGCCAACAGTTCATCGTCTTGTATTGACAGTGGGGTATGTATGCAGACTGCAACTACTTCACCAGCCAACAGTTCATCGTCTTGTATTGACAGTGGGGTTTGTATGCAGACTGCAACTACTTCACCAGCCAACAGTTCATCGTCTTGTATTGACAGTGGGGTTTATGTGCTGGCAGTCTTTGTTTTCTGCTAACTGACATCATATAGTATGCTGAAAATAGACATTTGCCTAGCCACTGTTGAACCAGTTGAAGAAATGTTTTGCTACCTGTCCTGGTTCAGACCTTGCCGTGAGTCGTGGGGCACTGGCTAATGTGAGCCTGGGGCGTTGTAAGATGTTGATATTGCTGATCCATCTGCTCCTTGATCTTCCACGGACTCTGTAATCAATTCTTATACAGTTGTAGGCACATAGCAGTAGCCTTACAGGCTCCATTCTCACTAGATGACAGAACCACCAGGTTGTCTGTCTCTCTATCTAATCAACATATGGAGTTGCCCTACCATGTCTCTATCATCATTTCATAGTCTGTCTCTTCTGGTTACACTGATAGCTCCTCTCTGACATCTCATTCTACACACTGTTATCTTCCTCTCTTGCAGAAACAGACCCAACATTGTGAACATCTCTTTCTGTGTGAAACAACATGTAGTGTTTTTGTTGGTTACCACAAAGATAATATCTACTTCCTTGTGTCCCATCCAGATGTTATATAACACAATCTGTCCTCACTATTAACTTACCTCCCTTTTTACAGTAAATTTATGATTTTAACTCCGCCAGAACCACAATTTTGTATCTTGAAAATGAACACCTTTGGATAGTAAGAGTTAAAGGGATGATACAGAAAAAAAAAGATATTGGTGGATTGGGTAGGATTGTTCAAGGCACACAAGGTATTTTATAGACAGAGATATTAGTGAATCGGATAAGATTTGTCAAGACACATAACGTATTGTATAGAAACGTTGTATTTGGACAGTCAGAGCAAAAGTAAAAAGTAAAGGATCCTGTCCCACACCGTGAGGCATACTGGGTATATGGTGCTAGTCCCATATTTGTATAGACCAATCAGCGCTCAACGGGTATCAAGCCGCTGCTTTTAGTTCCCAGAACATTTCCTGACACCCATCTAAGGCTGGGTCGACTTCGGTGCCCAGAACACTTTACACAATTCCCGACCCCACGGGAAGTTCAAACACATAGTCACCGGTTGGCAGGAAGCATGCAAGCCACTCCACTACCCTGACTCCTGAGATAGAAAGCGCTGGGCATCAAGTGTAGTTGATCTTCATTGTGAAGATGGAATATGATCTGATCTCCATAAGCTCCACATTTGTGAATCTGTTGCTATGAATGTAATGTTTCTGTTCTATATAATGAGCTACACATTTGTGAATCTATCCATATGGTTGTAATCTTTCTGTTGTATATAATGAAATTATATATATATATATATATATATTTATATATATATATATATATATATATATATATATATATATATATATATATATATATATATATATATATATATATAGAGAGAGAGAGAGAGAGAGAGAGAGAGAGAGAGAGAGAGAGAAACAATACAACAGTCAAAATACCAAATTAGGAGCCTGGCAAGAAGTTGGTACAAGTGCCAACATATTTCTGCACATCCTTTTTAGTTTGCATCCAACTACATAGAAAATGCAGACAAGAAAATCCGGCTGCTGTGGAGGCTGAAGTACAAGCGTTGATTTTCGAGAATTCGCTAGACGGTGATGCTGTCATTTACACAGATGGGTCGGTCGTCCGACATGTGAGAAGCTCATGGGTCTTTACAGCTTGGGCCGGAGGGAAAATTGTGAAGGAGGACTCTGGTGCTTTTGTTGAGACCACAAGTAGCCTGACTATGGAAGTCATTGCAGTAAGTAAAGCAATAGCATGGCTCGAGACACAGACATTCACTAGGGCATGTTTCCTTAGCGACTCAATGAGCATGATCAAGGAGATATAGGTGGGGTGGATCCGAAGAGAATGGTTGCTGTCCCTGGAGTGGTCTCGGCTGGCAAAGATTAGTTTCATCTTCGTGCCAGGGCATGCGGGAGTACAAGGAAATGAGCGGGCTGACAAGCTGGCAGGTAAGGCTAATGTGGAGGGCGGACGCGCCATGGATCAGGCTGACATTCTGAATGCTGTACGAGAAGTAAGACTTTTGCGAGAACCAAGTGATGACTGTGACTCTACAACCATGGCCAGACTGCGAGAACAGCAAATTAAAAGAGGGGTGGCCAAACAAGAACACTACGCAGGATGCCAAAGAAGATTGATAAACCAACACAGAACTGGTGTCGTTAGCCGCTACACGCTGCGGGATTTGCTAAGGAGGGGATCCGAGCACTTATGTTCTGAATGGTTCGATGTGCAATGAGGATGATCATGATCTGTCGACTAACTAATTAACTAATAAATTAACCATCACACCAGCATGCCCTGGGGAAAAGACCCCATGGATGCTCCATGTCTTAAACACAACATGGGGAAAACAAACACTGACATTTTAAAATTAAATCAAATTAGATCGCAAGAAATAAAAATAATACTGGGTGATTTTAATGCAAAAGTAAGAAAGGGGAAAATTGAGGATTTAGTGGGGAATTATGGTTTAGAAACAACAACAAAATGAAAGAGAGCAGCTAATAGAATGGGCAAATATCAATTATATGATTAGTGCAAATACCTTGTTTAAACACCATAAAAGACGACTTTACACATGGAATAGCGCTGATAAGAAAATACTCAATCAAATTATACATACATAGACTACATACTTATTAATATAAGGTTTAGAAATGCGTTAATTAATGTAAAGACAATGATGGGTGCTGACTCTGATAGTGATCATGTACCACTATGTGGACTAATAAAAGTAATACTGAAAAGAGGAAAAAAGTGGTTAAGAAGATGAGACATAATAAAGAGGTACTGAAGGTAGATAAAGACATTCAAGAACAATACAGAGTGGCTGTTAAAAATAGGTACAATGTAATAGCTAAAATAAGAGTATAAACGAACAACTGGAAATGTTACGGGACTCCATACATCAAACGGGCAAAGAAATGAAATATTACCGGAGAGGGGCCAAATATCTTTTTTTTTTTTAAAAACACAATGAAAACTGAAGAAATCTCAAAGGTGATGGCCAAAAGAAAGCAGAGTGAAAATGCCAAACAAGAATATGATAATATAAATAAAGAAATAATAGATAATTGTGTAAAGGCAAAAGAAAGTTGGTTAAACGAGCAGTGTAAGAACATTAAATTAAATTATATTAAAGATATAAAAAATATGCACAGACAAATCAGTGAGCTGACAGGAAGAAAAATAAGAATAAATGCAGGGTATTTAAAATCAAACACAGGAAAAATATTATTGGAGGAGGATGCTATAATGAAGAAGTGAAATGAGTATGTAAGAGAATTATATAATAGAGAAAGGGAAGAATTAACAGAAGAAAGTAACTTAGAAGGTTCACCTATTCTAAAAGTAGAAGTCCCTGACACTATCAAACACAGGAAGAAAGAAAAACAGATGGAATCACAATAGAAGAATTAGAAGTGATGGGAGAATTTGGAGTAGATATATTAACCATACTGTTGAATGATATTTACAGCAGTAGATATCTACCAAGCGATATGCTGAAATCTGTATTTATAGCTATACCAAAAAGACCAGGATCAATTAAATGTGAAGATTTACTGATTGCCTGCCAAACAAAAAAATGGCCATACCCAAACAGAGATTCAAGGCAGAAAATTTGAACTAGAGGTATGCCACAATTTTGCTTTTAAAATGGTTAAAATTGTAGCAAATCTATTGTATTACATATAAAATTAAAGAGGATTGCACAAGGAACATGACAGTGTTAATAATAAATTGATAGGTTACAAATATTATGACAATAATGAGAGTTTTAGTAATAACAATTAAAATTAAAGTGTTATAAATTATGAAAAAAATTCACTTACCAAGGCGTTAATTTATATCCGAAGCCGCTAATCCAGTTAAATTTAGTGAATTTTATTACAAACACCAGTTGGGTTCTAGAATATCACAAGAACTGCTCCATAACACGAATAAAACGCAATGAAATCATAACATTATGAAGTACATCATTTTCACACAAAATGGAAAAACCATCATTTTCTTAGATTGTTGTTAGATTGTTGTTGTTCTTAGACTGTTAGATTTTTTTTCTCTATATTATTACCGTCTTCTACATAAATATCTCACTACTGCACAGGTTCGTTTTCGAATCTATCACAAAGTTGTTTACATCACAATAACTATAATATAAAACTGTTTAAAACTGTAATTTTGTTAAAATATATGAGGTCATTCACCAGAAAGTAATGTCACAAAAATTCCAATCACAAAAATCAATTTCGAATCGTGTTTTCATGTGTATTCTTCTTTGCCATGTGGGATTTTGCACACGGAAGCAAGGTAATTCTTTCGTTCTGAAAGTTTAATTCAATGGGACACTGAAATGGTGGACTGGAATGGAGAAATGGTTCAGTTTAAACCACGATAATAACAAATCTTTAAAGTGGTTCGCGGGTATCGCACAAGGGTTACGGGGTCTATCAGACGGTCTCCGGCAGGCAATCAGCCTCATAAATCATGTCACTAAGCTTCTACTCAGATTTATAATGACAAGAACCAGAAAGAAAATAAAAATGGAAACTAGTGAAGAACAATATGGATTTGTGCAAGGGAAGGGTACAAATAATGCAATATATACATTAAGGATTCTAATAGAAAGATCAATAGAGACACAGAAAAACATACATTTGTGCTTCATAGATTATACTAAGGCATTTGATAAGTAAAACATGATGAACTGATTAAAAAGTTGGAAGATATCAACATTGATGGGGAAGAGTTAAGAATAATAAAGAATATTTACTTGAACCAAGTAGAAGCAAATAAAATGGGAAATAAAGAGGGTAGTTATGAACGGATAAAGCTAGGAGTACGACAAGGGTGTGTCTTGTCACCGGATCTCTTCTCCCTCTATAGCGAAGTAATAATGAGAGAGATCAAAGAGAAGCCAGGAATACTAATCGGAGGTTATAATATAAACAATATACACTATGCAGATGACACAGTATTGGTGGCGGATAATGCAACAGATCTACAACAATTGTTGGACATTGTAGTAACAGAGAGTGCAAAGAAAGGACTCTCCTTAAATACCAAGAAAGCAGTAACAACGGTGATTTCAAAGAAAACGTCACCTCACCAAAATGTGAAATAGAAATAGAAGGGAAAATTCTTAACCAAGTGGATAGTTTTAAATACCTAGGGGCATTTATAACATCAGATGGAAGATGTACAACAGAGATTAAGAGCAGAATAGGGCAAGCAAAAGCTGCATTTCAGAAAATGAAGAATATCTTATGCAATAAGTCACTATCATTGAATGTAAGAAAGAGAGTGCTGAAGTGCTGTATAGAACCTGTTTTGCTGTATGGCTGTGAATCTTGGAATGTAAATGAACAAATTAGGAAGAGATTGGAAGAAACATATGTGGTTCCTCAGACGAATTCCTTTGACTGCCAGAGTAACTAACAACGATTGCCTGAAAGAGGCTAATGAAAGTAGAACACTATGTACACCAATAAGAAAGAGACAAACAGCTTTTTTTTTGTCATGTGATGAAAAAAGAGGCATTTGAGAACATTGTGACAACTGGAACGATCGAGGGGAAGAGAGGCAGAGGCAGACCAAGACAAATGATGCTGGATGGATTGGGACCTTGGCATGGAGAAATGTCGTCAGCAGAGTTGATCCAGGCAACCAAAGACCGAGATCTGTGGAGAGTCATGAACGCCTACGCCAGCCGACATGGCACTTGATGATAATGATGATTTTCTATTTCATGATAACAAAACACAACATGAAAGATGACAGTAGATAGAAGTGGAAACGCAGCAACTGAAGATCACAGTTATTTGATTCACACCAAAGAAAGACAAGCGCTGTTCTATTGCCAACAAAAATATTAATAAAATTTGGTGGAACTACGGTAAAGCTGTGAAAGTGTAAACAATATAAAACAACATAATGTAGTGCAGCTTTACATAACATAATTAAGACACATACAGGACGTTGCGGCTATTGGCCTTCATCAGCAAACAAACACATTCACAAAAGCAACATACAGTTAAGGAGATCTCCTGTGACTACATCAGAGGGTGAAGACAGGACGAGAAGAACAAAAGGATGAAAGTAATGAAGAGAAAATGAGAATTGAAAAAAAATGTTTATACTCACCTCACAGTTACGATCTGTAAGCAACCAGATTCTCAACAAAGAATGATGAGAGCTATTTGATTCCCAACAAATACACACTACAACACAGGAGAAAAGGTGTAAAATAATACTTTTATTTCATCAGCACATCAGTGGTCAAGCACAGATTACATAGTGATATCATTGAGTTGTCGCCTGATTCATTCACCCATCTTGTTTAACATCCGCCTTTTTTAGCATCCACGTAATTACACTATCTGCTGGTGTAAGCCATTTGTTTCAGCATCTTATTATCTCTGACTCAGAAACACCAAACATCTGACTCAGAGTCAGCCCTCGGCCAACAGCCTGACTCAGACACAAGTCAACATGGTGTGACTAATCAAATCTATCATGACAACTAAATAGCAAGAACAACAAAATGCTTCCATGCATGTGAAGAAACACATAATGTTTATGTGAATATATTCATAAATGAAGCATCAACTACTATGAATGAAATAAAACATAAACAAGACATGCATAAACACGGTTTCTTACAGTGAAAGATAAGAGTTAAGCAGTGCATATATAATTATTATTATTAACATAACATTATTGTTTTCATGCATCCATATGTAATATTTTTTGGGGAAGTCTACTGCAAATGAATTATGAACTTTTATGTTGTATTTTGTTTTTGGCTCAGATCCCGTATTTAAACATTTTAGAGTAAACTTTCATGAGAAGAAATGTTCTGGTGTGTTAGTTGTGAGCTGTGTATGTACGACGTTTTTATTTGGTGCAAAGAATGCTTTATGTAACATCTGGTCAGTGCAGGTGTGGTTGAATGATGAAGTTATCATGTCAGTATTAACATCTTCATTGATTCAACCAGTCTCTCCACTTCGAATGCTAGCTTTGATCAGCCATTGACAGCTAGTGTGTCAGTGTTCCACATGCTAAATTTGTTTGTGCATACATTCATCCCAAGTTTAGTTCAGACAACTAACTCTGATATAAATTCTACTTATGTTAGTAATGCAATGTATCTAACAGACTATTATACGACGAGTCTTAAACCAAATTAATGATCTGATCAATCTGACTGGGCCGTAATCATACCAGGTGTATCAGTCTTTGTTATTTAGCAAGTCATTGAAGCCTTTTAATGCCATGAGACACATAAAGTGAATGGTGCTAGTCCCATATTTGCCTAGACCAATCAGCGCTTAAGGGGTCATGTGATCAAAATCACGTTGGCCATCTTTACTTCCCACGACATTTCCTGGTACCCGTGCCAGGTTGGCTTGACCTGTGAGCCAGGGTCAGTGTTTCTGCACAAAAATCTGCCTCAATTGGGACTAAAACACTGACTACCGGGCCGACAGACAAATATGCTGGCTACTGCACTCCACAGCTTCCGTTGTGTATTAGTGATGATAACATTTATATGTATGTTAGAATATTGCATGGCCTTTGTATATTATTGATGATAACATTTATATGTATGTTAGAATATTGCATGACCTTTGTGTATTAGTGATGATAACATTTATATGTATGTTAGAATATTGCATGGCCTTTGTATATTATTGATGATAACATTTATATGTATGTTAGAATATTGCATGACCTTTGTGTATTAGTGCTGATAACATTTATATGTATGTTAGAATATTGCATGGCCTTTGTATATTATTGATGATAACATTTATATGTATGTTAGAATATTGCATGGCCTTTGTGTATTAGTGATGATAACATTTCTACTTATGTTAGAATGGTGCATGGCCTTTGTGTATTAGTGATGATAACATTTATATGGATTTTAGAGTGTTGCATGTCCTTTGTGTATTAGTGTATTAGTGCTGATAGCATTTCTACTTATATTGAAATGTTGCATGTCCTTTGCGTATTAATGCTGATAACAATTCTGCTTATTTTGAATAACGAAGACACAAATAATAGATTGCACAATTTATTGCCTGGCATATTACGCTGCATCTCGTCAGGTACATACTGCAGAAAGCAGACACCATAAATTTAAATAACTAGATAAATCCTTCAAGTTGAAATATACACATGTTCGAAGAGTAATTACAATTGTCTACCACAGTAATTCTAAACTGACTATCATGTCTTTCTGTTTGCACAAAACTAGCCTATGTAGATTGATCATTATGGCTTCTGCAAACTTTAACAAGCGACTATTTTGTGTATTAAACAACACGCGAAAGGTATTGTCTCTACCAAACACATGACAGGTTTCCAAAACGTGCCACACAACCAATGACGCAGGAGGATTGTGGTGTGGCTCCCATCACCTGTGTGTAGTATCTTGTTATTCAATTTGGCTATGTGTTCAACCATCCTTTTGTCTAACTGCCGCTTTGTTCTGCCGATGTAGGTAGAATGCCATCTGCATGTGAATTTGTAAATGCAATTGTCTGCAACTACTCACGTTAAAATTGTATCTTCAACTATTCATGTGAATTGTGTCTGCAACTACTCGTTGTCGTGTGTATAAAGAATGAATGTCGTAGTAGTTATTTGTTCTTCTTTACCACTTTAGTGTCGTCCCTGGAGTGAGGGGAATCAACACCCACATTTGTTTTAATTCAATATCTCTATCCTGGAGATATCCAGCAGACTCCGTCCACAACACTCCCTCAATCTGAAGACACCTTCTTCTCACTCTTGCTCACTCCTGGATCATGCCCCTTCTCATTCTTCCCTAACATAACATACGTGACAACTCTAGCTTCAACAAATAAAGACAAGAAATTTATTAAAGCAAAGAGTATATGTAGGAGAAGTGTGTGTGTGTGTGTGTGTGTGTGTGTGTGTGTGTATAAGGTGTAGAATGTGTGACATATATTCTAAATTGTATATAGACTCAGATCTGTGTTCAGGAGTATAGTTATTCTCATCTCTGTGCTGAGAACACACTAGCACCATGTATTCCAGACAAGCAACCTCACCAAGGTGATGCTCCTCCGGTCACGTGAAGACTTCCTCCGTTGTCTCTTGAACCTCTAGGATTCTTGGACACCCATGAAAAACACTGTCTAATGAGAGTCTTCAATCTGATTCCCACTATGAATTTCCTCTGTTACGTAACTGATTGTTAATCAGAAAAATTCTAACCCTATTGTCACTGTTACTGGGGAAATCTTAATGGATCTAGTGTCACTGGTTTTAAAGATTCCCCATATTAACACCACACTCTGAATGTTCAAGGTATCAGTATAAATTTGTATGAATGTTCCTGGTATCAGTAGTGTATTTATACAATGTTCTGACTGTTCAGTGATACACCTATCACTTGCTAAACATAAATCTCATCAGCATGTCCTGCTCAGCAGAAGCTAGGTTCCCGCAAACCAACTTGGGTATAAGCCCAATGTAGCGGTCTCTCAGCAACTTCTGTCTTCAAATTCTGAGCCATCATCTTCTAAATTGTGTTCTAGCTTCACTGTCGAATATCATAGCACACCGACGTGGACCTGTAAATGGAACCTGTAGAATAGAGAATACTATGGTGAGGGCAACTCAGTCCTGGCCGAAATTAGGTGAGTGTAGGCCAATAGCAGCACTCAGATCTATAACAGAGATCCGATCTCTGTCATACGGCCAAATAACTCATCATATGATCTGAGACATGGCAACACCAGGAAAGAATAAAGGGTAGAAACCCAGCAGATGCCCTACTGGAAGATCCTACCATTTCACATTCCTCTCCTCCCTCTCCACCATCCTTAATCTCTCTAATTATTATTCCACTACATTGTCCTCAACTCCCTGAGTAAAATGATATATCACTCAAGCTAGTTGAAGCCACACAATAGGATACTAGTGCCGACGCTCCTATGATACTTTCTAGCACCGCACTTATAGAACATTTTATCACTAATCATAATACATTATATCACAACACCTATAATACATTATATCACCGCACCTATAAAACATTATATCACCGCACAGTACTGTACTCTATTCCTAATCATACTCTAATTAGATATGATTATAGCCTACCATATGCCTATTCCGGTTGCTAATCGAAACTAGGCAATCACAGACTGGATCTATGTCCACCGATAACTATCAACAATTTGACACCCTAGTTTCTTTCATTGAGCAACAACTCGGAAAAATGCACCGATCTTTCCCACTTCAGAAATCTTGATCGACTAACTCCACTTGTTTACGCAACGCTTTTTATATTGGGCTGGAGTGACGTCACCAAAAAATCTAGACGCTGATCCGTCCAGAATCTGGTTTCCTCCTCCTGTTCTAGACTAACTGGAGTCAATCCACCGTCAAATTTGCTTTCATTTGGGGGAAAATTTTTTGTTCCGTACATCAATAGTTCAGTCTGTCTGTGAACCACAGAATTCCCCACATCACAGAATCCATCCCGCTTCTGGCAGACTTTCCGTCTAGCACTTGAAAGTCTACTACCGCATTGACGGTCGTTTGGCGTTGTTATTCGTTTCTCGAACAACCCACATCATAAAGATTCGCCGACCAGGGGTAGACATTTTTACGCGACGTATCTTGTTTCTCAGTTAGAAATGCCGATCGTGTGTAGACAGTTTTAACGACGTATTTTTTCTCAGTCTGTACAACATCAAAGGGTTGGTTGTTTTTGCAGACTAATGTCGGGTCTTGTTTGTCATCGATCGCAACTAACAAGTTTATTTTCCGTGACAATCGTGTTGAAATTGTCTCTGCAAATGCTCACATGAACACATCTCACATTGTCAGAGAATAAGTAATAATTCATTAAAAGCTGGCTGAAGAATTGAACATGCTTACAAGTGTTGTACAAGCACAGTACAGTAAGGTAAAGTAAAGTAAAGTAACGAGGTCAGCATGGCTGAATGGAAAAGAAGGTGTGTTCTTAAACACCTGGTGTGCTGATGCCAAGGTAAGGGGTTCAACCTCTACACCGGAGAGTCGGACTAAAATGTTGACTTATCGTTCTTGACTTGGGGACGTAAATTACAAGTACCTCTGAAGTTGGAGTGAGTTCACCTGATGGCGAGGAACACTGTTAATAGAGAAAGCTAATCCACACACACATTTCAGTCCAGCACTACTAGAGGTAGTGTATATAGACTATACTTTATTTCAAAGCGAACGAGTGCCAAAAACAAAACTAAAGTGCAGTAAAGTACAGTACAGTTAAGTAAAGTACAATACAGTACAGTAAAGTACAGATAGAGTACAGTAAAGCACAGTAAAGTACAGTATAGTACATTACTATACAGTAAAGTACAGTACAGTACAGCAAAATACAATTAAGTATAAAGTAAAGTAAAGGTCCAGCTTACATGTCTTAAAGTGTATTGGCCATGTGGTGCTAGACCCATATTTCCATACACCAGTCTGCACTCTAATGGTGATTTCATCAGTGTCACACCGTCACCCTTCTCTTTCCAGGACATTTCCTGGAATCCATGTTAGGCTGAGTCAACCTGGAAACTCAGGTCGTTTGTGAAAATCTGCTCAATGTAGGTTGAAACCCATCGCCTTCGGGCTGGCAGGCAACCACCCAGAGACTACACTACCGCAGCTACCACCTTTGTTGTGTAATAGTGAACAGTGTTTACAAAGTCAGCAAACCGAATGTTATACTCTCCTTGATCCTACAGAAATATAAATTGGGGAACCCTTTATGGCCATCAAGACAATTAATACATAAATACACACGTATTGTTTGGCGCTCATAGAAGTAGTAGCTATTTCAGAATTATCGCCCTTTTTTTAGCTCTTCACTTTTTTTTGTGTAGTTTTGCGAACTTTTACCCGCGTCATCAAACGATCACTTCCTGGATGGACATGTACTGCTAAAAAGAACCAAAAAATGGAAATCGGTGTGGTACGATGAAAGGGGAACTTATTCTCATATATTTAGCATTGCGTCTGCTAGCTAAGCGCGAATTTATTACACCGAGAAAACGATTTGTCAGGATTTTATTTTGTTCTGTTCACGATTAGTAAGGTAATTTGTCACATAACTCCTTGTAGCATAAAGAAATATTAAATTTTTTTTGTATTTTTGAGTTCCCCGTTAAATTTTACATAAATGTGCCGAGTGGCAACATCCCCCATTCGTCCTTCGATAGGAAATTTTTTTTTTTTAGCAAACAACAAAGCAGCATAGCCAGATCAGCCATCTTAGAATCCACGACTCCATACCTTCAACCCCACTGGATGAAATGAATGGTTATCATCATTCTTGATGGACAAACAACATTGTATTGAGAATGAATAGACTCCTCTGAATAGCGCATGCACTTCGCAAATTCTATCTACGGTGATAGATACCCACGCTATAGTAATTAGTATAGTAATACTATTAGTATTAATATGCTATTATATTATTATATTATAATATAAATGCGCCGAGTTGCAACATCCCCTTATTCCGCCTTCGTTAGGAAATTTTTTTAAAAATAAAGCAGCATAGCCAGTCATATTGAGAATGAATAGACTCCTCTGAATAGCGCATCCACTTTGCAAAATTCTATCTGCGGCGACACCCACGCTATAGTATAAACTGTATAGTAATACTATTAATATTATGCTATTAGTATTAATTATAGGTGATCCTTTGATTATTTTATAATTTGAACCCTCAGTGTAATTACTAATTACTAATTAATATTTCAGCATTTTACATGACTGAAAATAATTTTTAAAGCCAGTTTTCAGACCCGTCTGTAAACTTGTAAGGTGTTACAGTTAAGTAAGGAGTACTTTTTTCTAATTACTAATTAATATTTCAGCATTTTACATGAGTACTTTTTTCTAATTACTAATTAATATTTCAGCATTTTACATGACTGAAAATAATTGCATGCAGCTATTTTAACTAGCAATTAGGTCACAGCACATCATAAGAAAAAGTCTTATAAGTCAAGTGCATCTTTGTCTGAGACTCTTGTGCTTTGTACGATGCTTTCGCCAGGCCGCTGTGTGGAAAGAAACTGAGCAAACCTGGTGCAATGAAGTTGATCCTCTCATTCCTCTCGACATTCTATCGAAAGAGGAATATTACCTTTACTTTCCTGTTACCAAATCATAAGTAGAAACCCCATTTTAAAATATTTTCTGTATATGCAAATACTAATAATAATCATCATCAAGTGCCGGCTGGCGTAGGCGTTCATGGCTTTCCACAAATCTCAGTCTTTGGTGTTCTGGATCCTAATACTAAATTATATTATACACCTGCGTTATACACCTGAGAGAAGTGATGAGTCTCGTTCATGCCAACTAACCAGGCATGCTAATACAGGAAAGTACTCTTACTAATAATTTAATATATTAAAAAAATTAGTTGTGAAACATAAAAAGCAATTAACCAAAGAATGGCCATCACTTGTGACTCTTTCTTCTTCTTCTTCTTCTTCCTCTTCTTCTTTCGTTCGCCTAAATTATGTTTATAACTGCAATGTTGTCTCTTGTATGAATCTAACAGTCTTTTTTAGTTCATTCAGCGGTCCATAGAGTTTATCTTCCACTGTTGTCTCTCTAGGCCAGAAGGTTCGCCTGGATATGTTGTAGTTTGGGCAATCCTGGAGTATGTGCTCTGCTGTCTGCGACGCCAAACCACATGTGCACATGGCTGAGTCACCAATCTTGAATTTTGTATACAAGTGGTTGCGTAATCTATTGTGTCCTGTTCTGAGACGCAGAAGAATGACCTGTTCTGGTCTGTCCATAACGTGGTAGTCATCTTGAACAAGTTTTGGTGGCCTTTTGACTGATTTGATCATTCTTTTCTTTTGGTGGTATGTAATGGGCACATCAGGTTGTTCTTCTTGTGCTCCTTCCTTAGCCAATCGATCAGCTCTGTCGTTCCCGGGTACTCCACAGAGGGAAGGTATTCACTGCATGGTGATCTTACGATGTCTGCTAAGTTCAGAAAGTAGTGTCCTCAGAACTGGCAATTTCCCAGACAGGAGCGCCTCTATTACGGATTTTGCATCTGTCAATATCACCACAATTTTTAAACCCAATTTTTAAATATTGACCAAAATAGCTACAGTTAGTTAGTCGACAGATCATCCTCATTGCACTATGTAACATAGCCACTATGTAATTAACCTCCCTATCCTAAAACATTAACGCTGATTGGCGCAGCAGCCTTTTTACCAGCACAAGGCCAAAGTTTTTGGTACTCATGTTTACTACAACTTATTACTCATAAGGAGAATGTGTCTCGTCTTCTAGTCCTCAGTCGCTTGTTAACTATTTTCTGAACGAAGGGTTTTAAATAAAACCCCGTCTTATTATTCTTTATTCTAAACAAAACAATAACTGTGAACAAAAATTTTTAACAATTTTCAACTTATTTGTAAACAAGGGTAAATACTATTCAATACACAAGACAATTCAACTAAAATCATAATTCATGAGCCAACCAAAACGAAGTCAAAACAGGATATCATACCCCCCAACGTTTTGAAGACAAATTTTCTTTCCCCTCATATCAAATAAAGGTAATCAACCAATTTAAAGAAAGACATTATTCAAAATAATATGACATACATGATGAAACAAAAGAAATCATTTTTAAATATATCCTATCCATTGTTAGTCACTTTATGGACTAACAATAAATTATTTATCTATTAAGAAAACTCAACAAGTCAAATCTCAAAATCAAATGGTAATAAAAAATACATCTTCAAGACCACACGAGAATTTACATCCATATTACCTAACTTATTACCAAAATACAGGTTGTGTACCCTGGCTGGTATTTTGTAAACACTCTTTCTTGAACCATTTCCTGTGACATTCAAGATTCTGCCTGTCACACCTTTGCCACAGCCTGTGTCAATTTGATAAAACAATTCAGATGCACACCTTCCTGTGGTGAGTTTCTATATATTTGAATAACGAAGACACAAACAATAGATTGCACGATTTATTGCCTGGCATATTTCGCTGCATCTCGTCAGGTACATACTGCAGAAATCTGAAAATATAAAAAATATAAAATTACACAGAGTAATGAAGCTTAATTAAAAGAATAACAAAAAACAAATGCCTACACTAAATACAATAAATAATCACGGAGAAGACCCTCCAGTGACTACACTGTTAATTAGGTCAGGGCACATCCTATAAAAAAAAATAAATAATACATCAAGTTAGGCCTCGCCGCCTCGGACGCAATGATATATGGCACAAATAATAAACAGTTGGCGGCCATTTTAAATTGTTAATTAGGTCACGGCAAATCATATCGAAAAAAAGAAAAATACTTCAAGGTAGGCCTCGCAGCCCCGGACGCAATGATATATGGCACAACCATTGTCCGTTTACAACTAACAAGGGCGGCCATTTTAAATTATTAATTAGGTCACGGCAAATCCTATCGAAAAAAATGAATAATACGTCAAGTTAGGCCTCGCCGCCCCGGACGCAATGATATATGGCACAATGTTGTCCGTTTAAAAATAAACAAGCCACGTTAATAGAAGGTAAATAATAAACAGTTTGCGGGCCATTTTAAATTGTTAATTAGGTCAGGACACATCCTATAAAAAAAATAAATAATACGTCAAGTTAGGCCTCGCCGCCCGGACGCAATGATATATGGCACAATGTTGTCCGTTTAAAAATAAACAAGCCACGTTAATAGAAGGTAAATAATAAACAGTTTGCGGCCATTTTAAATTGTTAATTAGGTCAGGACACATCCTATAAAAAAAAATAAATAATACGTCAAGTTAGGCCTCGCCGCCCCGGACGCAATGATATATGGCACAATGTTGTCCGTTTAAAAATAAACAAGCCACGTTAATAGAAGGCAAATAATAAACAATTTGCGGCCATTTTAAATTGTTAATTAGGTCAGGGCACATCCTATAAAAAAAAATTAATAATACGTCAAGTTAGGCCTCGCCGCCCCGGACGCAATGATATATGGCACAATGTTGTCCGTTTAAAAATAAACAAGCCACGTTAATAGAAGGCAAATAATAAACAGTTTGCGGCCATTTTAAATTGTTAATTAGGTCAGGGCACATCCTATAAAAAAAAAAAAAATAATACGTCAAGTTAGGCCTCGCCGCCCCGGACGCAATGATATATGGCACAATGTTGTCCGTTTAAAAATAAACAAGCCACGTTAATAGAAGGCAGAATTTCTCAAGTTTCCAATCTTAGGGACGCGATAAATCCTGACTTATCAGTTAATTCTTCATTGCACTTCCTGGTATTAAATTACGTCACCATATAATTCATAACTCCGCTTAGAATCAACGTACAGTCTTCGTTGAGATACCGTTGGATTCGTCTCGTCAAGCTCTATCTATCTGGTATGATTTCATAAGTAAAAACCCAATTTTTAAATATTGACCAAAATAGCTAGAAGTAGGTGTAAGAATTAGAGACTAGATCATACTGTTGTGTACAAAGTAAGGAACTGTGATGTCACACTCGCCTTGATCCTACAGTTGTGTACAATTTAATTAACTGGAATGTTATATCCCCCTTGATTCAACAATTGTGCATGTCAAACAGTACACGCATGTCGTAATTGTAACGGATTCACAAAGTATGATGAGGAAAGAGAAGACAGACATGCTTCGGGCAGAGTGGCAGGCTTCAATTCAACAATCAAACATAAAGAGCATCTGCTGGATTTTTTCCCCAGGACATGTTGGTGTGGTGGGAAAAGAGCAGGTGGACAGATTGGCTGGATATGCACCTTTTGGTGGGGTGCTGGTGCATGATAAGGCAGATGTGATCGTGGTCCCTTTGAATCGTGTGTATAGTGCAGAAGAACAGAAAGATAAACACTAATTGGAGAGAATGGTGCTGCAGAGAGTGACCAGATACATTCTTCCTAGTGACGACCATAATCTTTGTCCTCTTACAATTTAATTCACTGTGTACAACAAACGAATCTACTAAATATTAGAATTAAATTGTAAGAAGACGCGGATTGCAGTAGTCACAAGGAAGAAAGAAATACCACAATATAATATACAGGTAAATGGGAATATTATTAAACAAGTGAATTGGTGAAACTATATCGGAACAGTCATAACATCAGATGAGAGATTCCTTGAAGAGATTAGAACAAGAATCGCCATGGCGAAGGTAACCTTTTTTCAAGATGAAAAACATACTTCTTCTTCTTCAGCATTCCGAGCCATTGAGGTTCTTTGCTGCAAATACAATCTGTCTCCATTCGTCTCTCTGGTGGACCTTCTCTTGCCAGTCGTTGATTCCAAGTGCTTGTAGGTCTGTATGTATATTATCTCTCCACCGCCTTCTTGGTCTACCTCGGGGTCTACGGTCATTTATTTCCTGAGTGTAAGCGAGTTTTGTTTCCCTATTATCTTCCATTCTTTCTATATGCCCCAGCCATTGTAGTCTATTAGCCTTCATGATACCAGTGATTAGCGGGGACCTAAACAAATCATAAATGTCTTTGTTACTTCTTCTTTTCCACTCTCCACTTTGTGTCATGTATTTGTTTCGTAACAACATACTGACCAATAAAAATATGTCATTTGCAACTAGAAAATTTTTATATATAACCTGTACTTGTTTATGGGTGTGAAGCGTGGACAATGCGCAGACAAGCTGAAAAACATCTGATGGCTATGGAAATGTGGTTACTGAGGAAAATGAAAAGAATACCATGGACAGACAGAAAAACTAATGACCAAGTTCTACAAGAAACAAATGAAAACCGTACAATGATTAGAGAAATTAGACATAGACAGTCAAATAACTTTAGACACGTTATGAGAAGAAATAAATTGGAGAACTTGGTGACAATTGGCAAGATGTAGGGGAAAAGAACAAGGGGGAGGTAGAGAAATAAATACCTGGATGGCTTGGCCACGTGGTATGGTCAAACACGGAGCTGATTCACGATTCTGGTGATCTTGTGAGATGGCGAAACATGACCGTCCACGCTTCTCGGCATGAAAGATGATAATGACTATATTTGCGTTGCAGAAATTGAATAAACTGTATTGGGAATTTTACAAATAACGAATGCCGCTGATGGGAAATTACCGAATGTTAGTACGTGGGCAACAAATCTTAATAGAGGGCGGCTTTCAACTCGAAAAACAGAGCTCTGTTGGACTCTACAATCGCCAGCTTAAAACCTGTAAGTATTTTATTATTGGTTCTTATTTAGATCTGCAAATCAGAAAGGAAAGGATCGGAAATGGGCGACCACGAATAAAAAAAAAAAAAAAGCAGGCTTCTCGCAAACAAAACAGACATATCCCGCAGTGGGTTCTTATGTAGACAGGAGAAACACAATCAGATACAAAGCCAAGAGGCGACATTGGAGGAGTACTAAGCTCAAGGACGCGTCAGGTCCAGAGAGACGAACAGCACTAATTGGGAGAGAGCTGGGCAGGTAAAACATCGACAATGCAGCCTTGAGAGAAACACGACTTGCAGAAGAAGGCCAAATCTGTGAATTTGGTGCCGGCTACACATTTTTCTGGAGTGGAAAGAAAAGCGAGGAAAGACGCCAATCCGGTGTGGGATTTGCCATTAAGTCGGCCCCGGTCGGCAAATTAGCTGGATTTCCAAAGGCTATAAACGACAGGCTCATGACCATGAAGTTGCCTCTGCTGAATGGAAGGCAGCACGCAACCATTGTGAGTGTCTACTCACCAACTATGACCAACGAAGATGATGTCAAGAACAAGTTCTATGAGGACTTGCACAATGTATTAACATCTGTTCCCAAAGGAGACAAACTTATACTCCTTGGGGATTTCAATGCCAGAGTAGGCACGGACACCACCTCTTGGAGTGGCATTATTGGAAAGCATGGAGTCGGAAATTGTAACAGCAATGGACTCCGCCTCCTTCAGACATACGCCGAACATGATCTCCTGATTACGAACACAATTTTCCGTCTCCCCATGAGAAATAGGACATCGTGGATGCACCCTCGCTCGAAACACTGGCACCTCATTGACTATGTCATCGTCAGGAGGAGTGACAGACAAGACGTTCGAGTGACAAAATCCATGTGTGGTGCCGAATGTTGGACAGACCATCGTCTCATTGTCTCGAAAATGAACATCCACATCAAGCCACCACGGCGTCCTCAAGGGGCGAAAATACAAACAAAGCTAAATGTCACCAGCCTAAACAGCAAGAAAATGCAGCAGTCGTTTGAAAATATGCTGGAAGACCGCCTCAAGCCCAATGCTGAAGCTAAACAGGATACAGAAACAGAATGGAGAGTCCTAAAGGACACAATTTACAACACTGCTATGGAAATCCTGGGTCCAGCCCCCCGAAAGCATAAAGACTGGTTTGATGAAAATTCCGATGACATCAACCAATTGCTGGCCGAGAAACATCTTCTCCTCAAGGCACATTTGAATGACCCAAAGTCAACATCAAAAAAAGATGCTTTCAAGAACATTCAGAGAGTAGTGCAGCAGAAACTTCGGCACATGCGGGACTCCTGGCTGAGCAGCAAAGCTGATGAAATTCAGGGCTTTGCTGACAGACATGATATGAAAAACTTCTACGACTCACTGAAAGCGGTCTATGGTCCTTCATCACCAGGCATAGTTCCCCTCCTCAGTGCAGACGGGGGAACATTGGTCACCGATAAGAAAGAAATCCTCCAACGCTGGGCAGAGCATTTCAGCAAAATCTTAAATGCAACTTCCTTCTTCGATGATGAAACCATCAACTGCCTTCCTCAAGTTCCCACCGATGAAACACTTGATGACCTGTCAACCATAGTGGAAATAAACAAAGCCATCCAGCAACTCTCCAGCGGCAAGGCACCTGGTCCTGACTCCATCCCAGCAGAGATATACAAGGCAGGTGGGCCGGTCCTAACAGAACAGCTTCACCAAGTCTACACAAACATATGGGTGAACGAGACCATGCCACAAGATTTTAAGGACGCGTCAATAGTCCACCTTTACAAACGTAAAGGAAACCGCCAATCCTGTGACAACCACCCAGGCATCTCCTTGCTTTCAATTGCAGGGAAGATACTCGCCAGAATTCTTCTCAATCGCCTCACAGCCCATCTCGATCAAGGTCTTCTTCCTGAGAGTCAATGTGGCTTCAGAAAAGAACGTGGAACTGTTGACATGATTTTCGCTGCAAGGCAGCTGCAAGAGAAATGTCAGGAACAGAACTGCGAAATGTTCTCCACTTTCATTGACCTTACCAAGGCTTTTGATACAGTCAGCAGAGAAGGACTGTGGAAGATTATGGCAAAATATGGCTGTCCACGAAAGTTTGTCCAAATAGTGCGGCTATTTCATGACGGCATGCAGGAAAGAGTACAGGAAAATGGTGAACTGTCTGAACCCTTTCCTGTCACCAATGGAGTGAAGCAAGGATGTGTCCTGGCACCAACACTGTTCAGCCTTATGTTTTCAGCCATGTTGGTGAATGCCTTCGAGAACGACGACATTGGAATAGACATCAACTACCGTATGGATGGAAAGTTATTCAATCTCAGAAGGCTGAAAGCTAAAACCAAAATTAACAGCGGCACCGTCAGAGAGCTCCTGTTTGCTGATGATTGCGCTCTATACGCCAACTCAGAGACGGACATGCAACATAATGTTTCAGCTTTCTCACATGCCTGTGCCAACTTTGGGCTCAATATCAACTTGGAGAAGACTGTAGTTATGTACCAGCCAGCTCCAGGGAATAATCACACTGTGCCGAATATCAAAGTGAATGATCATAGACTAAGTGTTGTGGACAAATTCACCTATCTTGGCTAACCGTGTCACAAGCTGCCACAATCGATGACGAAGTGAATGCAAGAATCTCCAAGGCCAGTGCAGCCTTTGGCAGACTGTACAAGAATGTATGGGACAGAACTGGAATAAGCCTGCAAACAAAGCTAAAAGTGCTACAAAGCAGTTGTATTATCCACACTGCTATATGCTTGTGAAACCTGGACTGTTTATCAGTGACACGCTAGGAAATTAAACCACTTCCACACAGTCTGCCTTAGGAAGCTACTGAAGATTAAATGGCAAGACAAGATTCCAGACACTGAAGTCCTAGAAAGAGCATCCATGCCCAGTATCCACACTCTACTGATGAAGAATCAGATTCGCTGGGCTGGTCACTTGACTCGCATGCCAGATCACAGGCTCCCTAAACGAATTTTTTACAGCGAACTGCGTTGTGGTAAACGCTCCCAATGTGGCCAGAGGAAACGTTTTAAAGACACTCTGAAAATTTCACTGAATGCTTTTGGAATTCCTCATGACACCTGGGAGGCTGCAGCCAGAGACCGAAATTCGTGGCGTGCATCATTGCGCAAAGGTGCAGTCATATATGAGGCAACCAGGACTGCAAGAGCTGTGAAGAAAAGGCAGGACAGAAAAACCACTGCAGGAAACCCTCCTCCAGAGACGTCAAGCATTCTTTGCCCACATTGTCAAAGAACATTTCGAGTCAAAATAGGCCTTATCAGCCATCTTAGAACCCACGGCTCCACACCTTCAACCCCACTGGATGAAATGAATGGTCATCATCATTCTTGATGGACAAACAACAACAACTAAGCTCAAGATGTAATCTCTTAAATTCTGGAGTTTTTCCTCTAATAATTTAGTGATGCAATGCTTTGTGCTGCTTCGTCTAGTTTGGCTGCAATTAAATTGTTGTCATTCTTTCAACCAAAAAAAAAAATTTATTATTGATGAAAATAATTTCATTCGCGGGTTTATACATGTATATTCTTCTTCTTTCACACTTTATCGCCCAGTTGGTCAGAGGCCTTCAAACCAACTGACTGCAAGTATTCCGATCCTTTGCATTCCCATGCATCGCAGTATATGTCCTCCCATATTATTTATTTATGTTTCTTCTTCTCTTTCTCGTGAGTTGTTTAGGTCTTCCTCTGTTTCGTATGCTCCATGGATTCCAGACAAAGGCCGTTCTAGTTAGATTATTTTAATATGTTCACATTATATGGCCTGTCCAGCACCAGTGTCTTTTCTTCACCTGTGAGTTCACTTATATGTGTTCGTGCGTGTGTGTATGAACACTAAGAGGCAATCACGTTGAAGATACACGGGTAAGTGAAAATTGAACTATTCATTTACACCCGTAGGAAAAGAGGGGTCTCATTGGTGAAGTTGTTAAACCACCTGCCTCAACCTCCGAAGGTTATGGGTTAGATTCTGAATTCTGTCGTTCGGTTCACGAGTGCAGTGTTCTCGGAGACTCCTGTGGGTCGTCGCTGGAGCTACGGAGTTCGTGCTTTGGACCACGCATTCGGCAGCCAACCCCGCGGAGAGACCGAGCCAAATGGGATAAAGTCCGGTGCAATGAAGTCGATACTCTTGCCTTTGTTACTTAATCGTGAAAGATGAGGTTGAACTACTTGGCTAGCGTGTTCATGTTTTAGTCTGCCATCTCCCCATGACTGAAAAATAGACGCTTTCATGACCTTGTGCAGTATCTCTTGAAAACCAGAAACATGTCCTTAAGTGGGACTGAAATCAATGAATCAATCATGTGCCATGCCGGAAAGCGTGGGCGGTAATGACTCGCCATTTCACTCGATCACCAGAGTCGTGGATCAGCTCAGTGTTCCTGTCTCGTCCATGCCATGTGGCCAAGCCATCCAGGTATTTTCCTCTCGGTCTTCCTCTTGGTCTGTTCCCTTCGATCTTGCCAGTTGTCACCAAGTTCTGTAATCCATTTCTTCTCATAACATGTCCAAAACATTGTGACTGTCTACGTCTAATTTCTCTAATCAATTTACCATTTTCATTCGTCTCCTGTAGTACTTGGTCATTGGTTTTTCTGTCTGCCCATGGTATTCTTTGCATTTTCCTCAGAAACCACACTTCTGCAGCCATAAGATGTTTTTCAGCTTGACTGCACATTGTCCAAGTTTCACATCCATACAAAAATACAGGCTCTATGTACCCCTTCAACACTCTTTTTCTCATTTCAATTGATATCATTTTATTGGTCAGAATATTTTTCATCTTGCTAAAGGCTACTTTCGCCATGCCGATTATTGTTCTAACCTCTTCAAGGCATCTCCCATCGGATGTTATGACCGTTCCGAGATAATTGTATCGATTCACTTGTTGAAGAATATTCCCATTTACTTGTATATTACATTGTGGTACTTCGTTCTTCCTAGTGACGACCATAACCTGTCTATTTACAATTTAATTCTAACCCCAGCTGCTCACTGTGTACAACAACCGCATCTACTAATTGAAATAGTAGGACACAATCACCAATGTAGAGCTCACAGAGAGAACTAGACACATTCAAGCGAATCAAGAGGTTGTTAGGAAAAGACGCTTGGCATTGGTTAGAACACACTGAGAAAACATTAGGACAATACAACTAGCCACTCTCTTGTCTGGAACCCACAAGGCAAACGAAATAGCAGAAGACCTAAAACACACGGAGAAGCTAATTACAGAGATGAATAATATTAGGAGGACATGGAGGGACCTACGGGAAATAGCAACAGATAGGGCGGCTGGGCGTGGGATGGTTGAGGACCTACGTCCCAATAGGAGATAAAGGGCAGAAGAAGAAAATCAAAATAAATATATCCTTAGGTGATTCAGTGCTAAACATAAAGTAGGATACCACGAAATAAAAGAAATAACACGATGATCTTAGTATAGCGATATACCGTCCTTCTGTCAAAATAAGGGGTCATATTTGGCGATATCTTTTGTCACGGAATCAGTTAATATCCTCTTTTGCGACACGGAGATCGTTGCCCCGTTCAACCACTGCTCATATTTGTTAACTGACCGTTTCAGTGCGTAAACTGTCGAATATAAACAACTTAACGAAGCAATCGCCATTAATTGACAGAAGCCAGTCTTGTGCAAACAGAAAGACATGATAGTCAGTTTAAAATTACCGTAATAGACAAATGAAATTACTGTGAGTATGTGTATACTTCAGCTTGAAGGACGTATATAATCACTTTAGCTTATGTTGTGTGAATTCTGCAGTATATGCATGTCACCGCCTCACCTTTATAGATATTAATTAAAGGGCTGCAACTCCCGCCCAAGGGATAGAAGTGAGTCACTCGAGGCCTGAGTAATCTAGAGCCTTCTCGAAGGACTGGTCATTGAGTCCAGGGTCCCGTGGACACTGATGTGGCCCGCCTATTGCGGGGTCCACGAGGAACTCGGACAGAGTTACCACCCGTGTCGGATTGGGACACGTGTGGACCGGCAGAGGACAGACGGACTTCAGAGAGACAACAGGACCTGCCTTAGAGGGACTCAATAGATATCAATAGATATATAGACATAGGCTAGATAGTTTGCTAGAATGTGTATGATAACTATGTATGATGATGTTAACTATCTGTGATATGTAACACAGCGCGGGATTGTTAACCCACTGCGCCAAGGCACTGTATATTGAAATACAATAAATGTTCGATATCATATTGAACGGAGTTATTGTTGCCTGTGTGAACCCGAGCTCAGATACCTAGACATGAGCAAGACGATGACAATGCATCAGACGAAATGCAGCGAAACATGCCAGGCAATAAATCGTGCAATCTATTGTTTGTGTCTTCGTTATTCAATTCACTACAGGAAAACATTGTTTTGAACTAAACGATGTGTTGAGGTCACGGTTTTGATCACTGAACATGACACGCATTTACAAGAAATGGTAGATGTAGTTGCAACGGAAAGTCAAAACTGAATAACCGGAAAACAGAAGTATTAGTAATCACAAAGAAAACAAATGTCTTCCCAAGTGCAATATCAAAATTAATTAACCTTGCCTGAAACAAACCAGTGTATTTAAGTATGTGTTTACATTGTTGACAGCAAATGGAAGATGTAACTTAAAGAAGTTAGGTGTCCTTTACAGGACGTAGCCATTAACCCTTGTCTTTTGGGCTGTTTGCGATTTACTAAGCAATTTTTACTTTCAGTGGTTTGTCAATGCTTTCTGGATGACAGACGCCCACACAATCGAAATAAACGTAAGACTGTCTGTTTCCAAGTCGTGTGCAGCTGATTTCAACTCGCTATATCAGGGAATTGAGAAACACGTTCACTGCCCCTAAGCTACAACGCCGACAAATGTATAATAGCCCAAACAATTAGAGAGCATTTCACAAGATCAAGAATATTCTGAGCAATATCTATTTGTCAATCGAGGGGGGAAAAAGAGTTGTTAAGAGCTATATTGAGCCAGTCCTGATTAGAGCCTGTATCTTTGGATAGAATATATCCACAGAAGGTAAACCTTAAAGAAATGCACGCTGACGTCGAATACACCGAATTTTGAGAGAGCTTGGTGTGATCACACCCTTCCAAAAAAAAAAAAAAAAAGGAAAGAAGAAGTGTAGGGCGGCAGTTTAAACACAGACGCCAACTGGCATATTTCGATGCATCTCGTCAGGTGCTTACTGCAGATGCATATATCATGTCATGTGAAACAATGAATTGCACTGTGGCTGAAATGTGATGCACTTCGTCGCTTACATTGCGCTAATGTGAGAATGTCATATCCACGGAAGTCTAACACTTAGCAGCAAGTCCTTCTGTTTACATAGTCACCGCTGGAATTTATTAAAATATGTTTAGCCTATAAAAATTATGTGTCTAGGTCAACATTTCCACTGTGAGAAACAACAAAACTGATTAGAGGGATTAGAAGTAGACAGTCAACATTTTTAAGTCACGTTATGAGAAGAAATAAATTGGAGAACTTTGTGTCTGCCAAGTGCCGAACTTCGTGTCTGTTATGATGGATGACTACTTCAGACACAACTGAGCCCCGTGTTTACCGCAATGTCCCATGTCCGACATCTTGGTATTTGTCTAGGTTTAATGTTTATACTGGGCTAGTACAAAACACTTTATCACTCTCAGATCCAGGATGCACACAACAGAAAAGTCAGTCGCGTCCTTAAACGATACAATCACCTTTATTGTTCAACAGTACTACACGGGGCTGTCATAGACCGCCGGCTCCTACCGTTTCGCGTTCTGCCTATGACCCGCACACCGTCTGCCACAATATATAATGTCTTACTCATTTAATCGTAAGACGACTATCATTGCTACATCTGATCTGTCTGACGGTAATATAGTCTATCTATGCAATGGGCTAATAGTTCAAGCATTACTCACACATAACTTGTACCCACAAGCTCTGGTCACAGCGTGCCTCTGGCCGCCATTCTCGTTGACATCTCCTCACAACCGGGCCATCACTGCCTCGCCATCACTGGCCGCCGTGTGCGTTTATCAAGCGACAGCTTCGATGTGTTGCTCCATCATTGTCTTCGTGCACACTCGAAACAATCTTCACTCAACTGCATCTCAGATATTTCCCATTCCTTTGAATGCTGTCAAAAATCGAAACACTTTCACAACTCTTCAATCGACCTTCTCTTGTTCACGTCCCAGCGCCTTCTGTCCAGATTATAACCTTTTCCGGCTTTGACCTGGGCGCGTGTCACAAAAATAAAACCCTGCGTTTAACCAGTTGATTACTATAGAGACTTTCTGATTAACCGGCCTATCTGCAAAGCCAAAACTATTTTAACTAACAGAAAAAAAAACAAATTGGATGTCAAAATCCCCAGGACGGTAAATAGTTGCAGCTGCACGGGGTTACATTGGGTCAACAACATGGGAACATTTGGAAGTGAGTGAGATGAGTCCATACATCGCTTTGACAGTTCATAAACAGGTTGGATTGAGAGCGGAAGTACTCAGCTCGGAGGAAAACAGTCCGTCTGTCATTTAGAGTTTCCGGACATCAAGAAGATTGGCGGTTTGTTGTGGAAACCCGTTGTTGGGAGCACACAGGAACTCGCTAGCTTGTTGTGGAAGTCAAAACAAGTGATGACAACTCTAAAATTGATTGAGCCAGGGAGGATAGATTCTTGACAATGGATGATATGCCCAAATAACACCTGTGTGGACAGGAAGAATACCGTCACGTGACCAATTTTAGGTAAATTTTAGGATTTCATAAACCATGATTGGGAGAAACAGTGTTGACCAAAACCGTGGATTATGATGGACGTGTTTGTGGGAGAGCTCTACAGTGTTAGATTAATTTAAAATTAACTAGCATGTGTCGTTATGGCAAAGTGTAGCAGCCATCCCGGAATGAGGCGGTTTTGCATAAGGTAGTCAATATAGTCTATTTAGGCCTAATTAATATAGGCAGTAGTCTTGTTAAAACTAGAGTGTGATGATTAGCACTGTTAGTTGAGAACTAGTTAGAGTAGAGAAGTGATAATTGGCTCTGCTAGGATGCATAGGATAGAGGAGTGATAATTGGAGATATTTAAGATGGGGAAAGTGTCCAATGGGGGGATCTTTCAAAGGTTTGCCCACTGAAGTTGTGCACTCTGTTCATGGGTCTTTCCTTGTCATCGCCTGATTCGGATGTAGGTGAGGAGCTACTATGCTCTATGACAGAGTTTAGTTAGCTATAAAATAACTGAGCAAGGCAATAAACTTACACTCAGCCGGTAGGATCAGTGACTAGTACTATCACAAGATGTGTTGTTTTTCTCACAGGTTCCATACCAGTTACGAGGAAGTTCAACACTGGGTTTGATGAAGTGCAACATCAATTAGACATAACACCAGTTGGACACAAAAAATGTTTCTTACAAAAAAAGGAATAACGCCCGACAAGAAAGATGGTTCACCTAAGATGGGTGATGATTGTTAATGCATCACACATCATAAGAACATTGGTACCTACACAAAAAACATCAATATAATAGTCACATGGTGTGATATATTCTAGGGAAATAGTTCAAAAGACCTGATACCTGAGCCTGGATAGACACTAGTTAGGTTCAAGTATATTAACAATAACAGTGATACCTCACTACAAAGGATTTGTGCATTCTTTAAGAACGATAGGAAATTATGTGCATTGGGCAACCGGTCCATGATCAGCTGTAATTTACAAACAGTATCTATTTCGGATGATTAGGAAGATGGATTACCAGGTAGCTACAGATGACAGTCGGTGTCCGGCAGGAGAGATACAGTACCGGGTGAGGTGGACTTGTTCTGACTTAACGTGCTGTGGTGTGTCCTTGCAAGGATGAACTGACTATGCTATTATCTGAGAGTCCGATCCTATACACATTATAGAACACATCACACATTTTCTTCGCATACACGTCTCATATACGTTACACTTTTCTTTTAATAAATTAATCTGTATTAATTTTTAGAAGCAAGAGTTGTTGAATATGTTGCGTTGGGGAAGTATGAGAGGGGACATAGTACGACAGTGAGAGAGTGATAGGAAAAGGTGTCAACGGGCTGATGGAGTGTGTTGGACGGAAGCTGGTGGATTCTCCAGGATATTGATAGGAAAGAAAAATTATAATGTGTGTGTTGACTCTCCTCACTCCAGGGACGACACTTTAAAGGAGGACACGACATTATTGGGGGCTCGATAACGGGATCTTTGGACAGCGGGATCTCTCGTAAACGGGATCCTTGGACAGCGGGATCTCTCGTAAACGGGATCTTTGGACAGCGGGATCTCTCGTAAACGGGATCCTTGTTATAAGACGGAAATATCATACTGGAGAATCCAGCTAGAGTGAATGTGGATAGGGGTTAGGAATAATATCTTACCTGTTCACACTTCACACGTCTGCATAGGTCTGTGGTCCTGATTCTACTCTTGTCACTGAGTGATTGTGTGGTGTTGTGGTGTGCTGGAGGTGGTGCATATATAGATATAGAGTACTTGTTCATCTATCTATATATTATTTGCGGTAAATAGATAATCAACCTGCTAGCTTACCTCTCTGTAAAATGGCCACTCTGAAACTAACCACAGCAGACTTAAAGGCAAAGAGGGAAGACATGGGATTGTCGGGTTCTGCTCTAACGGATTACATACAGGAAGTGGAGAGAGGGTATCGTCAAGCAGAAAGGGAAGATCGAAAGGCCGAGTTGGAATTGAGAAGGATGGAGTTGGAACAAGAAGCTAGGAAACTTGAAGCTGAGCAGGCTGCTAGGAAACTTGAAACTGAACAGGCTGCTAAGAAATTAGAAGCTGAACAGGAAGCACAGAAAAGGGAGCACCGGATGCGTGAACTCGAGCTCAAGAGTCAATCTAATGGAGAGCAGTTGGAGGTTCCTCCGTCCCAGGCTCAACCCCAGCAGGTGGACTTAGTTACCATGCTATGAAGTTCCCTCTAGCAGTCTACGAGGAGGACAAAGAGAAGATTGACCAGTACCTTCAACGATTCGAGACCATGTCTGTTGCTATGGGTCTGGAGCGTAACAAATGGAATCTCAAGCTATCCCAGGGATTACGCGGGACCGGCTACGAGGTTTATTCTCGCCTGCCACCAGGACATGAGAACAATTACGACGAATTAAAGACGGCTCTGCTGAAATGATTCGAGGTTACGTCACATACCTACCGGAAAAAATTTCGAGCAGCGAAACGAGAACCAGGGGAGTTGTTTGCCGCCTACAGTTTGCGTCTAAAATCGTATCTCCATAAGTGGATGGATTTGGCTGGGTTCGCACATGACTATGAAAGTCTGGAAGAGCTCATGGTGGTCGACCAGCTGAAGAAGCAAATGTCTAAACCTCTCAGGACGTTCCTGGGAAAACAAGGAGCGGAACGTATTGACCTCGTGACAAAATTAGCAGAACGGTTCGTCGAGGTACATGGGGAGGCAGGGGAAAAACTTTCCACCAACTCCAAAAGTCAGGAGAAACATGACAAGAAGAAAGCCAAAAACTCAGGAACCAAAAAGTGGGAACCTTATGTGCAAAAATCAGAGGATAGTTCAGAGAAGAAGCAGGAGGGAAGCAAGAGCACTTCAAGCTCTACACCAAAACGCCCGTGGTCGGAGAAGTGGTGTTCAATTTGTAAGTCACCCTCTCACAATACGAGGGACTGCAAATTGAAGGCTAAGAACCCTCACTTCGCCGCATGTCAAGTGAATTCCAAGGAGGTTGTCACGGAAAATGCCAAGGTCAACAAGGAAGCTCGCCACCAGGAGAGCTCACTCAGGTCCGGCACTAGAAAATCTAGGACAGGGAAATGGTGCAACCAATGCAAGTCAAATACGCACAATGCTATTGACTGCAGGGGAAAGTCAGGAGACACTCAATTCGTCGTGTGCCCCGGGAAACCTAAGGTGGAGCCCACCGAACAGGTCGAGGCCGAGGAAGAGACTCCAGACCAGGAAAAACCACCGGTAGTGGAATTGGAAGAGGTTAACGGTCGTCAAGTGGAGTGTTTGTACGACACAGGACTGGACGGGGAGGCTGTGATTTCTGCGGATCTGGTACATCCAGAACAATTCACAGGTGAGACCATGGAGATACAGCCTGCACAGAAGAGTGCTGTAGCCATGAAGTTGCCCATTGCTAATGTGGAGATTCGGTCAAGGTACGTCACCGGCACCATCAAGGCCGCTGTATTGACCGATCCCATTTTCCCAGTAATCCTCGGTTGCCGGTATGTCTTTCTGGGAATGCCCAGGGAGCCAATCTATATGGGAGGAATGCAGACTCGCTCTCAGACGAGAACGGAAGAGGCAGAAGCAATTGTGACTAACCCAATGCAGGGGGAGCTACGAACTGCGGGGAGTGAGGATGATACTTTACGTCCTTGCTACAAAAAGCTGCAGAAAAATGCTGGTCCACCAGGACGGGGGAAGTACTACATGAAGAATAGGATACTCTACAGGAGAGCAGGAAGGGGAGACAACCTATATGGTCAGTTGGTCGTCCCGAAAGCTCACCAGTCCCAGATTCTTCATATGGGGCATACCATCTCCTTTAGTGGACATATGGGTATTGCCGCCACCATGCAGCGAATTTCCTGCCATTACTATTGGCCGGGAATGACAGATGATGTGCGTCGGTATGTGAAGTCATGCCCTGAGTGCCAGAGAGTGGCACCGAAACACTGGACAGCACCGGTGATGTTGGGTGAGATGCCCATCATGAACTCTCCTTTCGAGAGGGTAGCCATCGATATCGTGGGTCCACTTCCCAGGACTAGGAAGAGGAACATGTATATACTCACAATGGTGGATTGCTGTACAATGTGGGGTGACGCCATACCGTTGACCACAATTGACTCGAAACGAGTGGCGGACGAACTGATGGAGGCCTTTACCAGATTAGGCTTCCCTGATCAAATTCTGACGGACAATGGGTCCCAGTTTTGTGGAAAACTTATGGAGGGGGTATTTAGGGTGTTCCACTCTAACCATATCAATACCAGCCCTTACAACCCTCAAGCCAATAGACAAGTAGAGCGTTTCAACGGCACGTTGATGACAATGTTCAGGTAACTAGCGCAGGAAAAACCTGATAGGTGGGATGAATATATCCCAGCAGCACTCTTTGCCTATCGGGAAGTTCCTCGTGGCTCAACAGGACTACCACCCGCTACGTTGCTGTTTAGTCGTCCAATCAAAGGACCGTTGGAAGCCATGTTGAGGAGTTGGACTGAAGAGGGGACGTCAGAAGAAGTGATCTCATCCTACAAATATGTAGAGGAACTGAAAGAAAAACTTCACTAGGGATGGACTCTGGCGAATCAAAACTTGAAAAAGGCCAGAAAAAGACATGCGGCTTACTACAACCGTAGGTCTAAAGAAAGATCTATAGAGGTGGGAGACAAAGTCTTGTTGCTACTCTCAACGGGAAACAACAAACTGGAGATAGGTTGGCAAGGACCATTTCCCGTGAAAAGGGTGATATCCAGAACCAACTATCAGATCCGGATCCGGTGAAAGTCGAAGATTTTCCATATCAATCTCTTGCGGAAATACGAAGAGAGACCCGGAGACAAGGCAGCTCACCTCATGGCAATGGCAGTTGCAGTGGAGACTGAAGTGGGAACCAGCGAGGGCAGTGAATATCCCTTGGTACACCAGGAAACCTATAGGGATGTGCAAGTGAACCCTGATCTGACCTCCCAGGAGAGGGAAAAGATAACCCAGGTTCTCAAGTCTCATGAGGAGATACTGACTGATAAACCAGGACGAACCAGGTTGGTTGAGTTCGAGATGACTTTGACCACACAGGAGCCTGTTCGTCAAAAGTTTTACCCAGTGCCATTCTCTAAGGAAAAGGCCCTGGAGGAGGAAATACAGAAACTGCTGGAGGATGACGTGATTGCACCATCCACATCCCCATACAATGCAGGGGTAGTTCTGTTACGGAAACCAAGTGGAGAACACCGGTTGTGTATAGACTACCGACTTCTGAACCGTCACACACAATTTCAGGTGGAACCTTTGCCGAATCCAACTCAGTTATTCTCTAGGCTCCATAAGGCTCGGTACTTTTCAAAGGTGGATCTGAGTCGGGGGTACTATCAGATACCAGTCAAACCGGAGATTCGACCACTGTTGGCTTTCAGTACACCCAGTGGACACTACGAGTTCAAGGTCATGCCCTTTGGACTCAGCAATGCACCCAGTGTGTTTACACGCATGATGAGGACTTTACTTGATCCTTTACATGAGTCTCAGTCTGTTGTGTCTATATTAGGTATACATCATTTAGCTCTACGACAGCCATTTTATGAATCCCTGTTGATCGTCCTGTACCTAGTTGTTTAGCAATATATTTAATATATGTGGTAATTTACTGTGAGTTATATTATTCTCTTACCTCCACAGGTTAATTATGTAAACAGCATACACATAAAGAGAAAAGTGATGCTGTGGGGCAAATTCGATTTAATTCTCTCAGAGTAAACTCTGGTCGACTGACAGAGTGTGTACTTGCTATTTGGAAATCTTTTAGTAGAGTGGGGGTTCATTGGGATTAACTCGCGTTTCAGTGAGAAGAGAAACTTTATGATTCATCCTAACATATGAATTATCGTCTTCACTCCTCTCTCTATAGACGCTATACATCCATTTTTTCTGGGATACTGGATAATGTATCAAGCCTTCTTGGGCAAGGGCGAATACAAGAACCTCCGCGTGCACCTTACATCCTCCACAGTTGGAATTCTCATAGGCCTTTGTGTAAGCAACATGCCAACAATTAGAAAACTTGCATAAAAACAAATAAAAAAAATTTTTCCGGGTGAATTTTTATGTACTATTACTGTTTATAACATATGACAATATATGCAGAGAGGCAGAGAGCGAGAAGAAGATAACATTTCAGAATTGTTATTTGTAGACGATCGAGTATTAATAGCAGTGGATGAAGAGGTCTTTCAGAACTATCTAAATCAAGTTACTACCAAGTGTGGGAAATATAATATGTAAATAAGCATTAAAAAGACAGATACAATGGTGGTAGTTAGAATTCAAACACCCTGTCAAAAAAGGAATGAACTCGGAAGTGAAACAAACAAGCGAATTTAAATATCTAGGATAAATGTTCACTTCCCATGGGAGAATAGCGTTGCCAGACGTCCGGCAAAGAGAGGACATGTCCTCCTTTTTAGCCTAATGTCCTCCGTCCGGCAGGCAAAGCAAAATCCTTTAAAACGTTCGGCTTTTTAAATATTTTATGTTATCATTTTTATGTATTATTGTTACAACTTACAATGTATCTATACTCTACCGCGTATTTACATTCTTTATTAAAACCCATTGCTTAATAATATTTATTTAATTTTCCTATTTATACCAAATGTGAAACACCAATTATTTGTATAATTTGAATCTAACTGTTGCTCTATTCGGCAACACTAACAATGCTGTAGTCTCTATGCTCAAAATAGTAATGTTATTTCCGGTCCCGGTAGCAGAGACGCCACTTAAAATAGTTTTTTTAATTTGTAATGTTTGCCGTCTATGTTTATGAAAATGACTTCTACAAAGAGAAAATGTAAATTCTCGAACACTATGAAAAATAAGTTTCCATGCGTCGTTGAAGGACGCAACGAGAATGAGGCAAAGTGTACGATTTTCGATAGTTACTTGTCCGTTGCCAACATGGAACTACTGACTTGGAGAGCCTTGTTGACAGTGAGAGACATAGAAATCTAATCAAAGTGTCCGCGTCATCTAGCAAATTGACGTCTTTTTTTTTTTCAACCTCAGTACTCAAATGTGTTGTTGAAAGCGCATGCGGCTGAAGCACTTTGGCATTTCATACAGTTTGTCACCATCAATCTTACAACTCGATAACATGCACAGCTGGTTTGATGCACACATTATTTGAAGATTCAGAAATTGCTAACAATATTGCTTGCGCAAAAGCAAAGACTGAAGCAATAATAAACCGGGTGATTTACCCCCACAGTGTTGATGAATTAGATAAATATTTAAGTGATATTTCATATTTCGGTCTTTCGACAGATGCTAGCAATCAAGGTTCGCAGAAAGTATTTCCGATCGTTGTTCAGTACTTTGACTGGAAAGCAGGTGGAATCCAAACTAAGATTCTCGAGTTAGACAATACACCAAATGAAACCTCAGAAGTTATATCACAGTATATTTTGAGAACACTCCAAAAACATGATTTGTACTTCAAATGTGTTGCTTTTGCTGGTGGCAATGCCAATGTGAATTTCGGAGGCATTAACAGAAGAGAAATGTGTTCTCGCATTTGGCAGCTATTGTAATAAAATTGTACTGATTGTGGGTTTAATCTGGAACGATTTAAAAGAAACATTCAATATGTCCTCCTTTGTCCTCCTTTTTGTCTTATTATTTCCTCCTTTGTCCTCCTTTTTGTCTTATTGTGTCCTCCTTTTGGTGCCCACGCATATGGCAACCCTATGGGGGAATGGATAGAGAAATCAACAAACGGCGTGCAAAGGCAAATCAGGTACTGAGACAACTAATACCTTTTCTGACGTGCAAAAAGATAACTATAGGTATCAAAGCAAATTTCATAGTAACTATTTTTAAGCCCGCATTAGGCTACTAATATCAAATATGCTTTAGTTTCTGCAACTGTTGAGCGCAAAATCAAAACAACAGAGGGGAGATGCCAAGAAGAACTGTGGGAGTAACTGCGAGAGATAGAATCAGATCGATAACATTAGAAGTAGACTAGGTCTGAAATCAGTCATGCAATTCATTACAACAACAACAAAAGTTAAATTGTTTGGCCACCTCAAAAGAATGCCCCGGTACTTTCTACAACAAAAGGCCATACTGAAGAAATATGATGGATACAAAGCAAGGGGAAGACTAAGTGAAAGATAGAGTGACAGTATCAAGAACAACCATGGAGAAATGAAGACCAATATTGAAAGCGCAATAAACAGAGAGCGCAAAAATATTACACCCCCACCCTTCCACAAACACTTCACCTTTATGGATGAATGAGTATATATGGGCGTGTGTGTGTGTGTGTGTGTGTGTGTGTGTGTGTGTGTGTGTGTGTGAGAGAGAGAGAGAGAGAGAGAGAGAGAGAGAATGTTATGTATGAGTAAATGTTTGTTAGTGTGTTTGTAATTGTGAGTGGGTATTAAGAGAAGTGTTAGGCAGGGGTGTGTAATGTCTCCAGATCTTGTTTCCCTATACAGTGAAAATATTTTCAAAAATGTAGAAGATATAAATGGAATCAGCATTGGAGGAAGAAACATCAATAACATTGGATATGCAGATGATACAGTATTGATTGCAGACAATGCACAGGATCTGCAACAATTAGTAGACTTGGTTGTTGTACACAGTGAGCTGGTGGGGTTGGAATTAAATTGTAAGAAGACACAGGTTATGGTCGTCACTAGGAAGAACGAAGTACCACAATGTAATATACAAGTAAATGGGAACATCCTTCAACAAGTGAATCGATTCAATTATCTCGGAACGGTCATAACATCTGATGGGAGATGCCTTGGAGAGATTAGAACAAGAATCGCCATGGCGGAAGTAGCCTTTAGCAAGACGAAAAACATTCTGACCAATAAAAAGATGTCAATTGAAACGAGAAAAAGAGTGTTGAGGGGGTACATAGAGACTGTTCTTTTGCATGGATGTTAAACTTGGTCAATGAGCAGTCAAGCTGAAAAACATTTGATGGCTGCAGAAATGTGGTTTCTGAGGAAAATGCAAAGCGTACCATGGACAGATAGAAAAACCAATGACCAAGTACTACAGGAGACAAATGAAAATCGTAGACTGATTAGAGAAATTAGACGAAGACAGTCAAAATTGTTTGAACATATTATGAGAAGAAATGGACTGAAGAACTTATTGACAACTGGCAAGATCGATGGGGAACAGACCAAGAGGAAGACCGAGAGGAAAATACCTGGATGGCTTGGCCACGTGGCATAGACGAGACAGGAACATTGAGCTGATCCACGACTCTGGTGATCGAGTGAAATGGCGAGTCATGACCGCCCACACTTTCCGGCATGACACATGATTGATTGATTGAGTGCGTGTGTAACTGTGTGAGTTTGTGTACATAATGTATGTATGTATATATGAATTTGCGTATGTAAGTATGTATGTATGCTTATATACATATGTGAGTGTGTGTGTGTGTGTGTGTGTGTGTGTGTGTGTGTGTGCGCGCGCGCGCGCGCGTGTGTGATTGTGACTGCTTGCCCGCCTTTCTGTCTCATAACATTGTAATATGCATTGTTTATGTTCACAGCATTAATTTCACAAAGTGTTTTTCTATGTGAGTGTAACATGCACAATAGATAATTGGTATACGACAGATGAGTGATTGGAAGGGCCGAATGAAAGACGAGTCTGCTTTCCAAATGTGTGCTTCTTTGAAAATGGAGTTCCTACTTTCGTTCGTTCCTTCGTTCACTGAGGTAAATGGAGGAAGAAGAAGAAGAACAGCAAAACAACCATCCCCATATCTCCAATTTTACCACCTTTTATTCAGACTCGCCAGCTGTGCATCGTTTCCTCGCCCGATGACAAACTTGATTGCATCAAGCTATTTATAGACGTGTAATATCGAGCAGGTCAGACAAGCCTACCAGAAACGGGGATTGCGCCCGGAATACTTGGCGCACTGCCCAGTACGGCAACACAGCAGCGCATTGTTTTGTCCTGACTTCATTACAGCTCTGTGATAATTTGTACGAGAATGTACCTATTTTTATTTTCTCATTTCGAACCTTTTCTTCTTCTCTTCTTTCTCTTATCCTTCTTCTTCCAGTATTGTTTTCCTCATCCTCATCCTCTTATCCTTCTTCTTCCAATATTTGTTTCCTTATCCTCATCCTCCTTTCTCTAGTCACACCGCCAATTCCTTCCCTTTAGGAGTCTGCGGCGAAGTGGTCAAGCCGTCTGCTTTGCGCTCTGAAGATTGTGGGTTCGATTCTGGCCTACGTCGTTCAGTTCCCGAGTGCTTTTTCTCGGAGACCCCTTTGGGGGGGGGGGGGGGGGGGTGGGGAAAGAGGTGGGGGTCATCGCTGGAGCACGAACTTAATACCTCAGAATTCGGTGTTGGTTCTTCTGATGGCGAGGGGCGAGGGACACTCGTAATAGGGAAAGATAATCGACACGCAAAAATCAGTCCAGTGTGTTAGAAGTATAGCATGTGTATGGACTACGCTTGAGTTCAAAGGGAGCGAACGAAAAACATAGTATGATTGTCATCAACCATACATGTTGTAAGATGTGTGTACGGAGGTCTAGCATTCCGTAGGGAACTGTAGCTACAAAATCCAGCGAGCAGTAGTAGTAGTAGTAGTAGTAGTAGTAGTAGTAGTAGTAGTAGTAGTAGTAGTAGTAGTAGTAGTAGTAGTAGTAGTAGTAGTAGTAGTAGTAGTAGTAGTAGAACAAGAAGTGAAAGGAGAAGAAACTAGTCACTCTGAAATCTTCGGATTACCGTGTTGATAATATTGCCCCACATGTGAACAGTATCGATTATCTGCATTAGCTGATCACCCCACGTGGGAATTTCTATATTCACATTTCGCATAACCGTGTACTTTTTTCGGATTAACACTGTTGAAAGCTGTTTACTGAAACCAGGTGGAGAATGTTGGGGAACAATTTGAGAACCCGTATGTGGAAAGGATGAGATTCCGGGGGATTGGCACGGGTTCTGGTAGAATCTCAAAAATGAGAAGGAAGACCAGGAAAACTTTCAATCAGGTAGCGGTGGGAACGATTAGTAGCTGAACTCTTCGCTGGCTGTTGAACGAGGGGACGGAGCGTGTATGAGAATATCCTGAGTGCAGTGATGTCAGTTCTTAGCTTCGCTTCGCTTTTTTTGGTACAAGTACCCCCTTTCAGCCTTCGACGTTTCGACTTGGCTAAGTAGGGTGTCTATGGTGTAGCTTGAAATTTCTCTTTCATACTTTGGGCTGCTTGTTGTTAGCTTCCCGGCTTGATTGATTGATTGATTGATTGATTGATTTAGGAATCGACATCACAGCATTCGGGGCATTCCCATAAGTGCTCCGTCCCCATCCTCAGCAGCCAGCGAAGAGTTCCAACACTAATAGTACCAGTAGCAATCTGATTATAAGTCCGTCTCGCCTTTCCTTTGAGCGTTGAGCGTCGGCCAGATCCCTTCGTCACTCCTCGTTGTCTCATTCTTGCCAGACCATGGTAATCAATTTGCTCCTCCGAGGTGTGCACGTGCTCCCACAAGGTCGCAACCACTTCTGCCTTGTCATGTATCAATACTCCACCAAGTTCTGCAGAGCCAGCCAATCTGTCCGCCTGTTCATTCCCCAGCACACCGGCATGCCCCGGAGAAAAGATCCAGGCGATGCTTGTCACCCGTGACCTCCGAAGCGAAGCAAGCCACTCCGCACGAAGTCTGCCCGTCCTCACCCTCGTCAGCATGCTTTCTGAGTCAGTTACAATCACGATGTGTGTGTGTGTCGTATTCTCCATACAGCGGAGAGCCGCAGTGACTGCCTCCACTTCCATTCTTAAGCTGGATGTTGTGGTATCATATGCCAGGCTCTCCTGCCCCAAACATCGACCATTAGCTTTGGCTATGAAACCCCAGCCACTTCTCTCACCTCTTGACACCGAACCATCTGTGTAGATAATCACATCACTCGAGTGATCATTGTCCTGAATTAGTTGCTGGATTTCCACTTCCGTGGCCCCTGCTGGTCACTCCCTGCACTCCCGCCTTAATGTGATTATAACTCTGCGCAAGTCTGACTGCTCCGCTGGCACTCTGACCCACTGCTCTCCACGCCTAATGTTCTCCAGGGGGCACACCTGTCTGATCGTATCCTCCGCCTGAGCCATCCATGATTTCCCTCTTATCAGTCGCTGACCCTTAACTGCGTCCAGCGCCTCATGCAGTGGGTGGTCTGTGTCTGCAGCTACTCTGAGGTATGCCTTCGCCTGCATCACCTTGAGCCTACCAGCAACAGTCGGCAGACCAAGGATGTAACGCATACACACTACTGGGGTGTCTCTAGTGCATCCCAGAATGACCCTCATAGCTTCGTTCTGTATGCGTTCTAACTTCACCAGCTGACTCTCTGAGACAGTGAGCAGACCTAATCCATAATCAATTACTGAGAGGATCAAGTGCTGGTATAGTGTGAAAAGCATTCTCTGCTCTATGTCCATTGCAGCCATAGTTTTAAGTGCATTGAGTCCCTTTTGAGTTCTTGTCACGACCGTCTCCACGTTGTCTTTGAAAGATAGGCTCCTGTCAAATGTGATCCCCAGATACTTCAATTTGTTCTCTCTGCTGACATTTCTACCATCTATCGCGAGGTTTGGGACATCAGCTCTTACAATCCTGTTGTCCAGAGAGCACCACAAAACAGCCGCCTTTTCCGGGTGGATGACTGCACTCATTTCTGTGCACCAGTCAATCACTTCATCTACTGTCGCCTGTAACTCCTGGGCTGTTTGCTCCCTAACTCTCCCTTACCTATATGCAAGAATATCATCTGCAAATGTTAGTATTCTTCCAACCCCTGGTGCTTCTAGGTTTGAAATCTTGCTCGTATACACATTAAAGAGCACCGGTGAGACTGCAGATCCCTGTGGCAGTCCCGGGGTTAACATATGTGGCTCTGAGCTTCCCGGCTTCTGATGGGTTGATTGCGTTCATTACTTTCTTGATGAGGTATTTCATGTCTGGACAGAGTCGCGCACTTGTTGAGGCCTGGCGTAGTCGGGTACCCACCCCGTCATATGGTACTGTTTCCTTCAGGGAGTTTTTACCAGTTGTCGTCTCTCCTGGTGTTCCTCCTATTTCCCCGTCGTGAGTTGCTTTCGAATCTTCTTGGCGTTCGCCAGTCGGATCTTGGTGGTGAGCGATATCGTTCTTCCTCTGTTGCTTCTTCTTCTGTTTGTGCTCTTGTATCCTCTTATTCTGGTGTGGCTGTCTGGGTCTTGAGCAGTTCAAGTATCTTATCCATAGTTTCTTCTGTGCATCGTTTCACATCTTGTGCGTTAGATAGCTATTCATCCGTCTCAGCCTTTATGGCAGCCATTCGAGCGACGTCCTGTTCTTTCTTCAGCTGCACTTGCTACATTTCGTGGAGGATGCGCTGAACGGCCGTTATCTTTTTCTTGCTTCTTGTGTTTTTCCTCTTCCCTGCTTGATAGCCTTTCTTCTGTCTTAGCCTGTATAGCAGCCATTCGAGCGACATCCTGCTCAGTCTTCTGCTGGACTTGCTACGTTTCGTCCAGGATGCGCTGAGCGGCTGTTATCTGTGTTTCTTGCGTTTTGTCTTTTTCTTCCTCCATGCTGGTGAACTTTGATTGCAGGTCCTTCAGTTGGACTTCCAGTTGTGCTTTGTCACTTTTGGTGAGTCGATTGGTGGCCTCGTACTGCCTCCTTCTTATAGGGCAGTGTGACAGAGATAAAAGTAGAGAAGAGAGAGAGAGAGAGAGAGAGAGAGAGAGAGAGAGAGAGAGAGAGAGAGAGAAGGAGATGATGGAGATAAAGAAAGATAGATAAGGGATAGGACAGATTTAGGTCCGTGTCTCCGCGTGAGAACAATAGTTAATTATACTATTGCACCATCGATGTCTGGCGGTGTACGTTAGGTTATAGAAGAGATGTACAGCCTCACAAGGTCTCTAAGCTACTCTAACTTATATTACCTCAGACTGACAAGTCGAAATGAAGGGCAACTCAAACATATATTTATTTCCTTCTGAACAGCAACAGAGTTACAAAGTATAACATAAGGTGACCATTACATCTGTTACAGACAAATATTGTATAACCAACGCAGAACAATACATTAATGCATGACCTCACAAGAGAGAGGTAGATAATATAGTAGGCTATGCAACTGGATGTTAGGGAAATGCTACCTATTACCACCTACTAACCGCATGAAGCAAAGACTAAAGCCAGGATTTCCACCGGCCTTTTGTCTGCCTCGTAGTAACCGTTCTGCAGGCTTATAAGAGGCCCATTTACTTAGTCCGAATACCCAGGAGCTATTTTGTTCATAGTCCAGCTTGTCCAGAAGCTGCCCGTTTGTTTGGGTAGAGCCGACTTACCGAGGCAAATGCCTGAAACATGATAAAAACAATACTTGTGAGTGTTATATCAATTAAACCTAAGTCTTCCACTACCTGCAAATTCCCCAGCATTTATTGCTTCTTTATCTATACTAGTATTAAGCCTTATCAGCAACATCATCATTATGTATAGCCATAACATAAATTAACAACAGTATTTTTAAACACCGTAATTTATCGTCTACTTATATTTAACTAACGTTATTATTTCCTATCTCCCAGTACGTCATCTACAGCCAAAATAAACCTGAAAGTATTTAACCATTTACCCGGACTTTCGCGTAGATTTGAACTCACCGCCTGTACCTCGCCAGGACGTCTTAACTACACACCAATCAGAAACTCGACCCCGCTTCACCTCTGCCTAGCGAACAAAAGACTCGCATTCCATCCGGTGCCGTCGTTTCTGGCCGAGGTTGTAATCACCTGTCGTGGCCCGTCCACCTGTTTTGAATTGTCTGGTTGACCTAGTGATCGCTTCTCGTCTGCTAGTTTCAATCATGTTTATATTCTCGCTGTCGGCTTTCGTTCCATAATTTACATGCTGTGTTGCACTCGCCTAGTTCTCATTAATTGTGTACGTCTAATTGCTTAGTTTATATATACATATATAGTTTATCGACACTACGCTCATCTAATCGATTAATTTGACTCCCATCACTCTAGTTCAGCCAGTCAGATATAGATCATTTGCAGGACGTCGGGTCTAGATTTCTTATCAGGTTAACGTTCAGTAGTTTGTCAATGCTTCCTTTTTTAGACTGCTATTATAGTAGTAGTAAGAGACACGCAATTTGAAGAATATTTGTGGATCTGGAACCAGCTGATGACGTCATTTTTTGCTATACGAAAGGTGTACCTCCATATTGATGACGTCAAAAACCGGATCCATATCGGACCTCATTTTTTTCAAAAATTGGCAGGTATTTTCTTGGGTCTGGGTTACTACTTCCGGCTGACTACTTCCGGTCCATGGTTACTCCCTACCCAGGTTCCCCTTCCCAGGTCCCCCTACACAGGTCCCCCGTACCCACCCCGTACCTGACCCGACGCGAACCGGCGCGAACCGAACGTCAGCGCAACCCGAACCAGGGTACCGCAGTGGTGCGGTCACGTGGTGTAATAGAACCCCAGTCATATCGTCCCCTTCGATGAGGAGACCAAAGTCAATATGACAGAAAATTGATTTATTCCATCTCTCGAGATAACTCGAGGATCCATAGTTGGATGCATTAATAAACTTTCCACCATGCTAGCTAATTCGGGATGTTTCCGTAGTACCCATGTATCAACATTAAGAGCTTGGTGAAAATCTCGTTTAAGAATATACAAGCCAGGCAAAGATTATTATTAAAAATTAACCCTAAAACTTAATTAAACACCAAAATTTCTTGTAGGTTTCGTGTAGAATAGTAATGTCAATTTAAAAAAAAAAACTACGAATCTCAATTAATAACAACGATAACGTGCTAAGATAATTATAAAAATAAGTAATATTATTAAACCCCGCAGTTATACCCCTTAATTAAAAACGTATGCCAAGGGAGACTATTCGTTGCTCTTGACACACCCAGAATTGTTTCCCCTTTTACATACTAACATCCCCTTGACTGACCACGTACCTGCGCGCACAGGCAAAGATCATGCGCTGATCCATCATGCCCCGCGCAAAATACGACGACCAGCGACCGTCATACGAGATTATCCGATACCGATCAACCAGAACGCCTAGGGAATTTTCAATTCACGTCAACGGCCTTCAATGCTCATCACAGATAGAGATCAGACGACGTGATACAACCCGGGCTATAGCTGCCTATAGGTTGTCTCAATGGGTAAGGCATATATACTTGCCTTGATGACTTGGTCACGCGGGATATGTGTCCGTGTGTGTATGTACATGCGTGTGTGCGTGCATGGGTGTGCTATTAATTACAGGACATCGCAGTCAAGCTCAACATTCTATGGATTGTCAGCCGTCCTGGGGCAAGTTTGCGATTCTCATTTTGAATGAACGACAACCATGTCATGTGCGTGTGAAGAGGGTGTATCAACAGCTAGTTTTCTATCGATTACAGGACGTAGCAGTCAGTCCCAACCTTGTTTATGCAATGCATTGACAGGACGTTGCAGAAAGCCCCATTATTGATTGGTTGCGCGTGTACCACCATGACATCCGTGTGTGTATATGTGTGCGCGCATGGAGGCATGTGTGTGTGCGTGGGTGTGCTATCAATTACTGGTCATCGCAATCAAACTCAACATTCTATGGATTGTCAGCCGTCCTTGGGCAAGTTATCGATTCTCATTTTGTATAAACGAAAACCAAGTCATGTGCGTGTGAAGAGGGTGTATCAACAGCTAGTTGTTTATCTATTACAGGACGTCGCAGTCAGCCCCAACCTTGTTTATGCAATGCATTTACAGGACGTTGCAGACAGCCCCAACATTGATTGGTTGTGCGTGTGCCATCATGACATTCGTGTGTTTGTGCATGCGTGCGCGTGTGTGTGATATCAATTACAGGATATTGCAGTCACCCCCACCATTCCATGGAGTGTCGTGTTTACTGGGTAAGATTGCTGTTGTCTTTTTTGAACGAGAATTTCTTTTACAGATGACAGTTAAGCTTTAATGCATCGCTTTACAGGACATCACATTCAGCCCCAATATGCATGCTTCCTGGGCAAGGTTGTCGTTGTCTTTCTGAACGGCTGAATTTCTTTTACATATTGCAGTCAAGCTAGCGACTACAGGCTAACTAGCTAAACCGGTAAAAATGACGTCACAGTCGGGTGTAGCTGTAATGTTACAGCTAGAACACGTGAATAAGAAGGATACCACACGGTGGCGTGGTGATAGACCATGGCCTTAGCATGTGAATACATCAAGGTCAGCCATGTCCAGGCAATATTCAACTCAATCAGGAGTCTTCACCAGCAGATATCGTGTATATAACACCCACCATTCGTCGTCTAGAAGTCCCGGGCTCAGTGAACACCGATCAAGTCACAATGTGCCAAGTCTCTATTGGTAAGATGGCTTTTTTGATAAATCTTTCACATTTCCTTTGTGGTTCTCCAAGTAGGCATACAATTAACCTAACAATACTAGTATAATAAAGAGATATATGGTGCTAATCACATATAAATGGAGTATGTGCTCTGCTGGCTGCGACACCAATGAACACGTGCACATGGTTGATTCATCAAGCCTGCATACAGAAAGTAGTGTCCTTAGTACCGGTAGTGTATCACAAGGAGCGCCCCGAGCACTGATTTTTGCCTTTACCAATAACAACTAATGATACAACCGAGACACGAGTGTAATGATCCAGTAGTTCAAAAACAGAGGTAATGGAAGAAACCAACGTGGAAACTAACCCACAAAATAACCCACAGGGGGAAAGAAATTCGATCTGGTGCACGAGTGGTCGGCGAGTGCCGCGACTAGAGATTGTCTTCTTCTGTCAACTAGTTGTTATATTCACACTCATCACTATTCAATCTGACTCGAACCAGCGTTGACGCAGTCGATGGCAAATTGTGGATCGCTCTTCTAAACAGCTGTCTGGGTTACATGCTACCATACCCTAAAATATGAGCTTCTACCTGACATTACCGAGTAATGCTTCGTCGAACATATTTCCCATGTGAAACAAAAAATAACATTTCAACAATAAAATTATACAAAAATTTAACAATTAAATTTCTCTTTTATGTTTCCAATTTGAATGTTTCATGTAGAAATTTAATTGTTAAACGTTTGTATAATTTTATTGTTGAAATGTTATTTTTTTCTTTAATCATAGTGACTTATTACATAAGATAATTTAATGTTCTGAAATACAGCTGTTGTTTGCATAGGGGACATGCGAATATCTCTAATAAGTTGGGGATGTCAAATGACAACGTGAGATATTTTTCCCCCGTTGGTTAAGGAATTTTCCTACTTTTCATTGGTTTTGGATGAAATGTGTCCAAAAATTGTCACATTTGGTTACCAAAGTTTCCTACTTTTTATAAGTTTCGATGAACTTTGGCCAAACTTTTCACATCTGGACAACAAAATTTCCTACTTTTCTATGAGTTTGTTTGAAATTTTGCCAAACTTTTCACATCTGGACAACAAAATTTCCCACTTTTCATAAGTTTGGGTCAGCTATTTATAAATTTACTTGAAATTTGGCCACAATTTTTTCACTTTGGTCAAAAAAAATTTCCTACTTTTTATGGATTTGGTTAAACTTTGGCTAAACTTTTCACATTTAGTTAACAAAGTTTCCTATTTTTTCTAAGTGTGTTTTACATTTGGTCACAAATTTTCACTTTGGTCAACAATATTTCCTACTTTTTATGGCTTTTGTTGAACTTTGGTCAAACTTTTCACAGCTGGACAACAAAGTTTCCCACTTTTCATAAGTTTGGGTGAAAGTTGGGCAAACTTTTCACCTTTGGTTACCAAATTAGCCTACTTTTCATAAGATTGGATGAAATTTGGCCAAAATTTTCACCTTTGATTAACAAATGTTCCTACTGTTTATAAGTTTGACTGAGCTATTTTTAAGTTTCGATGAAATGTGATCAACACTTTTCACATTTGGCTAACAAAGTTTCCTACTTTTCATGAGTTTTTTTTTTATAAGTTTGGTTGAAATGTAGCCAAAACAAAATTCCCATTCTGGCTAACAAATTTTATTACTTGTTTGAGATTTTTGCCCTTCATTCTCTCATCGCATGACAACTATATACACCGTAAACACTAAATATTCAACAACCAAGACGTACTTATAATCTATATACCTGTTTATTTTACAGTATATCAATGAAGTTTACAGTATTTCAGTACATTTTACAAGAATTAAAAAAATTCATAATGTCGTTACATGAAGTGGATGCTGTGCTATGAGCTGGTATACATAGCATCATCACAATATTTTATTTTCACATATAGAGCTGTCAGCAACTTGCTTGCGACAGGTCTTTCAGGACTCCCCTACTTTTGCACCACACGAAATAATAACTCGTGTCATTTGCAAAAGGAATGCAATATATTTAGAGCTGGTCATAAACAAGCTCTGCGAGCGGAATACTTCATTGACAATAAACAACATGGTACGTTACATAGATGCAATGAAGAGGTGATAATGATACTATTAATCACTGAATGTAATCTAAAGCCTAACAATCACTATTGTCCTCACGATACTCATTGCGTGTTCAAACACGGACGTTGGATCCTCCGTGCAATGGCGAGTCTTGCGTGCATGGTGTCCCAGCACGCTGGCCAGTTAACTTGAGTAACCTGGTACTCCACGGTTACTCGTTGAGGCGAGTTTCCCAATGTCTTGGGGAAACCCTCGATCACTTGTACTCAATGCTCCCTTGGTTGACACAAGTGTGTCCCGTTGTGAAGCTATTTATAGCGCTGGTGTCTCTCCTGTCTGGTGTCCTCTACTAGACTCTGTCTTAGCTCTATTACTTATATTCTTAACTCTCTAAACACTTATTGGGATTTTTGACAGGCTCCTCTCCCCTCTGTGTAGTGTTACAACCCTTTAACTCATGCTTGTAACACGTTGTATGGTCACAAAAAAAATTGGCTGTCCAATTATGTCAAAGATCCAATAAGTTGTAAATCTCTCTTCTGGGGATAGAACAAACTCTCTTCTTCCTTACTCACACTGTTATATTTCTTCACTCGGCTAATTGAGTAGCCCATCGTATCAGTATAGTTGGCTATAGATCCTCTTGGGAATTGGTTTGATCCGGAACCGTTGTCTTATGACTTATGTCCTGACTTCCGTCTTATGACCCTCTGTCTTCTGACTTCTGTCCGTTGACTTATGTCTTTTGACCTGTCCTCATATTGCCCAAAATGACAACCCAATACAAGTTGACTCTGTTATGAGTACAACACATGAGCATTAAATGTTCATGTTCCCAATAATATCAACTCCAACTCGTATACATAAAGTTCTACTCTTCACCTTCTCGCTTCCGCTTGTGAAGACATATTTTCAATGTTACATTAAGGTTTTTAAGAAGTTATTGTGTCCCCTGATTTGAGTTACTGTTCTTTGAAACAAATGGTGTATGCAACTTTTATGTGTTCGTTTTCCTGTTTGTTTGCGTGTTTTCTAATAAACTACAGTGTACTTAATTTGCTAACATGTGTATGCGTTACTATTCTACATGTGTGTATTCCTTCGAGCGCCGTAAATCGGTTTATTGTGGCTACAAATGTTTGTTATTCTTATTTATGACCACAATTCCGTTTCAAGATGCTCAAAGTATTTTCCCTATCTAATCTACTAAAGTATAGCAGTAACACACATAAAACTTGACAACACATTGGTTACACAGATTGACACAGACAAGTCATAACAAGACGTTTTAAGCGGTGAACAAAAAATTTGCCGCTACCTTTCTCTCTCTCTCTCTCTCTCTCTCTCTCTCTCTCTCTCTCTCTCTCTCTCTCTCTCTCTCTCTTTCTTTCAATGTTTAGTATTGTATACATTCTCTCCTCTCATTTACACATCTTTCATCCAATTTCATACCATTCTTTGCTAAAACATTCAATCGTCATTAAAATATGGTTCATAGCATCAAATAAATGAACATTACATATTTACACTAAATGATTGGCTGAATTATACAAGTCTTCACGCCAAATGACTGTGCGATTTGTTTGCACGTGTCATGCCTATACAAAATATACAAGTTTGTGAGGATGGTTTGTTACCGATCCTGTAATACTAACTACTGTAATTTGGTGTGCTGTTCTAAATTATCCTAAGGGAAATAATCTAACTAATTAATTACATTTAAGCAAATTGGGTTAGTTACCTTAAAGTGTTATTGGTAAATGAAATGATGTTAATTCCTAAATGGTTGGGTTAGTTTAGAAATGATATTTTAAATAAATGAATTTATAAATGATTATGATTATGCGGTGATAAGGTAAAGTAATATCTAACAATTGCATTTCTATTATTGGTGTTAACTTAAATGGGTTATTAACTAAATGATGGTGACTTCTAACTATCAAATAAGATAAATAAAGTTATATATGTACTTGAACATTTTGCAATTCAATTATTCATAGAAAAATGAAGTTATGCATACTGTTTATAAAACAATATTATATACATATCACAGTTACGTTTCTATATCTAATTACACTAACTAATGTCGTCCTTTCAGGTGTGAAGATGGAGCACTGTTCTTTGTAGACTATTCTCATAACATAGTTCATTTCGCCAAAGTCTTATATGCTCTCCTTCCTGGATAGTGTATAAATATATAGTTCCCTACCAATTTATGTAGGTTCACAGCTAACACTTCAATGTTAATATGGCTTATATATGTGTTAGCGCTGCAGACATACTTACTTATGCGTCTGTTCGTTTCACTCATAATGGCACTGTTACTCTTACACAGTTTTATCAGCTTGGCGATGATAACGCACTTACAGTGTAACTTATTCACCACATACGGCACTGATCTAATTAGCAATTACAGTGTCACTGTTTCTGGTGATCTCTGGTCGATCTCTTCCTGTATATCAGGTATTTCAATGGTTGACGGTCGACTCAAAGTGTCTGCCAACGAGTTCAATCTCCCCTTTAAATGCTGGATGGTAAACGCATAGTTCTGCAGTATCAAAGCCCACATGTAGACTCTGTTGTTGTGGGGAATGCCAGACTGCATAACAGACAACGGAGAATTGTCGGTTTCGATCACAAACTGTGCTCCTGCCAAAAACCTATGAAGTTTTCTAACACAATAGATTAAGCTGAGGCCCTCCAATTCTGATGCTGAGTATCTCGATTCAGCTGGGCTGATCTTACGACTTACGTACATTACTGGGTGGAACTTCCCTTCGTAGAACTGTCCTAGTACTCCCTGATATGGAGATAGCACTTGCGTCTGTACGTAAGAAATAGGTAAGATTTTGGTTAGGCAAACGCAGGATAGGTGGAACACTGAATAAATATTTCAATTTTGATAGAGCACTAATTAATCCTGCATCTTGCACATTTAATTTAGCCGAAGCTTTCAAAATGTTGGAAAAAACACTGGTGATTTCCGCCAGATTGGGAATAAATTTACTATAATAATTCACAAGACCAAGTAGACTTCGGACCTGTTTCTTGGTCGTTGGCATAGTCAAATTTAGAATCTTGGTCACGATTCTTTCATCTGTTCTGTGTTGGCCCCTGCAGATGGTATGGCATAGGAAGTCAATCTCTTCCATGCCCAACTCTACTTTAGTGGGCTTGACTGTAAGCCCGAATACTCGCAACCTGTCGAAGACATGTCGTAGTTTCTGTAGGTGTGATGTCCAGTCTACAGTATGAATACATATGTCATCAATGTATGTAGAAGTATTGGTCACCCCGTGGAGAAGATCCCTAGTTAGACGGACGAAAGTCGCTGGAGCATTACGAAGGCCAAAAGGGAGGAATCGCCACTCATAGAGACCTAAAGGTGTGGAGAAAGCTGTTAAAGGAATTGAATTTTCTTGCATCGGGACCTGCCAATAACCTTTCGTGAGGTCAAGCTTGCTAAAGATGCGAGATGTAGACATATCAAGGATCAAATCCTCGCATGCTGGGATTGGTTCAGCATCAATTTTGGTTACTTTGTTCAAACGTCGATAATCGACGCAGAGTCGAATAGTTGAGTCCTTTTTGGCGACAAGGACGATAGGGAAAGAATATTCTGACTGAGATTTCCTAATTATTTCACTCGACTCAAGAGATAGTAGTTCTTTGTCGAGATTAGCCCTATAATTTAGAGGGATGGAATAAGGTCGACACTTGATTGGGGTGTTGTCAGTCAGAATAATGGAGTGTTCTATTCTGTCTGTCTTTCCTGGGATGTCGGAGAAAATGTCTCTGTACTCCGTCACTAATTCTATCATCTGTCGTCGTTGCTCGTCTGTAAGTTTGGTTTCTATTTTTATGCTGTCGATGGTCCCAGTCGTGTCTACAGTAGGGACTGGTAATTCTATTTCGTCGTCATCTGTCTCGTTCAGTACTGTTGTTGTACTAGCTGCGTGTGCTGTTACCTGGCTAAGTGTGTTTGCGATGTCGTTGTCCTGCGTCGCCCTACCTAGTGTAGTTGTGTTGTGTACGTCTGTCGTCCGATTACTTGGTGTGGGTGCATCTTGTTCGTCTGTCTGTAGTTCTTGTCGTGAGAAGTATGGTTTCAGCATGTTGATATGAAATATCTTTAATTTTCCCTTTATCGATATTTCATAATCGACATCTGAATTTTACGTTCAACGTTGAATGGCCCTTGCCACGATGTTAGCAACAAATTACTTTTATCCGGTAGTAAAAGCAGAACCTTCTGATTTGGTTCAATGTGTATAGTTTTAGCACCTTATTTGCATAGTCGCGGTACATCTGTCCTTTCCTCTCCAAAGATGCCTTGGCTATTACACACGCTTTCATTATTCTATCGCGTGTCTCTGTTACCATCTCATACGGTGTTACTGCTGTTGGGTTTTCTGGTAAGCTAGTAATTAGCTGATGGTAAATTGTTAGGGGTCCTCGAGGGTTCGCCCCATACACTAATTCAAAAGGTGAGAAACCCGTACTCGAGTGCGGAATTTCTCTATGGGCAAATAGCACTGCTGGCAATAGCGTGTCCCAATCAGATGGGTTTTCTGCTGTTACTTTAGCCAGCATGTGTTTGAGATCCCCGTTAATTTTTTCTATGATCCCGTTGCTCATTGGGTGGTACGGGGTACAGAAATGCTGCTCTATTCCTAACAATTTTGTTAAGGCTTGCGTAGCAGCCGAAATAAACTGCGTTCCCCGATCCGATAGAATAGTTCGTGGGAAGCCAAAACGACAAAATAGGTGCAAAAATACATTTGCCACATCTTTGGAGGTGATGTATTTTAGTGGAATAGCTTCGATCCACCTGGTGCATAGATCCACGAGAGTAAGTATGAATCGGTTTCCTTTGCTTGACACCTGATTTAGGGGTCCAACAATATCGACCGCTACACACTCAAATGGTCTAGATGCTAATAATGACCGTTGAACTTCGGCCGTCACATGCTTTCCCTTTCTTACAAGATGTTGACAAATAGTACATGAACGACAGAAAATTTTTATATCAGTACAGAATTTAGGCCAGTAGAAGTGTGACAAAATTCTGGCTCTGGTTTTGTCATAGGCCAAATGTCCAGCAAACGGTGACTCATGTGCGATCTTTAGCACATTTTGTCGGTATGTTACAGGTAACACCGTTTGCTGAATTTCATGGTTATTATTTGTGTAATAACGCATGAGAATTCCGTTAGTGTTTTCTAAAATACCAAGATGCATTTTTAGTCACTTTCGCTCGCTCACCTAACAATTTAAAATAAGGTGCGATAGCTTGGTCGGTGCTTTGTGCCTCGATAAATTTTTGTCGAGTACTGTTGGTATCGGCACCGCTGGGTGTTAACAGCTGTAACATCTCATTTTGTAAGTCAGTATAGTGTGTTTGCGTATCTGACCTTGTTACAGCATTAGCCATGTTTGTATGTTTCCAGGCTATTATGTCGTCGTCAGTACATTGCTTCAATGAAGCTAAACAGCCTAAAATCAGATCCGTGCAGGGATCTTGCAGGATTGCGCAAGTAAATGTGCCGGTAAGGAACGGGGTATTAATATGCGCTTTTGCCAGTGGGTATTTCTCAATGGTTCCAGAGAAAGTACGGCATTTGACAAATTCACCCGTGTAATCTTCTGGTCTGACCAGTTCTTTTCTTAAACCAAGTAAAGTGCTGCCGCTATCGAGTAAACAATGGCATGGTTGATCATTGACCAGTGCATCGTAGAACTTCAGTTTACCTCTGGAGGCACTAGCTGCGTTAGCATCTTCATTGGAGAATGGTATCACGTGCCAACATTTCAATTTACCATCCGCATGAAACTGGTGACCTGTGTCACATTTCTTAAAGTCTAATATGTCAGTAACTACTGCCACACTTTCACATTCACTCGCTGGTAATACATTTACAAGTTCCGAGTCAATTTCACTATCATCGTCTGATGACGTATCGATGAGTGCAGCATTATTTGCCTTCATTCGTTGCCTACCAAGACATTTATTACTATAGTGGCCATAGCTGGAACAAAAGTAACATTTAACAGCACGTTTAAATGAACTTCTACTTTCTTGCTTCTTTAACACTGTTTCTAAGTGTGATGGATATGCCGGGTTCTTGTCGCACATAGAGTAGCTAGGATGAAACAAATTACAATATCCACATTGAGGTGGCTTCTGGTACGGTTTGTCTTTCTTATGATACTCTTTCTGATTGTAAGATCTACTCGGTACATTCTTTACAAAAGCAGTGATCTCTGTATCATGTGTAGTGGACTTAAATATGTCACGATTAGAAGAAAAATATGCCGACCCCCTCTTTTCTAATTGCTCAATGGATTCGATATCTGATTGTTGGAGAAACTTCGCAAAAGGGGTAGGGACGGTGGATATCACCTTGTCCATTACCATAAGATCTTGTAATTTATCAAAGTTTTTGCCCACTTTCGCCGCCCTAGTCCATTTATTAAATGTGCTTTGCACGTTAGAGATGTAATCTAGGAAGGTTTCAGTTGCCTTTGGCTTTATTTGGGAAAACTGAATTTGGTACCCAGTGGCATCTAGAAGAAAGTGTTGCATGATCCTATCGTGAATGTACTGATAATTGTTCCTTAGTTCTGTAGGTATTGATTCTATTACCTTTAATGGCTCCCCACTGAGATTTCTCATGTAGATCATTGCCCAGTCCTCCAATGGTATTTTCTGAGTCTTAAGTTGAAATTCTATATTCTCAGTCCATGCTGAGATTGAATCCCCTACGCTATATGGTTTGATCAGGCCTTTATATTTACTAAACTTATTCTGTTCTTCTTGGCTCTTTTGTTTGCTAGAGGCTATCTGTATGTTTGAATCTACCTCCATTTCCTTCATCTTTAATTTAGTGGCTTCTTCTACTTGTTTCATCTCTTTTTGATGTTGCCTTTCTAATGCTCTTTCGTCTCTCTCTAAAGCAGCTTTTCTCTCTGTTTCTTCTCTCTGTAGAGCAGTTTTTCTTTCTGTTTCTTCCTTCTGTCGAGCTAATTCTTCTTTGTATTTTTGATCTACCCATTTCTCTAATTTGTCTCCAGTGTGGCCCATTTCTTTGCCCGCCTGGATACAATCATTCAATGATGCCATTTTGTGGCTTTATGTTAGTTAACAATGATATCACAGTAGTTTTACACAATGGTTTGTAGTTATGTGTTAGTTATTTACATTCTTTCTGAAAAACAAAAGATGCATGATTAACATAGTGAGTATCAAAATATTTCGAAAATATACTCATCTAATTCTTTGGAAAATACGGTTCTTGGGATGTTCCACCGCTGTCTTCCCGACACACATAAAATGATCGACTTGATAACACAACGGATGCTTCTGTTTAGTAGAGCATCAATACTTTAGAAACATGCATATGCTGTAAATACATGTTTATATTTCATGCGGCTGATGAATGAAAAATGTGATTTAGATAATGATAAATGATGATAATGAATGAATGTTATGATAGTCTGAATGATTGTCATGATTCGTAAGATGCTTCGTCATATGACAGTCACTGTCGTCTTGTCTTCACTTTCTATCTTGCTTGGTATAACTACGTTCTAAGGCTTCCGTTCAGTAGCTAATATATTTACTTTGTACAAAAAGAACTTATTTTGCACAAATATCTACCTGAATATGATGAATGGTGACATTAATGGCTGTATCACACAAAATGAAATGTACACGATGGTTTGCTTGATAATTTAAATTCATATTTGTATACATTTTCATTACTTTCAGTAGAAAAACACACTTTCCTAAATTTTTGTAGACTAACACAATTTGTAACTTAAACTTCCTTCATTGTGGTTCAAGCTCCACAAATGGTATGATATTAATTATCACGTAGTAATGGTGTTAATCACTCACGTTATTCACAAAACAAAATTATTTCTGCCATTGTATGCAAAATAATTTACGTTAGTTTTAGATATTTTAACACAGAAATAATGTCGAATGGTGCCTGTTGACGTTGGTTCAGGGACTTCTGACACCAATTGCCTGTTGACGTTGGTTCAGGGACTTCTGACACCAATTGGGGTCCTGCCTGTCAGCAACTTGCTTGCGACAGGTCTTTCAGGACTCCCCTACTTTTGCACCACACGAAATAATAACTCGTGTCATTTGCAAAAGGAATGCAATTTATTTAGAGCTGGCGATACACAAGCTCTGCGAGCGGAATACTTCATTGCCAATAAACAACATGGTACGTTACATAGATGCAATGAAGAGGTGATAATGATACTATTAATCACTGAATGAAATCTAAAGCCTAACAATCACTATTGTCTAGAAACTTATAGCATTCGTAAGGAACACGTCTACTCTCTAGTCGTCTCAGTCCTGGTCTGTCCTCACGCTTCTAATTGCGTGTTCAAACACGGACGCTGTATCCTCCGTGCGCTGGCGAGTCTTGCGTGCATAGTGTCCCAGCACGCTGGCCAGTTAACTCGAGTAACCTGGTACTCCACGGTTACTCGTAGAGGCGAGTTTCCCACTTGTACTCAATGCTCCCTTGGTTGACACAAGTGTGTCCCGTTGTGAAGCTATTTATAGCGCTGGTGTCTCTCCTGTCTGGTGTCCTCCTACTAAACTCTGTCTTAGCTCTATTACTTATATTCTTAACCCTCTAAACACTTATTGGGATTTTTGACAGGCTCCTCTCCCCTCTGTGTAGTGTTACAACCCTTTAACTCATGCTTGTAACACGTTGTATGGTCACACAAAAAATTGGCTGTCCAATTTTGTCAAAGATCCAATAAGTTGTAAATCTCTCTTCTGGGGATAGAACAAACTCTCTCCTTTCCTTACTCACACTGTTCTATTTCTTCACTCGGCTAATTGAGTAGCCCATCGTATCAGTATCGTTGGCTATAGATCTTCTTGGGAATTGTTTTGATCCGGAACCGTTGTCTTATGACTTATGTCCTGACTTCCGTCTTATGACCCTCTGTCTTCTGACTTCTGTCCGTTGACTTATGTCTTTTGACCTGTCCTCATATTGCCCAAAATGACAACCCAATACAAGTTGACTCTGTTATGAGTACAACACATGAGCATTAAATGTTCATGTTCCCAATAATATCAACTCCAACTCGTATACATAAAGTTCTACTCTTCACCTTCTCGCTTCCGCTTGTGAAGACATATTTTCAATGTTACATTAAGGTTTTTAAGAAGTTATTGTGTCCCCTGATTTGAGTTACTGTTCTTTGAAACAAATGGTGTATGCAACTTTTATGTGTTCGTTTTCCTGTTTGTTTGCGTGTTTTCTAATAAACTACAGTGTACTTAATTTGCTAACATGTGTATGCGTTACTATATTACATGTGTGTATTCCTTCGAGCGCCGTAAATCGGTTTATTGTGGTTACAAATGTTTGTTATTCTTATTTATGACCACAATTCCGTTTCAAGATGCTCAAAGTATTTTCCCTATCTAATCTACTAAAGTATAGCAGTAACACACATAAAACTTGACAACACATTGGTTACACAGATTGACACAGACAAGTCATAACAAGACGTTTTAAGCGGTGAACAAAAAATTTGCCGCTACCTTTCTCTCTCTCTCTCTCTGTTTCAACGTTTAGTATTGTATACATTCTCTCCTCTCATTTACACATCTTTCATCCATTTTCATACCCTCGCTTTGCTAAAACATTCAATCGTCATTAAAATATGGTTCATAGCATCAAATAAATGAACATTACATATTTACAATAAATGATTGGCTGAATTATACAAGTATTCACGCCAAATGACTGTGCGGTTTGTTTGCACGTGTCATGCCTATACAAAATATACAAGTTTGTGAGGATGGTTTGTTACCGATCCTGTAATACTAACTACTGTAATTTGGTGTGCTGTTCTAAATTATCCTAAGGGAAATAATCTAACTAATTAATTACATTTAAGCAAATTGGGTTAGTTACCTTAAAGTGTTATTGGTAAATGAAATGATGTTAATTCCTAAATGGTTGGGTTAGTTTAGAAATGATATTTTAAATAAATGAATTTATAAATGATTATGATTATGCGGTGATAAGGTAAAGTACTATCTAACAATTGCATTTCTATTATTGGTGTTAACTTAAATGGGTTATTAACTAAATGATGGTGACTTCTAACTATCACATGACATAAATAAAGTTATATATGCACTTGAACATTTTGCAATTCAATTATTCATAGAAAAATGAAGTTATGTGTACTGTTCATAAAACAATATTATATACATATCACATTTACATTTCTATATCTAATTACACTAACTAATGTCGTCCTTTCAGGTGTGAAGATGGAGCACTGTTCTTTGTAGACTATTCTCATATCATAGTTCATTTCGCCAAAGTCTTATATGCTCTCCTTCCTGGATAGTGTATAAATATATAGTTCCCTACCAATTTATGTAGGTTCACAGCTAACACTTCAATGTTAATATGGCTTATATATGTGTTAGCGCTGCAGACATATTACTTATGCGTCTGTTCGTTTCACTCATAATGGCACTGTTACTCTTACACAGTTTATCAGCTTGGCGATGATAACGCACTTACAGTGTAACTTATTCACCACATACGGCACTGATCTAATTAGCAATTACAGTGTCACTGTTTCTGGTGATCTCTGGTCGATCTCTTCCTGTATATCAGGTATTTCAATGGTTGACGGTCGACTCAAGGTGTCTGCCAAAGAGTTCAATCTCCCCTTTAAATGCTGGATGGTAAATGCATAGTTCTGCAGTATCAAAGCCCATCTGTAGACCCTATTATTGTGGGGAATGCCAGACTGCATAACAGACAACGGAGAATTGTCGGTTTCGATCACAAACTGTGCTCCTGCCAAAAACCTATGAAGTTTTCTAACACAATAGATTAAGCTGAGGCTCTCCAATTCTGATGCTGAGTATCTCGATTCAGCTGGGCTGATCTTACGACTTACGTACATTACTGGGTGGAACTTCCCTTCGTAGAACTGTCCTAGTACCCCGATATGGAGATAGCACTTGCGTCTGTACGTAAAAAATAGGTAAGATTTTGGTTAGGCAAACGCAGGATAGGTGGAACAGCTGAATAAATAGTTTCAATTTTGATAGAGCACTAATTAATCCTGCATCTTGCACATTTAATTTAGCCGAAGCTTTCAAAATGTTCGAAAAAACACTGGTGATTTCCGCCAGATTGGGAATAAATTTACTATAATAATTCACAAGACCAAGTAGACTTCGGACCTGTTTCTTGGTCGTTGGCATAGTCAAATTTAGAATCTTGGTCACGATTCTTTCATCTGTTCTGAGTTGGCCCTCTGCAGATGGTATGCCCTAGGAAGTCAATCTGTTCCATGCCCAACTCTACTTTAGTGGGCTTGACTGTAAGCCCGAATACTCGCAACCTGTCGAAGACATGTCGTAGTTTCTGTAGGTGTGATGTCCAGTCTACAGTATGAATACATATGTCATCTATGTATGTAGAAGTATTGGTCACCCCGTGGAGAAGATCCCTAGTTAGACGGACGAAAGTCGCTGGAGCATTACGAAGGCCAAAAGGAAGAAATCGCCACTCATAGAGACCTAAAGGAGTGGAGAAAGCTGTTAAAGGAATTGAATTTTCTTGCATCGGGACCTTGCCAATAACCTTTCGTGAGGTCGAGTTTGCTAAATATGCGAGATGTAGACATATCAAGGATCAAATCCTCGCATGCTGGGATTGGTTCAGCATCAATTTTGGTTATTTTGTTTAAACGGCGATAATCGACGCAGAGTCGAATAGTTGAGTCCTTTTTGGCGACAAGGACGATAGGGAAAGAATATTCTGACTGAGATTTCTGAATTATTCCACTCGACTCAAGAGATAGTAGTTCTTTGTCGAGATTAGCCCTATAATTTAGAGGGATGGAATAAGGTCGACACTTGATTGGGGTGTTGTCAGTCAGAATAATGGAGTGTTCTATTCTGTCTGTCTTTCCTGGGATGTCGGAGAAAATGTCTCTGTACTCCGTCACTAATTCTATCATCTGTCGTCGTTGCTCGTCTGTAAGTTTGGTTTCTATTTTTATGCTGTCGATGGTCCCAGTCGTGTCTACAGTAGGGACTGGTAATTCTATTTCGTCGTCATCTGTCTCGTTCAGTACTGTTGTTGTACTAGCTGCGTGTGCTGTTACCTGGCTAAGTGTGTTTGCGATGTCGCTGTCATGCGTCGCCCTACCTGGTGTAGTTGTGTTGTGTACTGTCTGTCGTCCGATTACTTGGTGTGGGTGCATCTTGTTCGTCTGTCTGTAGTTCTTGTCGTGAGAAGTATGGTTTCAGCATGTTGATATGAAATATCTTTAATTTTCCCTTTATCGATATTTCATAATCGACATCTGATATTTTACGTTCAACGTTGAATGGCCCTTGCCACGATGTTAGTAACAAATTACGTTTATCCGGTAGTAAAAGCAGAACCTTCTGATTTGGTTCAAGGTGTATAGTTTTAGCACCCTTATTTGCATAGTCGCGGTACATCTGTCCTTTCCTCTCCAAAGATGCCTTGGCTATTACACACGCTTTCATTATTCTATCGCGTGTCTCTGTTACCATCTCATACGGTGTTACTGCTGTTGGATTTTCTGGTAAGCTAGTAATTAGCTGATGGTAAATTGTTAGGGGTCCTCGAGGGTTCGCCCCATACACTAATTCAAAAGGTGAGAAACCCGTACTCGAGTGCGGAATTTCTCTATGGGCAAATAGCACTGCTGGCAATAGCGTGTCCCAATCAGATGGGTTTTCTGCTGTTACTTTAGCCAGCATGTGTTTGAGATCCCCGTTAATTTTTTCTATGATCCCGTTGCTCATTGGGTGGTACGGGGTACAGAAATGCTGCTCTATTCCTAACAATTTTGTTAAGGCTTGCGTAGCAGCCGAAATAAACTGCGTTCCCCGATCCGATAGAATAGTTCGTGGGAAGCCAAAACGACAAAATAGGTGCAAAAATACATTTGCCACATCTTTGGAGGTGATGTATTTTAGTGGAATAGCTTCGATCCACCTGGTGCATAGATCCACGAGAGTAAGTATGAATCGGTTTCCTTTGCTTGACACCTGATTTAGGGGTCCAACAATATCGACCGCTACACACTCAAATGGTCTAGATGCTAATAATGACCGTTGAACTTCAGCCGTCACATGCTTTCCCTTTCGTACAAGATGTTGACAAATAGTACATGAACGACAGAAAAATTTTATATCAGTACAGAATTTAGGCCAGTAGAAGTGTGACAAAATTCTGGCTCTGGTTTTGTCATAGGCCAAATGTCCAGCAAACGGTGACTCATGTGCGATCTTTAGCACATTTTGTCGGTATGTTACAGGTAACACCGTTTGCTGAATTTCATGGTTATTATTTGTGTAATAACGCATGAGAATTCCGTTGTGTTTTCTAAAATACCAAGATGCATTTTTAGTCACTTTCGCTCGCTCACCTAACAATTTAAAATAAGGTGCGATAGTTTGGTCGGTGCTTTGTGCCTCGATAAATTTTTGTCGAGTAGTGTTGGTATCGGCACCGCTGGGTGTTAACAGCTGTAACATCTCATTTTGTAAGTCAGTATAGTGTGTTTGCGTATCTGACCTTGTTACAGCATTAGCCATGTTTGATGTTTCCAGGCTATTATGTCGTCGTCTGTACATTTTTTCAATGAATCTAAACAGCCTAAAATCAGATCCGTACAGGGATCTTGCAGGATTGCGCAAGTAAATGTGCCGGTAAGGAACGGGGTATTAATATGCGCTTTTGCCAGTGGGTATTTCTCAATGGTTCCAGAGAAAGTACGGCATTTGACAAATTCACCCGTGTAATCTTCTGGTCTGACCAGTTCTTTTCTTAAACCAAGTAAAGTGCTGCCGCTATCGAGTAAACAATGGCATGGTTGATCATTGACCAGTGCATCGTAGAACTTCAGTTTACCTCTGGAGGCACTAGCTGCGTTAGCATCTTCATTGGAGAATGGTATCACGTGCCCACATTTCAATTTACCATCCGCATGAAACTGGTGACATGTGTCACATTTCTTAAAGTCTAATATGTCAGTAACTACTGCCACACTTTCACATTCACTCGCTGGTAACACATTTACAAGTTCCGAGTCAATTTCACTATCATCGTCTGATGACGTATCGATGAGTGCAGCATTATTTGCCTTCATTCGTTGCCTACCAAGACATTTATTACTATAGTGGCCATAGCTGGAACAAAAGTAACATTTAACAGCACGTTTAAATGAAGTTCTTCTACTTTCTTGCTTCTTTAACACTGTTTCTAAGTGTGAGGGATATGCTGGGTTCTTGTCGCACATAGAGTAGCTAGGATGAAACAAATTACAATATCCACATTGAGGTGGCTTCTGGTACGGTTTGTCTTTCTTATGATACTCTTTCTGATTGTAAGATCTACTAGGTACATTCTTTGCAAAAGCAGTGATCTCTGTATCATGTGTTGTGGACTTAAATATGTCACGATTAGAAGAAAAATATGCCGACCCCCGCTTTTCTAGTTGCTCAATGGATTCAATATCTGATTGTTGTAGAAACTTCGCAAAAGGGGTAGGGACGGTAGGATATCACCTTGTCCATTACCATAAGATCTTGTAATTTATCAAAGTTTTTGCCCACTTTCGCCGCCCTAGTCCATTTATTAAATGTGCTTTGCACGTTAGAGATGTAATCTAGGAAGGTTTCAGTTGCCTTTGGCTTTATTTGGGAAAACTGAATTTGGTACCCAGTGGCATCTAGAAGAAAGTGTTGCATGATCCTATCGTGAATGTACTGATAATTGTTCCTTAGTTCTGTAGGTATTGATTCTATAACCTTTAATGGCTCACCACTGAGATTTCTCATGTAGATCATTGCCCAGTCCTCCAAGGGTATTTTCTGAGTCTTAAGTTGATACTCTATATTCTCAGTCCATGCTGATATGGAATCCCCTACGCTATATGGTTTGATCAAGCCTTTATATTTACTAAACTTATTCTGTTCTTCTTGGCTCTTTTGTTTGCTAGAGGCTATCTGTATGTTTGAGTCTACCTCCATTTCCTTCATCTTTAATTTAGTTTCTGAATCTACCTGTATCTGCTTCTGTTTGGTGGCTTCCTCTACCTCTTTCATCTTTTGTTTGGTGGCTTCCTCTACTTCTTTTATCTCTTTTTGATGTTGTCTTTCTAATGTTGCCTTTCTAATGCTCTTTCGTCTCTCTCTAAAGCAACTTTTCTCTCTGTTTCTTCCTTCCGTAGAGCAGTTTTTCTCTCTGTTTCTTTCTTCTTTGTATTTTTGATCTACCCATTTCTCTAATTTGTCTCCAGTGTGGCCCATTTCTTTGCCCGCCTGGATACAATCATTTAATGATGCCATTTTGTGGCTTTATATTAGTTCACAATGATATCACAGTAGTTTTACACAATGGTTTGTAGTTATGTGTTAGTTATTTACATTCTCACTGAAAAAAAAAGATGCATGAATATCAAAATATTTCGAAAATATGCTCATCTAATTCTTCGGAAAATACGGCCCTTGGGGTGTTCCACCGCTGTCTTCCGGACACACAAAAATGATCGACTTGAGAACAAAACGGATGCTTCTGTTTAGTAGAGCATCAATACTTTAGAAACATGCATATGCTGTAAATACATGTTTATATTTCATGCGGCTGATGAATGAAAAATGTGATCTAGATAATGATAAATGAATGTTAATGAATGAATGTTATGATAGTCCAATGATCGTCATGATTCGTAAGATGATTCGTCATATGACAGTCACTGTCGTCTTGTCTTCACTTTCTTCCTTGTTTGGTATAACTACGTTCTAAGGCTTCCGTTCAGTAGCTAATGTATTTACTTTGTACAAAAAGAATTTATTTTGCACAAATATCTACCTGAATTGATGAATGGTGACATTAATGGCTGTATCACACAAAATGAAATGTACACGATGGTTTGCTTGATAATTTACATTCATATTTGTATACATTTTCATTACTTTCAGTAGAATAACACACTTTCCTAAATTTTTGTAGACTAACACAATTTGTAACTTAAACTTCCTTCATTGTGGTTCAAGCTCCACAAATGGTATGATATTAATTATCACGTAGTAATGGTGTTAATCACTCACGTTATTCACAAAACAAAATTATCTCTGCCATTGTATGCAAAATAATTTACAGTTAGTTTTAGATATTTTAACACAGAAATAATGTCGAATGGTGTCTGTTGATGTTGGTTCAGGGACTTCTGACACCAATTGCCTGTTGACGTTGGTTCAGGGACTTCTGACACCAATTGGGGTCCTGCCTGTCAGCAACTTGCTTGCGACAGGTCTTTCAGGACTCCCCTACTTTTGCACCATACGAAATAATAACTCGTGTCATTTGCAAAAGGAATGCAATTTATTTAGAGCTGATCATAAACAAGCTCTGCGAGCGGAATACTTCATTGACAATAAACAACATGGTACGTTACATAGATGCAATGAAGTGGTGATAATGATACTATTAATCACTGAATGAAATCTAAAGCCTAACAATCACTATTGCATTCGTAAGGAACACGTCTACTCTCTAGTCGTCTCAGTCCTGGTCTGTCCTCACGCTTCTAATTGCGTGCTCAAACACGGACGCTGTATCCTCCGTGCGCTGGCGAGTCTTGCGTGCATAGTGTCCCAGCACGCTGGCCAGTTCACTCGAGTAACCTGGTACTCCACGGTTACTCGTTGAGGCGAGTTTCCCAATGTCTTGGGGAAATCCTCGCTCACTTGTACTCGATGCTCCCTTGGTTGACACAAGTGTGTCCCGTTGTGAAGCTATTTATAGCGCTGATGTCTCTCCTGTCTGGTGTCCTCCTACTAAACTCTGTCTTAGCTCTATTACTTATATTCTTAACCCTCTAAACACTTATTGGGATTTTTGACATGCGCCTCGCGGAGTACTCTCCAATCAATTCACCGCACGTAGCCTAGCTAATCTGCATACCTTTATACTTTTCACACTATACCAGCACTTGATCCTCTCAGTGATTGATTATGGTCTAGGACTGCTCACTGTCTCAAAGAGTCAGTTGATGAAATTAGAGCGCATACATAACGAAGCTATGTGGGTAATTCTGGGATGCACCAGATACACCCCAGTAGTGTGTGTGCGTTACATCCTTGGTTTGCCGACTGTTGCTGGTAGGCTCAAGGTGATGCAGGCGAAGGCATACCTCAGAGTATTTGCTGAGACAGATCACCCGTTTCATGAGGCGCTGGACGTAGTTAAGATCAGCGACTGATAAGAGGGAAATCATGGATGGCTCAGGCGGAGGATACGATCAGACAGGTGTGCACCTTGGAGAACATTAGGCGAGGAGAGGAGTGGGTCAGAGTGCCAGCGGAGCAGTCAGACATGTGAAGAGTTATAATCACATTGAGCCGGGAGTGCAGAGAGTTACCAGCAGGGGCCACGGAAGTGGAAATCCAGCAACTAATTCAGGATAATGCTCGCCCGGGTGATGTGAATATATACACAGATGGTTCGGTGTTGAGAGGCAGGCCTTGGTTTTTTTTTTAGCAACATTTAGCTTAAGAATGGAGGTGGAGGCGGTCAGCGCAGCTTTCCATAGTATAGAAAATTCTAAATACACACACACATCGTGATTGTAACTAACTCAGAAAGCATGCTGAGTAGGCTGAGAACAGGCAAGCTTCGTGCATGTTTCCGCTTCAGAACTCACGGGAAACAAGCATCGTCTTGATCTTTTCTCCGAGGCATGCTGGTGTGCTGGGGAATAAACACGCGGACAGATTGGCTGACTCTGCAAAACTTGGTGGAGTATTAATGCATGATAAGGCAGACATGGTTGCGGCCTTGTGGAAGCACGTGTACACCTCGGAGAAGCAAATGGATCACAATGGTCTGGCAAGAATGCGACGGCGAGGGGTGACGAGAGGATCTGGCTGACGATCGACACTCAGAGGAAAGGGGAGACGGACATATAATCAGATTGCTACTGGTACTATTAGTGTTGGAACTCTTCGCTGGCTGCTGAGGATGGGGACAGAGCGCTTATGGGAATGCCCCGAATTCTGTGATGTCGGTTCCTAAATCAATCAATCAGTCAATCAATCTGCATACCTACTTACATGTTTATGTTTATCCAGCCCCCCCCCCTCCCCCACTTCTCAATCAATGGTCGAAGTCATGGTCTTAGTTCATGCGTGTTCCCACTGCCGTAAATATGCCACCTACGGTACCTGCTTTTGTTCCTTGACAGCCCCAGTTAGTTCTGACCTCGATTGTACCTATAAACTCTCCAGCATCTGTTGTTTTGTGACAGCTTCGAGCCCAAGTATATATTACATTTGGCAGCTCTCGACCCGAAAACAAAATAGTTGACAACGAAAGATAACGTGGAGGTTATGGAGGTAAATATCATCCCAGGTTTTGAACTTTCCCCTAAAAACAACTAATACTCTGGTCAACGTCCTTTACTTCCGAATTCTAACAAACTTACCAACACTATCTCACATGTATATGTATGTACGAATAACGGTCCCAAATTATTTAGTGTAAAAAGCATCCCTTACGGGGCCTCATTAGGTGATATAATAAAAATATTAAGCACTACGAACAAAAATATAGAACTGAGAAAATCGAATTACGTACCAATAATATTTGACAGTTATATGTGGAAATACGTATGTACAATAAATAATTTGGTACCGTTATTTATTATGTACAGTTATTGAGTGCGTGATGATGGACTGCTAGACCGATCGATGGATGCAATAAATGTTTCCTGGGCCTAGAGGACCCAGACGGTCGTCGGAGTGTATGCCTATCAGTTATGTGTATAAATACGTACATACAAGATACAGATATACACTCCGACGGCAGTGAGGCCCTCCGGGCCCAGGAAACATTTATTGCATCCACCCATCGGCCTCGCGGTCCACGACACACTGAACCGGAATTGATCGACAACATCAACTAATGGGGCCCTGTAAGGGATACTTTTTACACTAAGTAACTTGGGACCGTTGTTCGGAAGAGTGCCATATCCATCCATCATGTGCCATGCCGGTAAGCGTGGGCGGTCATGATCACTCGATCACTAGAGTCGTGGATCAGCTCCGTGTTTCTGTCTCGACCATGCCACAAGGCCAAGCCATCCAGGTACTTGCTTCTAGTTCTTCCCCTTGGTCTGTTCCCCTCGATCTTACCAGTTGTCACCAAGTTCTCCAAATTATTTCTTCTCATAACATGCCCAAAAAATAATTGTGAATGTCTACGTCTAATGTCTCTAATCAGTTTACGATCTTCATTTGTTTCTTGAAGGACTTGTTCGTTGGTCTTTCTGGCTGTCCATGGTATTCTTTGCATTTTCCTCAGAAATGACATTTCTACGGCCATCAGATGTTTTTCAGCCTGACTGCTCATTGTCCAAGCTTCACATCCATATAAAAGTACAGGTTCTATGTAGCATCTCAACACTCTGTTTCTCGTTTCAATTGACATCTTTTTATTGGTCAGTATGTTTTTCATCTTGCTAAAGGCTACTTTTGCCATGGCGATTCTTATTCTAATCTCTTCAAGGCATCTCCCATCAGATGTTATTACTGTTCCGAGATAATTGTACCTATTCACTTGTTGAAGAATATTCCCATTTACTTGTATATTACATTGTGGTATTTCGTTCTTCCTAGTGACGACCATAATCTGTGTCTTTTTACAATTTAATTCTAACCCTAGTTGCTCACTGTGTGTAACAACCGCATCTACTAAATTTTGCAGATCCTGCTCATTGTCTGCAATCAAGACTGTATCATCTGCATATCTAATGCATTGTCCCCCAATGTTGTTCCTTCCATATCTTCAATATTTCTGAAAATTGTACAGATATAAGGAGACAATCCGTGTATTGTCAATGTTTTACAAATCTTTCAAGCAAGCACTAACTTGTTTTTTACAAGTCTAAGAACTTTTCCATCAATTTGTAGATCTTCAAGCACCCTTATCATGTTGACATGTCTCACTTTATCGAAAGCCTTTGTGTAGTCAATAAAGCAAAGGTGTAGATCTTTGTTTACTTCTATAGAACGTTGATTATGGTTCTCAGTATATAAACAGCATTTACTGTACCCTTGCCTTCTACAAACCCACGTTGTTCTTCTCCTATTTCAGGTTGTATTTTCCTCCTAACTCTTTGCATGATAATTCTTAGCAAAATCTTCGTGATGTGACTCATTATACTAATTGTTCGATGTTGATCACATTCCAAGGCTCCTGATTTCTTTGGGATTGTAATAAATACAGAATTACATAACTCCTGAGGTATATTTCCAGTATCATATTTTGTATTAAGCAGACTGGTAACTTTATCTATTCCATATTCTTCTAAAGCGTTAATCATTTCTGTCGTGACGCTGTCTGAACCGGGGCTCGTGCCAGATTTCATATGGTTAAGAGCATTCTGAACCTCCATCTTCAAAATTGCTGGTCCTTCTTTATTATTTTGAACATCATACTGTTCGTCTCTGTTATCGTCATAAAGTTTTTCACGTAATCTGACCATACATGTAAGATCTGATCTTTTTCTGTTATGACTCTTCCATCTTTTGTCTTTAGGCAGCCTGCTGTGTCTTACGGCCCACTTTCTTTACTTTTAGAATAATTTTTTTCTGCTGCACAACTGATTGAATTCTTCAGCATTTCCCATTGATCATCTACATCTTGAAATAGGATCTCTAGATCAGACAATAAATCAAATTTGTTCTTTACTTCTATGTTAAAATTATCTTGTATTTCTTTGTCAGTTTTCAATTTGCACAAGTCATATTTAGGGTTTCCTGCTGTATGCTTGACTTTCTTTAACTTTACCCTCAACGTGCCTGTAATTAATCTGTGATCACTGTAACATTCTGCATTTGGAACTGTTTTTACGACAGTTAACGCATTTCGAAACCTGTTGCTAATCAGGATGTAATCTATCTGGTTTTTTAATCCTGCTGTCTGGACTCCTCCATGTCCATAATCTTCTAGGATGCTGTTTAAACCGGTGTTTCCTACAACCATTTCTTGTTCTTTTGCCCATTCTACAAGTATGTATCCTCTTTTATTTCTCTCTCCCAAACCATGGTTGCCTACACTGCATCCATCGCTTTGCTTTCCTATTTTTGCGTTGAAATCACCCATTATGATATTTATGTCTGATTTTTTACAGTTCTTCAAAGCAGACTCCATGTCATTATAAAATTCCTCTATACTTTCTTCACTGCATTCACTTGTTGTGGCATATACTTGAATGGGGCATATACTTGTGTGTGTGTGTGTGTGTGTGTGTGTGTGTGTGTGTGTGTGTATATATATAATTTCCATGATCTACTCTCTCTCTCTCTCTCTCTCTCTCTCTCTCTATATATATATATATATATATATATATATATATATATATATATATATATATATATATATATATATATATATATATATATATATATATATAGTATATGTTTATGTGTGTGTGTGCGTGTGTGTGTATCACATCACATAGCGATACTTGCCACATCAACATAATAGTATATCCTAGGACAAAATGTGGTGTCGGGAACATGTGTTGTGAATGCCGTGGACTGTCAGAACAACAATAAGTGCTTAGAAAAGACCACTGAAAGTCGAAAATTGTACAGATATAAGGAGACAATCTGTGTATTGTCAATGTTTTACAAATCTTTCAAGCAAGCACTAACGACAGCTCCATACTTTTCATTTTTAAAAGCGCAAAGTTCCGATGTAAAGCACACGGGGTTATTACCAAAATGTCTGAATAATTTTTAATTTGACGAGGGGGCATATGTGCCATGTGTCGCAGAATGCAATAGTCGGGAAATAAGAATACAGCACATTGAACGCACAAAAGCTGACTTGGTGACGAGGACGTCAGTGAGCGAAGCGACAGATAAACAGACGCGGAACAGCGATCAAGAAACGAAGGCAAACGATTATGATCAGGACAAGATCTGGTGAAGTGAATGGAGAGAGTCTGAAAGATAGAGATGAGATCAAGGAAGGACACAAGAAGTTCAGCATGATATGATCTTGGATAAGCGAGCTGAAGAAACGACTCAACAACCGATGAGCGACATCTAAGTTGAAGAGTCACTGGAAGGTCACATAATAGACAATACCCTAAGTACTGGCGTGAGTAATTAGTTAGCAATATTTCTGGTGAACTGTAAACATTATGGATATATGTAATAGGACAGGCGACATGTTTGACTTTAATGGTAGTTCTATTAAGTAGGGTGGCATGAGCAGTTATGATGGAACGCGTGATGGTTGCATCGTGTTGATGGCCTGCATGTCATAAAATCATGGGATATTGCCCGAAATAAAATATGGACAAAAACATTCAGGAATTCTGTCAGCGTTCTATGTGACCAGTCTTACAGTTCTGTTGTTTGATTCAGAAAACTAAAGCTAGATATAACGAGCTAAAATATTGCCAATGAAGGACAGTATGTTACATAGCAGAGGTGGTCTCACTTCTTGGCAAACATTTGTTAATAACTATGTTATAACTATGTCATTATTGATTTGTCCAGATACACATCATTGTTACAGATAGTTAGAATACGGCAGTATCGGTATGGAGAGAATGGTTGTAACTACGTATATTGTCAGCAAAATAAGATCTGAGGCATGTCGAGCAGACGAAATGTAATCCAACGTTGCAAGTTATCTACGAACGAAATCGTCATATACCCGATAAGTAGATTAATTATTAAGATATATTAATGATATTTTATTGCTGTTAAAAATGAAATTCATGAAAATTGAAAAAAAGATGAATTCCTGAAAAAAAAATAATTCAGGAATATGAAAAAAAAGATGAATTCCTGAAAAAAAAAAAAAAAATAAATTAAGGACAATGAAAAAAAAATTATTGAATTATTGAAAAAAAAAAAAAAAAGACATGATAAAACAATAGAAAAGAACAAGATTTGTCATTATTTTGTTAAATGCATGATTCAGTTATCACATGCTGTATTATTGTTATTTTGTCATGAAATTACATATATTATGTACACTTTCACACAAATTCCACAGGTTTAGTAAACCAAATAGGTAGGGCACATGAAGCAAAGGTTACTACTGATTTAATTTTATGAGGAAATTGGATTAATTTTGATTGTTCGGTGATTTCATTTCAATTGTATTATTGCATGGGTTATTATGCATAACTTTAAGATGCATTTATTTTCATGAACATGATGAATGGGAATGAAAGGAATATTAGCTATCTAGGTAATTAATTTAATATTGCTGTTATTATGTGATAGAGTAGGATTAAATATTGCAGCTATACTCATAAGTAACAACATAAGAAAGTGCCGACAAAAATATACACATATGAAAACTCCACATGAAGAGTTACACGAAACAGTCGAAATCGAAGCACAGAAGTTATGTCAACTGCAGTCATGTCATACGCACATTGGATTGTGGGAAGGTCGACTATGATTATGCACATGGAAGGCAAGAGCGATTCACTTAACAATGATGTCAGTGGAGGCTGGATGTGATGAACACACACATTTAAGGAGCTACTAAGGATGTCCGGGGAGACATTGGGACTTAGTGATGCTGGACTTCAATTCTCTGAGATAAAAAGGAGTTTTGGAGCCACACATTGTCTACGGGGATAGATGTGAGATGTGTCCTATTTATAAAAAAATTTTTTTTTGGTGATGATGTTCATAACAATTCAACTAATCACAATGGAATAGGTTGTAAGGATAAGGGATACGCTTTATTGCAGAGACACGGACAGTTATGTGCGACCTTTAGTGAACAATGTAGACGGATATGTGCGACCTTTAGTAGACAGTGTAGACGGAGATGTGCGACCATAGACCAAAATGACAGTTATCTTCGACTACTGCGACTCATGTCACAGACTGGAAGACTGAGTTTATAGGTAAAATGTTTGCAACATTTTAAATTGACGGGGGGGGGGGGGGGGCATATGTGCCAGGTGTCGCAGAACAAAGAATGCAAAAATCGGAAAATAGGATAATACAACACACATTGAACGCACTATAACTGACTTGGTGATGGAAAGCGTCACAACAAAAAGAGATAGAGACGGGGGACCAGCGATGAAGGAAAGAAGACACTGTTATGATCAGGACAAGTCTGAAGGTTTTATGAGATTTAATAGTAGGTAAGAATATTGTTACGAATTGTCAACACTGTTAATGATTGCAAGATGACATGCGACATGTCTGTATTAATTGTAGGCTTGGTGAGTAAGGGAGTGTGAGTAGGGATGACGGACTGTGTGATGGCACTATTAGTGCCTGCAGGTCATCTGTTCACGAGATGCTGCCAGAAATAAACCATCAGCTAAAGATTAAGACATTCTGTCAGTGTTATATGTATCACAGTTGAACAATTACGTTAGAAAGTTTCCAGTTCGTATGTTTGAGAAGGATGCTAGACAATTGAAGCCAAACTTGCCAAGGAAGAATAGTATGTAGTTACTCCGTGGCAAACATTTTATATACTCCGTGGCAATATTTTAGCTCGTTATATCTAGCTTTAGTTTTCTGAATCAAACAACAGAACTGTAAGACTGGTCACATAGAACGCTGACAGAATTCCTCAATGTTTTGTCCATATTTTATTTCGGGCAATATCCCATGATTTTATGACATGCAGGCCATCAACACGATGCAACCATCACGCATTCCATCATAACTGCTCATGCCACCCTACTTAATAGAACTACCATTAAAGTCAAACATGCCGCCTGTCCTATTACATATATCCATAATGTTTACAGTTCACCAGAAATATTGCTAACTAATTACTCACGCCAGTACTTAGGGTATTGTCTATTATGTGACCTTCCAGTGACTCTTCAACTTAGATGTCGCTCATCGGATGTTGAGTCGTTTCTTCAGCTCGTTTCTCCAAGATCATATCATGCTGAACTTCTTGTGTCCTTCCTTGATCTCATCTCTATCTTTCAGACTCTCTCCATTCACTTCACCAGATCTTGTCCTGATCATAATCGTGTGCCTTCGTTTCTTGATCACTGTTCCGCGTGCTGTCATCAACCCGGAAAAGGCGGGGGTGTTGTGGTGCTCTCTGGACAACAGGATTGTGAGAGATGATACCCCAAGCCTCACGATAGATGGTAGAAGCGTCAACAGAGAGAACAAACTGAAGTATCTGGGAATCACATTTGACAGGAGTCTGTCCTTCAAGGACCATGTGGAGACGGTTGTGACAAGATCTCAAAATGGACTCAATGCACTTAAAACTATGGCTGCAATGGACACAGAGCATAGAATGCTCTTCACACTATACCAGCACTTGATCCTCTCAGTGATTGATTATGGACTAGGACTGCTTACTGTCTCAAAGAGTCAGCTGGTGAAATTAGAGCGCATACAGAATGAAGCGATGCGGGTTATTCTGGGATGCACCAGAGACACTCCAGTAGTGTGTATGCGTTACATCCTTGGTCTGCCTACTGTTGCTGGTAGGCACAAGGTGATGCAAGCGAAGGCATACCTCAGAGTAGCTGCAGACACAGATCACCCGTTGCATGAGGCGCTGGACGTAGTTAAGGGTCAGAGACTGATAAGAGGGAAATCATGGATGGCTCAGGCGGAGGATACGATCAGACAGGTGTGCCCCTTGGAGAACATCAGGCGAGGAGAGGAGTGGATCAGAGTGCCAGCCGTGCAGTCAGACTTGTGCAGAGTTGTAATAACATTGAGCCGGGAGTGCAGGGAGTGGCCAGCAGGGGCCACGGAAGTGGAAATTCAGCAACTAATTCTGAATAAATCAAAACTATATTGCTCTCGATTATATCTTGTCAAGTTTTACAAATAGTTGAAGCAAGCACTGAAGACAGCTCCATACTTTCACTTTTAGAAGCATACAATTTCCAGTGTAAGGCACGAGCAGTTGTGTTTGCGAAAACTGAATGCAAATGACGCAATGATAACAAATATCATACAAAGCTGTTTGTTTTTTTAGCAATGGTCTCAAAAATGTATCGCGGATAAGACAACGGATAAGACAACGGCATAACATGTGAAATAAGATGTAGAAGAACAGTTGTGAATGGTTTGCTATTACAGTTTGAATGATCATGATTAATTTTTTTTTATTGTAAAAAAGAATATATGTTACATTTAAAATTTTTTAGAATTTCCAGTATTGATTTATTTTTCTCTCCAGCTTTTTAAATCGAAACATTTAATATTCTAACTATTATATATATATATATATATATATATATATATATATATATATATATATATATATATATATATATATATATATATATATATATATATATATATATATATATATATATATATATATTTGGATGTTCGTCCATCACGAATGATGAGGACCATTCATTCATTGCATCTTTTGATTTGATGAAGAACGAATGACTTGCGCTTTAGTTTTGATTATGGTGAGGAAGTTGTTGCGTAACTCCGTCGACCTCACTCTCTCGTCTGCGTCCATCTGGTTCCAGTGGCGAGCATGGCAAGACGACTGGAGACGGACACAGATGCAGTGGACGTTAGGCTGCCACAGGCCAGTTATGCCTATATATATTTGGCTCCCAACAACAAATGGTAGCCTAGAGCCTCGTGCAAACGGCCCTTCCGTCAATTCCTTTAATTTTCAGTTTTAAGACAAGCGTAGCGACGAGCGTATGAGCACTGATAGGATCAACCATATATCAGTCGGATAGACAGACTGGCCGCCAAAACAGACCACACACACACACACATGCGGCCAACTAGATTCTGCCCACAGAAGATATTGCTCGTCTAAATTGCGAACAAGTCTCCTGAGTTACGGCTGAGCCTCATCAGTTCACACAGCCTATGACTACTGGCAGGATCAACCAGATATCTATCGGACATACGGACTATTCACGCACACGCAGGCCAAGAGTAGCATCGCTAAAGCGCGCCCTCCAGGTACAAGGCGATGCATGCAAACCAGTGGACGCCTACCGACGCGAGCTTCCAAGCTACGCCGGCAGGACTGACTGAAAAGCTATACCAGCTTACTGACTGCAGGCCCACTACTCATCGAGAGAGAGAGAGAGAGAGAGAGAGAGAGAGAGAGAGAGAGAGAGAGAGAGAGAGAGAGAGAGAGAGAGAGAGAGAGAGAGAGAGAGTGGACGCTTATCGAGACTTTGTCGAACGGTCGTACAAATTTGCTCTTTTGCCCGCTCAAACCAAGACCCTAGCTGCACGATGCGGTTACATTCTCGAAACGCCTGCCTCGCTAGCTTGCGTTGGCTGTACAAATAACTGGGGTCATTGTACTAGTTAAGAATTCATAAGAATAGCAAGGGTAACTTTGGCAGAGAAGAATGAGACGGATGTTAAGTCAAAAAAAGGTTGAGGTAAGAATTCTAAAACAATGGCGGACCCTAGAAATAATGCAGAGTAGATCATGGAAATGTCGGTCGTAGTCACGAAAGGCACAGAGGAAAACGTGACTGGGAACTAAGAGACACAGAGAAACTTTGAAAGGGTATGTTGAAGGAATTTAGATTGGGGCTAAAGAGGTTAAATGATGGTTCTTGGTAGGTCTGGGAACAGAGAATAAAGAGGTCAGGCTGGGAAAATGAGGGGTAATTTAGTTGTGGCGGGGTTAGAGAGAGAACTCCGCCTTGTGCTTTCAGTGAGTGGAATTCTGAGGCTAAGGATTGGAGACTTAGCCAGGCTGTCAGCGGCGATAGTGTTTTGGCTATGTTCAAGATACTAGCTAGTTAGTCGGTGTCGGGCTGAGGAGGAAATCTCAGCCAAGATTACTATGTGCTAAAGTGTTCTCGGAGTGCGCTGTAACTGTGCAGATGCAATATATGTGGATATAGTTCTAAGCTGAAGTGTTCCTGATTAGTGTATCATCAATTGTGTTCCAATTAAAAGATCATGTGCGCCGCCTGGTCTTCGATGTTGATTTATCGTTGTTGATCAGTCGTCCAACACAACATTCACACAGACATCCTCTAGACACAATCAAGCCACTCCTTTATGTCATAACCACCTTGTGACACACACACACACACACACATGTATACACCCCCCCCACACACACACACACACACACACACACACACACACACACACACACACACACACACACACTTCAAAGCAAGAAAGTTACGCCACATCAGTACATTTATATTGTCAAAATTTTTCTTAATTTTTTTTTCTTAAACGTTTACTATTTTCATGTTCTATAAAGTATTATATACTGAGAGAGGCAAACCAATATAAGAACAAACATCTTTCTGGTATACAATAGTTTGTGCGATTCTCCATGTTGATGATGACACAGCAATGTCTTTAAAATGTGAATAATTCAACATGAGTGACGGTTAAATAGTGTTATTCTCGCGCCAGCACAGCACTATCTTTAAATCGTGAATAATTTAACAGGGGTGAAATTGTTCTGCACGAAAAGTAATAAGCGAGCACTGTTAAATTAGAACTATTTGGTAACGATACAGTTATTTTCTTTGTCACACAATCTTGTTTCGCAAATAAAATCAGTGGTGAAGGTGACCACCAAGTCAGCACATGAACAATGGTGACCAGCCCGTTGTCAGTTCTCCAAGTCAACACTAGGAAACACATTTTTACCACCGGTAAAATATTTGTTGTAACACGCACTGCTTTCACATAATGACTGCTCACAAAAGACGGCGTCTATTTCTACACTATCTGTATAGTGCACACGGCACCACAGAGCTGACATGGTGTTTTGAAGACAACGCTTCGCATAAACCCACTAGCCAACGACACGAATGCGCAGACGTCCTGATGTTATGTGCAAAAGTCCTTAAATTGACAGCATTAAATGCCAGACCGGGTTGTGAAGAAATTATGAGTTGACTTTTGTACACGCACCACAGTGCTGACGTGGCCGTCGCGTGTTTAAATAGATACGACTCCCTAGCCGCCCGATCACAATCGTCCGACCGATCAAGCGACCGACCGACCTATCGCTTTCCCTTTCGTCTGTGCACACAGACGACGCCGTGCAAAAACAAAACACTTAAAATAGCTCCCTTTAGTCACGAAAAACCGGCAACAATTATCGCCGCGTTAGTATCTACCATCGACAATATTATCTCCCTTAAGCGAGGAACCTATTGAGCTCCCTTCAGTACCGAAAACCATCCATAATTACCCCCCCCCCCCCCCCTTTAGTACCTACAATCGGCAATGATTATCTACCTATAGTGAAGGGAAAACAAAATTTAATTCTCCTTCGTAACGAAAACCGGAAGTGATTATCTGCTATTTGCGCACGAAATTTGAAATAAAAATATGTGGCTTCGATTTGGGTATCTCCCGCTTGATGTCACATGATGCAAAGAAGTAGGATTAAGAAAGATGTGAGACCGGGATGTCTAAAGTCTCCAGATTTATTTTCCCTGTACAGTGAAAATATTTTCAGAAGTCTAGAAGATATGAAAGGAATTATGATTGGGTGAAGAAACTTCAATAATATTAGATATTCAGATGATGCAGTGTTAATTGCAGACAATGAGAAAGATCTGCCACATTTAGTGTTGTGGTTGTTGCACACAGTGAACAACTAGGGTTAGAATTGAATTATAAAAAGACACAGATTATGGTCGTCAATAGGACGAGGGAAATACTACAATGTGTTGTTTGTCCATAAAGAATGATGATGATCATTCATTTCATCCAGTGGGGTTGAAAGTATGGAGCCGTGAGTTCTAAGATGGCTGATAAGGCCTATTTTGGCTCGAAATGTTCTTTGACAATGTGGAAAAAGAATGCTTGACGTTTCTGGGGGAGGATTTTCTGCAGTGGTTTTTCTGTTTTGTCTTTTCTTCACAGCTCTTGCAGTCCTGGTTGCCTCACAAGTGACTGCACAATTGCGTAATGATACACGCCACGAATTTCGGTCTCTGGCTGCAGTCTCCCAGGTGTCATGATGAATTCCAAAAGCATTCAGTGAGATTTTCAGAGTGTCTTTAAAGCGTTTCCTCTGGCCGTCTTGGAAACGTTTACCACAACGCAACTCGCCGTAAAAAATTCGTTTAGGGAGTCTGTGAGCCACAATGTAATATACAAGTAAATGGGAATGTTCTTCAACAGGTGATTCGGTACAATTTTCTCGGAATAGTCATAACATCTGATGCGAGATGCCTTGAAGAGATTAAAACAAGAATTGCCGTGGCGAAGGTAGCCATTTGCAAGGTGAAAAACATACTAACCAATAAAAAGATGTCAATTGCAACGAGAAAAAGAGTGTTGAAGTGCTACATAGAACCAGTACTTCTGTATGGATGAGAAGTGTGGATAAGAGCAGATAAACTTAAAAACATCTGATGGCTATGGAAATGTGATTTCTGAGAAAAATGCAAAGAATACCATGGACAGACAGAAAAAACCAATGACCAAGTCCTACAAGAAACAAATGACAATCGTAAACTGATTAGAGAAATTAGATGTAGACAGTCAAAATTTTGGGGGCATGTTATGAGAAGAAATAAATTGGAGAACTTGGTGGCAACTGGCAAGATGGAGGGGAGGAGACCACGAGGAAGAAAGATAAGTAAATATCTAGATGTCTTGGCCGCGTGGTATGGTCGAGACAAAAACACCTATCTGATCCACAACTCTGGCGATCGAGTGAAATGACGAATTATGACCGCCCACGCTTACCGGCATGGCACGTGATGGATGTATTATTTTCTTACTCTCTGTTGTGCAGCTATCATCTGATGTTATAAGTGCCCCTAAATATTTTTAAAAGTATTTAAAATTGTCCCTTAGGTTAAGAATTTTACCTTCTATTTCCATTTTACATTTTGGAGTCAATTTTTTCTGTGTTATCATTAGTGTTACTGTTTTCTTGATATTCAATGAGAGTCATTTCTTTACACTCTTTCTTACTAAAATGTCCAACAATTGTTGTAGATCGTTTGCATTACCCGCCACTGTGTCACCTACATAGCGTATATTGTTTATATAATAACCTCCGATTAGTATTCTCGGCTTCTCTTTGATCTCTCTCATTATTACTTCACTTTAGAGGGAGAAGAGATCCGGTGACAACACACATCACTGTCATACTCTTATCTTTATTTGTTTATAATTGCCCTCTTTATGTCCCATTTTAATTGCTGTTAGTTTGTTCAAGGAAATATTAAAAAAATAATAATTCTGAGATCTTTCTTATCAATGTTGATACCTTACAATATTTTAATTAGTTCATCATGTTTTACTTTATCAAATGCCTTGGTATAATCAATGACGCACAAATATATGTCTTTCTGTATCTTTATTCATCTTTCTAATAGTGTTCGTATTGTATATATTGCATTGTTTGCACCCTTTCCTTCCACAAATCCATACTGTTTATTTAATAGTTGCATATCATTTACAGGACGTTGCAGTCAAACCAGCATTTTACTACCGTTGTTGATGTATTGGCAAGTTTTACGTTCAGTAGTTTACCATTGCTTCCTGAACGACCGGCTGCCATACCAACACGTTAAAACCAGCGCGACACGATCTGCTGCCAAATCGGTCACCACTGTGCTTCGAACGCCGGTAAGCGGCATTACTAATCGCGTCCGCAACGCCATTGCCACGGAGCCCGGAGAATCCATACTGCTCTTCACCAATTTCCATTTTTATTTTCTTTCTTGTTCTTCTCATTATAATTCTGAGTTGAATAAGGTATTTTGGAGATATAGTTTGTTTATTAGAAGAATGCTGAAAATGTACTGGACAGCTAGAATGAGAAATTAGCAATCTGCTTAGTGACATGGTTTATGGGGCTAACTGTACGAAAGTCTTTGCATTCAGTTGTGTGTGGTCTTGTTTGGTATAGCTATAAATACACATTTAAACACATCACGCGGTAGATATCAATCATGTAAATATCATTCAACATTTTGGTTAATATACCTACTCCAATTTCTCCCAGTACCTCTAATTCTTCTACTGTGATTCCATCTGGTGGCAGTCGAGTCTTAGACAGATATGACTGACCTATATAACAGTAAGGGATTTAGGTTAGTAGTTAGAGAGTTAATGAATGCTGCGCATTCATTAACTAATGGGGAAATAAAGTTAGTGAATGCGTGAGCACGAATGGGTTTAGGTATCCACGGGTTGCTCACGCGTCAATAGGAGTTCGGCCATTAGAACGGGAGAAAAGATGTCTGTATTTACATCGGCAGCTAGAAAATGTATTTGATGACTCAATAAACCTTTTACATATTACAACGCGGAGTTTGTCAACTATATTGATGTCAGCCATTAACTATACACAGCCAGGACCATGTTCACCCTGTGATATGACCTGATTTGGCGCCGAATATACCAGGATTTCTGAATCGTGCTGTCGCGGCCACTACCGATCACAGAGGTCATCGTAAAATGAATCAAATAGAAGTATAGAAGTCAACAGAAGTCATGGAAGGTTGTGTTGAAGTCCTACACTCTTGAGGAACAACTTGTGTCGTATCTTCAAGTCTTTATGATGGGGCTGATGCTTGTTAAAACCGCCACACAACACATAATGTTCCGAGTGGTGGAACAGAGCAGTCATCGTCATTGCTGAATTCTGTGTTGACCTGGCCGTTCTTTTCGAAACATATTGATGTTCCAGATATGCTGCCGTGAAATCTGGTCTTGCTGGAGCTGTCGATTTAACCGTTATCGTCTGAAGTTCATTGAAGGTGACCTTGGTTGTCTGAAGAGAAAGTCCGGAGTTGTTGGTCAACGCTTATATTGAGCCGGCTCATTTGATCATTGTTCTCGATCGTTGTCTCTGATTGAGGAAAGTCTACTATTTATGAAAATTTACTCCATTCGAGATTGATCATAACTGCAATCCCTGAATTCTGGCGTATCAAAAGATCACTCAAGCGGCATGAAGAATACCGATTGAAGTGAGGAATCCAGAGGCTCTTCCTTTTCTTTTCCTGCGATAGAAGAAGACAACCGTCAGATAATTGTCGATTGGGCGTCATACTCCTTCATTCTTTTTTCGATTGGACAACAACCGTCAGATAATTGTCGATTAGGCGTCATACTCCTTCATTCTTTTTTTCGATTGGACAACAACCGTCAGATAATTGTCGATTGGGCGTCATACTCCTTCATTCTTTTTTCGATTGGACGACAACCATACTCTGTGAGACGCTGGAATTGTTCTAAAAATTTTTACAAGGGCAGATCATCAGTTTTGAAGAAGAAAAACGATTGGACAAACGACAGGACTATAAGTATAGCAGGTATGGTTAAATTTTAGGTTAAGATTTTCAACTGCTTGATTTAGGACATATTAATATATTAGATTGTTTGGTACTGCTGTATTTTCCATTTCAGATTTTTTTTTAGAATGGAAGCCCAAGATCTTTCACAAGTACTTGGTGGAGTTGGTAGGGCAATATCAAAGTTGGACTCGGTGTTAAGACAGCAAAGTGTAGTCAGTGATGTTGAGAGGTTTAATGGACAGGCGAGTCATTTTAAGAAATGGATTGTATCCATTGAGAAACATGCTTATCTAGTGAACGCTACAGATGAAGATAAAAAGAATTTGGCTTATAGAACTAGTGCAAGTCCTGTTTCTGATATATAAGAAGAAAGCTAGAAGCTGGAGGAGGTGAAACGTGGGAACAATTCAAAGACGACTTAGCTCACAAATATGCAGAGATTACTGACCCTCAACACTTACAGACAATGGGAAAGAATTTGTCAATAGGAAGTTTGAAAAATTGTTAAAAGATTTGAATATAAAGCACATAAAAACTTCGTATTACAGACCATCTTCGAATGCCAAAAATGAGAGACAACATAGAACATTGTACAATATACTGGCGAAAAATGTAGAAGAACACGATATGGATTGGGATCTTTATTTGGGAACAGCACTGGGGGCGATCCGTACACACCAAAATGAAGGAACAGGTTTCTCACCATTTTATTTACTACATGGAAGAGAACCAATATTACCGATTGACAATTTATTGAATCCTAGAAGAAAATATATGGGGGAGGATTTTCAGGAAATGATTTTACAAGAAATGCACAAAGCACATATATGTTTAAGAAATAATATAATTAAGGCTCGAGAAAGACAGAAGAAATACGCAGATAAAAACGCACACTTACAGGAGTTTAACATAGGTGATAGAGTTTATTACAAAAAACATAGGAGAAACTCTAAGTTTGATGCTCATTGGGTTCCGGGATATTATATTTTAGAAAAAAAGGGTCCAGTATCATATACTATAAAAAATCAAATTACAGGGCATGTTGCACGTTCACATGTAGAACATTTAAGACGAGATAATGAAGAAAAAGATGCTGAGGATAATAATAACAATTATTATTCAGAAGAATTATTTTCAGATGGACACATTGTCAGACGAACTGAATATCCGATACCTATAGATAATGGGAGAGAATTGGTACAAAAACAAATAATAACAACATCTACTACTGGTGAACAAGAAGAAACAATACCAAAAACGATTGTGACAGAGGAAAACAACACGTATGACGGTTATAATAGTGAAGAATCGATCAAAAAAAAAATAGACGCTCCATTTATGAATACTAGACAGGCAGTAAAAAGAACGTTAGATAGACAGAAAGAAAGAGAAATTAAGAGGCAAAGAAAATTTAGAGAAAATTCCTCAAGTGATGAAGATATGCCACTATTTGAAAGATCATGAAGACATCAAGGTAGAAAGATTAGATTAGATTTACTTGATTTAGAAAGGAAAAGATTAGCAGTTGCTAGTAATGGGTATACAGACGCGGAACAAGAGATGGATGAAAAGTCAGAAACTGATGAGTATGGTGCTATGAAAGAAGATATTTCTCCTCGGGAAGATGAAGACATTGATGTAGAGATTGCACTTATAGAAAAAAATTTGGAGTTATTAAGAAAATGCAGAAGTGACAAATAGCTTGGTAGAATATTCTGCAGATTGCAGATAGAAGAAGAACTTGGACACGGTAATTGTGAATTTCAAATGAAGAAGATTAGCAATTAACTTAATTAAGAGTTTTTGAGAGTTGTCGTGATGAGTAGACATGATATTGTATTAAGTTAGGAATAATTGACATATGCTTTATTATCATTTTGATTTTTAAGTTTGAAGTGTTGAGTTTTTCTTAGACGGAAAATAATTGATTAGTAGTCCAAAAATGATATATTATGGTGTATGTATATATATGATTTTTCATTGCATCACATATGTCTAGTTTGAATAATGTGTGGGGATAAAAATGATGTCAAAGAATGAGGGGGGTGATATTGTTTGCTCTATTGTTTTGACTTCAGTTGTTCTTTATAAAATGTGATGATATGTTACCTTAGCTGGTTATTTTTACAAAATTTTAATTTTGTTTCTTGAGTTACCCTGGGTGTGTTTAAAATAATTTCTAGGTTGACGTTCAGTTATGGGGTAAAATGAAGAGTTGTTCTGGGGAGCTTGCAGAAAATATGAAACATGGAGTTAGGGCCATGCTTCGTTAAGTTGCTTAACGTGTATAACGTTTATAAATAGAAATTGAGGGTGAAACATTATTGAGTTAAGGGGGAAGTTTGTTGTGATTAGCGAAGTAACTCAGTATGTTGTAGGGAAAGTAATGGAGGAGTATATTTAAAAGTGGCTGGGGTTGTCAGCAACAATTGATAATTACATGGGGGTTGGAAAGAGTTAAACCGTTAAAAATGGTTTGGGGGATTGAATTAGGGACTGCATTAGACGGTTCGTAATGTAAATACATGGATTTAAAGCCATGGATGAGGGGAATGACGGGCGATACTGTATAGCTGGGTAGATGGGGGTTGAAATAGGAGTTGGGTTGAACAGCGTTTAATGGGAGTATATGGGAGAATGCCAGGTTGAATTTTGGCATTTAAATAAGTGGACTCTGGAAGAAGAAGACTGTGCTTAACAGTATATTAATAATTTGGAGGTTTTGAAGGAATGGTTGAACTTGACGAGGTGAATAATACAAAAGGTTAGTTTTGGATTAACATAACTTTTTGATATCAAAAATTATTATTGACGGGAATGAAGATAAATTTTGAAAACTTTATTTTATAAAGTTTTGAGAATGCATGGGAAGAGAAATGTGATTACTTCTTACTATTTTCTTACTTTCTAAATTTCTTCGGTGCGCACCAAACCAGTCTAAACTAAGTTTTTTTTCTGTCTATCCTGGAATAGTGAGAATGCTGCGCATTCATTAACTAATGGGGAAATAAAGTTAGTGAACGCGTGAGCACGAATGGGTTTAGGTATCCAGGGGTTGCTCACGCGTCAATAGGAGTTCGGCCATTAGAACGGGAGAAAAGATGTCTGTATTTACATCGGCAGCTAGAAAATGTATTTGATGACTCAATAAACCTTTTACATATTACAACGCGGAGTTTGTCAACTATATTGATGTCAGCCATTAACTATACACAGCCTGGCCATGTTCACCCTGTGATACCTACCGTAACGACAGCAGAAGGTGCTACCTGCTTTCTGTTAGCGCCGAATGTTGGGCAGCGCTTACCAAACCCTACACCCCACATTGCGCCAACTGCTTCGGGCTGGTGAGCGCAGTTGTGAGGGTACAAGCCTTATCCTGGTGCGAAGAAATGCAACCTGAAGACAAAATGTCATGCCAGGGCACCCAGGCCCTAAGCCTTGGATGGCAGCTGGGCTAGGATCGAAGCTCCGACAGGCGGACAGTTAGAGCATTGCATTGCTGATGCGGCAGCTTCTGTAGCTTGTCTTGTTCCAGATGTATTGCTGTTATCTTTCCTCTGGAGTGGACTAGACAGGCCGAGAGAGGGATCATGCCGCATGGGCAACATATGATCTCTATATTTTAGCAAAGGCTTTCTGCTATGGAGAGGTAAAACTACATCCCTGGTCTTAACCTGTCTCGGAATCAAAGCGAGAGGTAGCAGTTATAAGTCCTTGTCAACTGGCGTAGACATGGGGCGCCACGGGTTGCCTCTGACTGATCAGCTACCGCCCGCCTCAAGCTGGGCAGCCCCAGGCTTATTGGGTGCTGATCCGCCACAGCATGCCTGCTTCAATGAGTGCTTTGGGCTAGGACAAAATCTGAATCACAGGCTATAAAACCAATGCACAAGGTATTACTAAAAAGAAAGATAGAAGCCTCAAGCTACGGCTTGCGACCCGGAACATAAGAATCACGAGTCCAGGATTTCCCAATAACCTGACGAATATGGACGATGTGAGAAAAACGGCTATGATTGATGTCGAACTCAATCGTCTTAACACTGATATTGCTGGCCGGCAGAAGACTCGCCTCGCTGAGGAAGGGTCACTCAGGGAAAACAATTACACCTTTTTTGTGGAAAGGTAGAGAGTAGGCAGAAAAAAAGGGCAACATGGTATGGGCTTTGCAGTGAAGACTTCGCTACTGGGAATGATTGAAATTCCAGCTGGAGGTAACTTGGCAACCTCTTGTGGTTATGCCACCATTATCACTGCATAAGCACCGACACTTACTTCCCCTGATGATATGACGGATTTGTTCTATAAGGAGTTAGACTCTCTGATCAAGGCAGTTCCAAAATCCGACTACATTTTATGCTCGGTGATTTCAATGCTCGTATGGGCAATGACTGGAGTTCATGGCCAGTGTGCCTTTGAAAATACAACATCGGTCGCATGAATGAAAATGAGCAAAGGCTGCTGGAGCATTGCACCAGAAATAAACTATGTATTACATACTCCGTTTTTAAAACAACAGAGCTGCATATGGTCACATGGAAAGATCCGACCATTGGCATCAGCTGGACTTCATCTTCACACGAAGACAACATCTGAACCAAACATCATTAACTCGAAGTTACCACAGTGCTAACTGTGATACGGATAATTGTGTGATTGTTGCAAGGGTTAGACTGAGACCAAAGAGAATCTATACAGCTAAACACAAATCTAGCCCCAGGATTAATATTATTAATACCCACGATCCTGACAAGTGCTTTGAGTTACAACAGCAACTTGAAGACGTTTCATTGATACATCAGAAAATTGTACAGCAAGTGAAAAGTGGGATAAACTCAAGGAAACTCTTTAAAAAACAGCGGTAGGGGTTTACGGCACTGTGTATCATAAGATGCAGGACTGGTTTGCGGCAAACAGCCAGACATTGCAGACCTTGACTGATAAAAAGAAGATAGCTCTCTTAAGAAACAAGGAAAGAACAACTCGTAACACTCTCAGTAAGCTGAAGGTAGCTAGGAAGTATGTGCAAAAGGCTGCCAGGCAGTGTGCAAATGACTATTGGATCAAGTTATGTGAGTCCATTCAAGATGCAAGTGATAAGGGAAATATCAAAAGCATGTATAAAGGGAAAAAGAAAGCCTGTGGTCCAATGATCAAAAGAAGGGAACCACTGAAAACCTTGACTGGATAAATCATCACTGATATGAAACAGAAGATGGATAGATGGGTAGAGCACTATTTGGAGCTTTACTCAAGTGAGACCAAACTAGCGGATGATGCCCTCAACGCCATAGAGGCCCTACCAACTCTTGAGCACCTGGACACACTTCCCACCGTAACAAAAGTTAAGTGTGCTATAAATGAACGTGCATCTGGCAAGGCCCCGGGTAAGTAAGGGAATTCAGTAGAGATTATCAGGATTAGGCAAGAAACACTCACTCTACAGATCCACCAGCTAATAGTGCTATGCTGGCGAGAAGGACAAAGGACAACTACCACAGGATTTCAAAGATTCAAGCATCATAACATTGTACATGAACAAGGGCGATCAGAGCGATTGTGACAACTATAGGGGTATCTCACTTCGGTGTATTGTTGGGAAAGTATATGCCAGAATTTTTCTGCGCAGACTTCAAGTCCTAGGAGATCAAGTCTACCTCGAACCGCACTTGACTTCTGATAGAACCGGTCTACCATTGATATGATATTCTCAATGCGACAAATGCAAGAAAAAATGCTGTGAACAGAATCAGCCACTTTTTATTGCCTTCATCGACCTCACAAAGGCATTTGATTTGGTCAGTCGTGAGGGTCTATTCAAGGCACTAAAAAAGATTGGCTGCCCACCAACTCTTCTGTCCATTGTGGAATCGTTCCACACAGGCATGAAGTGTTTAATCAAGTTTCATGGTGCAACTTCAGAAGAGTTTGAAATCAAGAGTGGAGTTAAGCAAGGTTGTGTTACAGCTCCCAACCTCTTTGGAATATACTTTTCACTTCTACTGAAATATGCCTTTCGAGATCAGGATGGTGGTATATACATTTACTCACGCTCAGATGGCGGCCTCTACAATGCTCATAGATTGAAGGCCAAGACCAAAATTAGGAGGGTACTGATAAGAGTTGGTTTTTGCAGATGATACTGTAATTACGACAATGAGAGGGTGTTTCCCCACCACTATACTGGCCCAAGGTTCAATCCCTAGTAGGTGTGAAGATATCTTTCCCCCTTCTGACTAAGCCCAGTTAAATAACAGCAGGCCCATAGGTCGATAACAACTTCCCAGCTTATAGCCTCCTACATATTTGGGTTTCACCGTAATGAGAAACGCAAGTGGTTCTTGCTCGTCACATGAGTGCTTGTTCAACCACGCCACATGATGATGATCGAAACATACTGTCAACATATTCATTAAGGGAATCAAATTAAAGCTCTGTTCAAGAGAAAGTTCTCTGTCCGAACAATAAATCCCTAAGATACTCCATTGTCGAGATAGGGCATCGAATGCATTGTTAATTTGCTTCAACCAGACTTATCCACTCAGCTGGCTCGCACAATACATTCCGCCATGTTCGCTGCACTGGCCTTAGCTTAATCTAGGTCATAGTACACACACAGGCTTACTACACAGATAGCATGCCTGGTTGAGACCCAACTACCAGCGCAACTGGCCGGCCTGGTTGATAATTAACCCACAACTGAATTACAACCTTTAGTTAAGCGACGCCAAGTATAAAAGTGTTACCTTTAAAGCTTAGGAACAACTATGCAACAGACATCGACCCGGTAGGTTCATCAAGCTCTGGGCTGTAGGTTCCCTCTGGAGCCCCTATAACAGAGTGGCTCTGTTAAAGGGTTTAGATGGCATGGCGTGCAAAGGGAAAAGTAGGTGATGCACGCGTGAGCACCCAGTAGTTAAGTAACTAGGGACGCTCACGCGCTGACGTGGAGGCAGGGAACGTATTAGTTACCACCAAGATCTCAGGCCAGTAGGACGTGGGTCTACATCTATACAATATGTTACGTTTTTGATATGAAGATGTCTCCTGCAATAAACTTAGACAGTATCTACTGCTTGGCCTCTGCGTTCGTTCAGTTGCATTCGTGTCCCGTTGCTCTGTTATAGGACACGAAATGGTGCCGTGACATCAGACTTCGAACCTAGCTTGGTGTAAAGAAAACGTGAAGAAAACGTAAAGAACTATACGGCACAGTTGGAGACGTTTATTGAACACGCCTTGAAGATGGATTTCATTGCACAACATTGTCGGTGCGTAAGAGACTCACAACAGCCGCAAGCCGTCCAGGGGTGGTTGTTTGTGATTTCTCAGGCCGAATCGTCGTGATACAGTCTCTGTGAGTGTCAAGAGGTTGACCAACGCAGCTGCTCTGCACTATCGTTTGTTTTGAGAGGCTGACCAACGCAGCTGCTCTGCACTATCGTTTGTTTTGAGAGGCTGACCATCGCAGCTGCTCTGCACTGTCGTTTGTTTTGAGAAGTTGACCAACGCCGCTGCTCTGATCACTATCGTTCATTGCTGATTTCGAGAGGCTAACCAGGGCCGATGATTGCTGTCGTTCATTGCTGATTTCGAGAGGCTAACCAGGGCCGAGTATCGCTGTCGTTCATTACTGCTCCTTGCGAGGCTTGCTGTCGAGGAAGTGCTGTTCTCTGATTCTTGTGAAACCGCTCACGAAGACGTGCTGCTCTCTAATCGTTGATGAGGCCTAATATCAAGACACCTACGATCTAGACTCGAAACTGAACAATTTCCAAAGGAAAGTATTAAACAATACTTAATTAATTAATTAAGTAAATTTCTGTAGAAGTGGAGTTTAACATATAAATTATAATATTGTATTATAGTATTAAGTTAGAATGGAACAGCAAGATGTGTCATTGGGGCAGGTATTGAATGGGGTAGGGAGAGCCATATCTAAGTTGGACACAGCCTTGAAACAACAGAGCATAGGTATTGATATTGAGAAATTCAGTGGTCAGGCAAGGTATTTCAAAAAATGGGTTGTAGCCATCGAGAAACACGCTTTTTTGGTAGGAGCCACAGATGAAGAGAAGAAAAAATTTGCTTACCAGACAAGTGTAACGCCAGTGTCGGACCACATTAGGAGAAAATTAGAAGCAGGAATAGATGAGACTTGGGAACATTTTAAAGATGATTTAGCACATAAATACGCAGAGATCACAGATCCCCAACACGCATTTTCAGTATTGAGACAGTCTAGACAAGACAATGGAGAAAGCGTTCAGTTGTATAGTGATAGGCTAATTAATCTAGCTGAAGAGGCGTTTCTAGGACAGAATGTACAAGGTGAAGAGGTAGAAAGAATGCTGGTTGGAATATTCGTGGATGGAATAAAGTCGGATGGACTGAAATTCAAGCTAATGAGGGAAAATCCAGCTAGGTTATCACAGGCTGTGGATATAGCCATACAAGAAGAAAGTTTGAGAAGGAGATTTAGATTAAGGGTAGGAAGAGAAATAGGAAGCAATAGAGAAGACAGAATGGAGGAACCTATGGAAATAGGACAAGCAAGGTATGGATGGAGAAGAAGAGGAGAAATACAGACACTGCAGGGAAATAATGAAAGTACTCACGATAGAGAAAGACAGATGAGAAATCCTATAAGAGAGACAGTAGGTGGTACAAATATGGTCTGTTGGAATTGTGGACAGAGGGGACACAGTTATAAATTTTGTGGCAACAGACGTGTTCAGGCTAATACACAGAATAGAAATGTTAACAGCAGAACAAGTAGAAATTTTGAAGACAGGCAGAGGAATTTTGCAAGATCAGGAGGTCAGGGAAACTGGCGTCCCACTTACTGAATAGGGTCCGCAGTGGGGGGGGGGGGGAACAAAAAGGTCCCAAGAATTAGTGAATACGTCAATTACCCAAATAACAAGAACACGAGAAAAAGAGAATATAGAGAATGGCCTCAAATTAGAGAGATAAAACAGTTCTCAGTGAATATGACGGATCCGAGTTCATGCATAATAGGAAATAGGAAATTTAGAATTAGAACATTGATTGATTCAAGTCAGCGTGATCAAGGAAAATTTTTTATACCGCATATTAAAGAATTTCAAAATATTCAGGAATCAGGACACCCTTCACTCTGTTACCGGACAAAATTTAGAGGTGGTCGGTCAAACAATGATAAATTTCAAATTAGGAGGAATTAATGTAAGACACCTTTTCCATGTAGTCAGAGATTTAAATAGGAACATGATTTTAGGTAGAGATTCCTTAGTGAAAAATGGTGTAAGACTTTTTTTTGATTTACGTAAGTTGAAGTTTCAAAATGTTTATGTTGATTTGGAGGAAGATATGCACGTATCGGCAATAGTCAGAGTAAAAACGTCCATGACCTTAAAACCACAAACTGTCAATCTGATACAGGCAAAAATGAAAAATAATCCGTATTTTTCAATAGGACAAACAGTTAGAATAACGGAGTTGGAAAGAGAGATAATAGACGAACCTGGTCTAGAGGTCCCAGATGGAATAATGACATTAGACAAACACTTTAGTTTTCCAGTGATGGTTATTAACAACACAGGGAAGGAGATTAAATTATACAGAGGATGTGTAATTGCTAAAATAGCAAATGATCCTAACACCGTATTAACAACCAGAAGAGAAGAAATGTCAAGAAGTAAGTATCTAGAAACTCCCACTAACAGAAACAATATCAGAAATAGACGTAGAGGAAGCTGGAATGTACAGAATGATGAATTGATCCATGCATTCAGAGAACATCCATCTCAAATACATTCAGTAGACAAAACAACGTCACTCTTGAAGAGAGAACAAGAATTATTATCACAGTTAAAAGCTTCACCAGAGAATAAGGAAATATTAGAAAAACTAGTAAAAGAGAACCAAGATGTTTTTGCGGTTAACGACTTAGAACTGGGGAAGACCAAAACAGTTACTATGGAAATAGACACTGGAAATCACCCACCAATTAGTTTGAAACCGTATAGAACTCCTTTAAGGAATAGAGAAATTGTAGAAAAGCAATCGAGGATATGCTAAAAGCAGGAATAATAACAAGATCAACGTCAGAATGGTCATCTCCAATAGTTATTGTGATCAAAGCCGACGGCTCACACCGGTTCTGCTGCGACTATAGAGCGCTAAACAAGATCACAAAAATGTAGCATATCCATTACCAGTAATTGATGACATTTTGGGATTACTTAATGGTTCTACTTTTTTTTTCACTACACTGGATGCTAGGTCGGGATTTTGGTGCATCCCCATGTCGCCAGATGCTCAGAAGAAAAGTGCTTTCTGTACTCACGTGGGTTCTTATGAATTTTTACGTATGCCATTTGGGGTCAAGACAGCCCCTTCTCATTATATGTTATTAATTAATCAAGTATTAGAAGGGATGCAAAAATTTCGCATTGGCATACATAGATGACATTTTGATCTATACATCAGGAGACGTACAAGACCACCTAAAACATGTAAAATTAGTCTTTGACAGGCTAAGACTACACGAATGTTAAACTGAAATTGAGTAAGTGTGAATTTTTGAAAACGGAAACCAAATACTTGGGTTACATCATTGATAGAGAAGGAATCAAGCCTGATCAAAACAAAGTAAAGTCATTAAAGAATTACCGTCCCCGACCAACGTGAGAGAGGTAAGAGCTTTTATCGGGTTATGTGGGTATTATCGATGGTTCATCCCGAACTTTGCACAAATCGCGGAACCCATCACAAACCTAACTTGCAAATATGCAAAATTTAAGTGGAATGAGGATTGTCAAAGAGCATTTGATTTTCTAAAAAATAGTTTAACAGTGGTTCCATTATTGGCACATCCAGATTTAAACAAACAATTAATTCCTATATACAGACGCTTCAGAAAATGCCATAGGAGCATGCCTAACTCAACCATATGGCGGTGAAAACTCAGGAATACCAGGAGTTAAGAATGAAAGACCGATTTACTTCCTTTCACACAAACTTAGTAGATCACAGAAGAAATGGTCGACAGTGGAAAAAGAGGCTTATGCTATACACTACGCCTTACAAAAATTGAATTATTACCTACATAACGCCAATTTCATTATTAAAACTGATCACATGCCATTAAAATCTTTGTTAGAAGCTCCAGTACAGAATAGGAAAATACAAACGTGGGCGCTAAATTTACAAGGCTATAACGCAAAAGTGGAATATATATCAGGTAAGGAAAATACATGCGCTGATTTATTATCCAGAATCCCATATCCGGAGATGTCTGAAACTACTGAAGATGAGGGTGAACCAGAGATAGACGACCGAAACTGGCAAGTAAATATACTAGATTCTGCCAAATTAAATAGAGAAGTTTTTGGAAGTTCACAGACAGAACAAGATTCTGAACCAATAGCGGAAGAACCACGGTTGGTACATTTTAATATGAAAGAAGAACAAGAAATGGACCCAAAAGTAATAGAAATAAAACAGAAGTTGAAAGAAACAGGTGAAAACAGTTTCAAAAAGAACTTTGTAGAATTACAGGAAGACAAACAGTTATATTATGTGAATGAAAGAAGTGAAGATAGCGTATTGAGAAAATACATTCCGAAACATTTAGAAATTGAAATTTTGAAGGCATATCATGATGAAAATGGTCATCTCGGTCGTGACAAATTATTCCAAACTCTCAAGAATAAATATTACTGGCCAAATTTATTTAAGAGTATTTGTAAATATGTTGACGCATGTGAGAAATGTAGGATAAGAAATATGAAAGTAATCAAATGTCCCTTACAAGAAACTGATATCCCTCAGTTTCCCATGCAGAAAATAAGCTTGGATATTTCAGGTCCTCACCCTAGAACACTCTCGGGGAATATCTATTTACTACATATAGTGGATTGCTATAGTTTGTGGCCAGAAGTTTATCCTATCCCGGATAAGAGTGCTGATTCCATTATCAACATCTTCCTACAAGAGTATATACCACGATTTAGTTGTCCCCAGACAATCCTTACAGATAATGGAAAAGAATTCGTGAACAAGAAGTTTGAGAAATTACTACAAGATCTGAATATTGTCCACATAAAAACTTCTTATTATAGACCTTCCTCAAATGCGAAAAATGAGAGACAACATCGAACACTATACAATATACTAGCAAAAAATGTAGAGGAACATGATAGGGACTGGGACTTGTACTTGGGACCTGCATTAGGAGCGATACGAACTCACCAAAATGAGGGTACAGGTTTTTCACCATTTTATTTGTTACACGGAAGAGAACCTGTACTGCCAATTGACAATTTGCTAAAACCTAGACGAAAATATATGGGGGAAGATTTTCAGGAAATGATTTTACAAGAAATGCATAAAGCACATGTAATGTTGAAAAACAATGTAATCAAAGCTAGAGAAAGACAGAAAAGTACGCAGATAGAAACACACAACTACAAGAATTTAAAGTAGGCGATAGAGTTTACTATAAAAAACATAGAAGAAATTCAAAATTTGATAGTTATTGGGTTCCAGGGTATTATATTCTAGAAAAATTAGGCCCAGTTTCATATAAGATTAAGAACCAAATCACGGGGCACCTGGCACGTTCACATGTGGAACACCTGAGACGAGATGAAGAAGACAAGAAAAGTGATAATAACTATTCAGAAGGGTTTTATTCAGACGGACAACTCGTCAGACGAGTTAAATATGTGATACCTCCGGAACCTGAAAAGGTCCTTGTACCAGAACAAACAATAACACCACCATTACATGATGTGATGGGTGAACAATCGGAGACAATACCAAAAACATTTATGAGTGAGGAAAACGAGGGGTATGATAGCTACAGACCCGATAGCGTTGAGTCTATGGAAGAAGTAAACGCCCCGTATAAGAATACTAGACAAGCAATGAAAAGGAGACTAGATAGACAACGAGAAAGAGAAATTAAAAGACAAAAAAGAATTAGGGAAGGTTTATCAAGTGATGAAGATATCCCAGTTTTAGAAAGGTTATTAAGAAATACTACTAAGAAAGCACTTTACAACACAATCTTCCTACCAACTCTCTGCTACCAATGCCAAACCTGGACAATGACAGAAAAAGAGAAAAGAAAAATCACAACAACAGAAATGAGGTTCCTGAGAAGAATACTCAACGTATCAAGAAGAGATAAGATCAGAAATGAAGAAATCAGGACTAAAGTGGGGGTTAAAGCTGCTCTAGATTTTATTAGAAAGCAGCAAGTCAAATGGTTTGGCCATGCAAGTAGGCTACCAGTCAACAGCATGCCACAACAAGCAATGACGTACAGACCAGATGGAAACAGAGGAAGAGGCCGACCACGTAAACGCTGGACGGAGGGAATAACAGAATCCATGGGAATGTCGATATACGAAGCCCATAACCGGGCACTCTCACGAAGTTTATACTTCACCTCGACACCGCAAGGTACAAGAGGAACATGATGAGATGAGATGAGATTAAGAAATCAGGATAAACAGATTAGGTTGGATATTGAACGGAAAAAATTGGAAGCTAGTAACGTAAATACAGAAGAACAAGAAATGGATGAAAAATCAGACACTGATGAAAATAGTAATATGAAGGAAGACATTATAAGTTCTCGTCATGAAAATGAAGACATTGATATAGAGATGGCACTTATAGAGAAAATCTAGCATTACTGAGGAAGTGGAGGTATGGCAAATAGATTGATAGGAAATTTTGCAGATAGCAGGAGAGAATTTTTTTTTGGATTTAAGATGATTTAAAATGTGAGACCTATGTATTGAGGTTAGAAGACAAATCATTTTATACCACTGTGTTTGATGAAATACAGTAGCTGTAAATTACAGATGAATGTGGTAATTAGAGCAGGTTGGTAGATAGCCTGGTTATGACTTATTGTGTTTTTCTTTAGCGAGTAGACAATTGGTTATTAGTCCAAAAATAGGTTTTAATTGAATACGATTTTTCGATGCACCATGTATATTATGTTATATTATTTTGATTGAGGTTTTCCCTTGACTTAGTTATTAATTGGTTCTGTAAAATGATTGCCATTTTATTCTGTATGTGGGGGATAAACATTGCGTAGAAAATGTTGGGGGGAAAGATATCCTGTTTTGATTTGGATTGCTCATGATTGTGGTTTTCATTTGAATTGCCTTGTTTAATATTCGATCAATTGTTTTGACTTATAATTATTAGACAGTTATTATTTTGCTATTTATGATTAAGTTTGATAAAAAGTTGGTTTAGACTAGGTCTAATGGAAAAAGTAATAGGACACTACATTCAGATAAAGAGAGACATATTCGCCTTGTTGGAAGTGGGTTAAGTAAACTGAAACAAATATGCAGTAAGTGTCATAAGCTTAGAGGGTAGAAGTTGATAAAGAGTCAATTTTGTAATGGTTTGGGAGATGGCTAATAGATATTTGAAAAATATAAGTGCTGCGTTAATAGAAACACATAGATTGAATGCCATGCTTGGATGTGGGGGTTGTAATAGGTGCTGCGCTAGTCAGCGTTAATAGAAACACATGGATTGAAGGCCATGTTTGGATTGTGGGGAGATTGGTTTAACTCAAAAAAGGGGGCTGTGGTTATCAGCATTAAACATATGTCAGCACAGTATTTGGGGAGTAAGTATGTTCATAGTAAATGAACATTGTCAATATTAATTAGGGACGCTGTGGTTACAGCATGAAATAAGTAGAAGTAGAAATTATGTTCATAATATATGAACAGTAAAATTTTTTCTTTGAACATGGATCGAAAGCCATGGCGGTTTGGGAAGATGTGTTATAAATAAAGGATACTGATAAAGTATAGACAAGGGGGAAGGTACAGTCATAAAGTCATATTTTACTGGCTGTTGTTGGCAGCACAAATGATACAGGTCAGAGAGTAGAATAATATTTTTAATCTTGAGAGTATAAAGATGGAGTTTTAGATCGACGTAACTTTTAACAAGAATATTTACTATGAACAAAATTGAAGAACATATCATTTTCATGGATTATATGATTCGTTTTTTTTTTGTTGAAAACTTTATTTTATAAGTTTTGTGAGTGCAAGAGAGGATAAATGTGACTACTTCTTACTATCTTCTTGGTGCGCACCAACCATTTCTCTGTCTATCCTGTGTTGTTTAGTTGATGTTCGCGAGAGTATGATATGTTGCATAACGCAAGGTAATCTTCCATTTTTGTTTATATACCAATGATTTCGATGGACATACGTGACTATGAATTATGTAGGCGGATTGCTTGTATTATAAAGTGAAATGTTGGAATGTGGAAAGTTACGATGATACGATGGGAAACTATAGAAGAAATAATTAAGGTATAATGTTGATGGTGAAGGAAGAAGAAGTATAAAGTCACGGTAAATAATAAAAGAAGGGTAAGTTAGGTTGGAGGTCATAGCGGGTGGCTATAAGACATAAGTAGTAGAGTGGTGGAGTTGTAGGAGTAGAAGAACTGTGGAGTTTAGAGGTATATGGTTTTGTTTTCGTGGTTAGGAGTTGAGCCATGTTAAAGTTGGTTAAGTCATGTAAGCGGGTTGCTTGTGATTTTACAGAAACGAAGAAGAAGTAATTGTGTGGTTGGGAAAATAGCGCTGGGTATAGGATTATTTGGGGTAAGATGGGTAAGAATATAGAATTAGCGGATAGTGGTTTTGAAGCATAACTCGTGGGTCGTAGATTGAGGTTAAGTGAGTTTTGAGTTAAGACTTTTCGGGGAAAAGTCTCGTTGAGGGTAGAGAGGAAATATAACAGAGTGGCTCTGTTAAAGGGTTTAGATGGCATGGCGTGCAAAGGGAAAAGGGTCTAGTAGGTGATGCACGCGTGAGCACCCAGTAGTTAAGTATCTAGGGACGCTCACACGCTGCCGTGGAGGCAGGGAACGTATGTTACCACCAAGATCTCAGGCCAGTAGGACGTGGGTCTACATCTATACAATATGTTACATTTTTAATAAGAAGATGTCTCCTGCAATAAACTTAGACAGTAACTACTGCTTGGCCTCTGCGTTCGTTCAGGTGCATTCGTGTCCCGTTGCTCTGTTATACCCCAAAAGGTATATCATGATACAGTTGGTCAAAGACACGGCCCCTCGTCTCAAGGACAACAATGCCACCACTGTAGATCAATCTATAATTCCATATGAATTGCATAGATTACCACCCGCTGGCGGACACGGCCGTGAAAGGATGGCTTCAACAACAACCTACGCTGCAGAACATTCTCCGGCTCCCTGTGATGCTGATGATACAGCTCGCTATAGAAGCGGCCTCCTTTCTTGATGACTGGCTACCGAATGGCTTCTTTGTGGCAGGTCTGGAAGAACACACTCACGGAACCTGCCGAAAACTTCCAAGCATTACTTCATGAAAGTGAAGGTTATCCAGCATTCCCTGAGTTTTAGCAGAGTGTGCGAATTACAACAGAACAGATCTACGCACACTCAAAGAGTTGAGTTATGATTCTCAGGACCCCCGTGAAGTTCATGACAATCCCGATTCATAACATCTCTAGGACCCAGACGAAGGTCCTAACACATTGTAACTCAGAAATCCCCCTCTCACCCGCCATAAATGTGGCCTAGCCATCGAGACGGGGTGGGGTAGAGTTGGTACTATGTTCTCCCATCTGAGACGCACTTGCGTTTCGCGACAGTAGAGCTGGAAGATAAACTTGGCCAGACTGGTCATTGTATATAGGTGTGCTAGTATGCAAGTAGTACTTAAAATTGTATTGATGTAGAACTAGATATAACATATTCTTGACTATTTCTTCCTAGCTCTCAATAAAAGCGCTATGTATAGATCTCAAGAACTAGAGACTACTGGGTAGTGCCAGGACTGACAGGCGTCAGAATACCAGCAAGCTGTTTGTTTCTACTGGAGAGTTCGCTGATCTGACCACAGCTGTTTGCTGATCAGAGCATAACGACGGTTAGTGGACCTCTCACTGATCCAGACAGGATTCAGAGTTATGTATTTTATATTAATCATTTCACCTTCATAATTACTGTAGTGCAGAAACTCATACGCATTCATCATCATCATCTTGAAAAACATCAGATGTCTAATAATATGATTAGTTATTAAAGTGAGTGTAGTTTGTTTTAACTCATGTTTAGTGTTACATTTTTAATTCCAATTGTGCATACGTGTTGTGTGTGTGTACATTGGTGGGGGATTTCTTACACACCTAGGAAGGGAACAGTCAGGGGAGACAAACCTGTATTGGGATAGTTGTCAATTACTCTTATATTTAGACTTAAAAATCTATCTTAGCTAACCTTCTCCTTCCTACTCCTTGGCGAATATTCAGCACAGTCCATTTCAATTTTGTTACGAGCCATTTGGAGCTGTATGTTGGATATTCAGGGCTTAATATGTAGTTCAGCCATATAGATTTTGTCCCTAGTCAATTTCTGACTATTTGGGGTTGCTCGCCAGTGAATAATACTTTCATCTAGACGGTGGCGCACCCCGACTTCTGACAGAAGCCCATAAGCGGGCACTCTCTCACTGTTTATACTTCACCTCGACACCGCAAGGTACAAGAGGAACATGACGAGATGAGATGAGATGGTCTGGTCTCTGTGATGAATAATATCCATATTACAGCGGGATAAAAACAGACCTTTAGTATTTGAAGCCTTTTGTTCTTTGAAGTGCGCCATAAAGATGTCCGCTACAATGCGAAATAGAGGAAACCCCCCCCCCCCCCCCCCCCCCCCCCCACTTCAAACAATACTTGTGACTATGAATTTCAATTCAACTGTTTCAGCGACAAGCAAAATGTAGGTCTTGGCCACACATGGTACACAATCAAATGAACAAGTAGTATAATGTAAATTTCTTCAATGAGTATTGAAATTACGGAAGATACCAAGAAACAAAACAAATAACACGATGACCCTAGAATAAACAGCTTTCTTTGGTCATGTGATGAGAAGAGAGGCATTGAGAACATCGTGACGACTATAAAGATCAAGGGGAAGAGAGGCAGAGGCTAATCAAGAGAAATGATGCTGGATGGGTTGAAATGGTGGCATATCAACAGCAGGTGATACAGAACAGTAAAGACCAAGATTCGCGGAGAGACATAAACGCCTAATCCATCGAGCATGACACTTGATCATGATGACCCTAGCATGGCGATATATCGTCCTTCTGTCCAAATGGGAGGTCACATGTGGGGATATATTATCCTTCAGCACTGAATCAAGTATTATTCACTTCATAAGATAAGATGGGTTCTAAGAGTATCTTGGATACAGAAAAGAAGAAATGCATCCGTACGGCAAGATCTGAATATTGAATAAGGTTGGCTACCGAAGACAATAAAACAAAGACAACTGAAATATTTTGGTAACTTGAAATGTCATGAAAGTTTGGAGAGAACAATAATGGAGGGGGATATGTCTGGGAAGAGAGTAAGGGGAAGGCCAAAGAGAAGATGGGTGCAGGATGTGGCAGGTGGTCTCCAGATGGGTGTATCGGATTCAGGACATCCTGCTCATGACCGAGAAGTTTTCCGGAATGTTGTTATGGGAGCGAGGTTCTGAAAAGGACAAAAAGAGGTTCTGAAAATGAATGAATGAATGAATATGATATATAACTTTGCAATACGCTCCTAACGAGGTACAGCGAAATATGCCGGGCAGTAAATCATGCAACCTATTGTTTGTGACCTTTGTGTTTTAATTCACAAAGGGAATACGTTGTTTTGAATTTCAGAAATCATATTTAAGATCAGCTTGGCCAGGAATGAGTAGCATACCAAATATGCCAGGATTGTCAAATAACATCAGATGACCACGATAGTCGCTATGAGGTGATGAGTGGAGATCTGAGCACCCATGGAAGTGTCCGAAGTACAATGATGATACTTTGCACTGAATGGGACTTTCTCCAGATTTGTTCTAGAACTTTTGATGATATTTAGAATTGTAAAGTTAACTTGATCTCTCCCATTAGTGTTATTTTTATTTGAGGTCATCCAAGATTGTTTGTTTCTTTCATCTATTGTATATTCTGGCATTGTTTGTTATGTAGTGGCTCAGCCTTGGTTTCTGTTCTGTTGGTATGTGAGATTACAAATTCAAATTGCGTCCGTAACCCCTTTGCCACATCTTTGTCCAACTCCTTGCTTGATCTTTTCATCATTTCCCACTTTAGTTCCTCTTTCCCTGGGAGCATGATGTAGATAACTCTCTGCCAGCCTGAGCAAGATGTAGATAACTCTCTGTCAGCCTGAGCAAGATGTAGATAACTCTCTGCCAGCCTGAGCAAGATGTAGACAACTCTCTGCCAGCCTGAGCAAGATGTAGACAGCTCTCTGCCAGCCTGAGCAAGATGTAGATAACTCTCTGCCAGCCTGAGCAAGATGTAGATAACTCTCTGCCAGCCTGAGCAAGATGTAGATAACTCTCTGCCAGCCTGAGCAAGATGTAGATAACTCTCTGCCAGCCTGAGCAAGATGTAGATAGCTCTCTGCCAGCCTGAGCAAGATGTAGATAACTCTCTGCCAGCCTGAGCAAGATGTAGATAACTCTCTGCCAGCCTGAGCAAGATGTAGATAACTCTCTGCCAGCCTGAGCAAGATGTAGACAGCTCTCTGCCAGCCTGAGCAAGATGACAGCTTTCTGCCAGCCTGAGCAAGATGTAGATAACTCTCTGCCAGCCTGAGCAAGATTTAGATAAATCTCTGCCAGCCTGAGCGAGATGTAGACAGCTCTCTGCCAGCCTGAGCAAGATGTAGATAACTCTCTGTCAGCCTTTCAGCCAAACAGTGGTTCCAGATCCTTACACATAATGCAAGATAGATACAGATGTTGGCTTCTCCTACCTGGATTAGTTGGTATATTATCAGTCTGGTGACTTCACTTTCTTCAGACTGTATTGCTGATTGTACTTCCTCTAACAACGGTTCTGGTTCTTTCTCTTTGCTTTCATGTACACTATCTAGTATCTGTGTTGTGTCTTCAAATTGTGCTTCACAATACACCTTCTGTCTTTCTCGTATATATTTGCTCTCTGTGTTAAAGTGTTGCCATTCCTATCATGCTTTACAAGTAATGATAGTCTGAATTCACATGTTAATGGTCTGATTTCTTTGAACATGTGTCAATCATTTCCTTGCAACTAAAATCTGTAATATAATTTTTAAACATTTTGTTGCACTGCTTGTTTAAATAATTTGTGTGCCTTTACCTCTTATTTCTGTATTTATCTCATCATATTTAGCTTTGTAATTCTTATATTCTTTCATTGATGAACTTTAAGATTATTCAATCACCCATTTAGTCTCATATTTTTTTTCTTATTTCTGGTAATATCACATTGTTTGTTTAAAGGATAGTTTTTCAGCATTTCCTATATTTTATTTATGCTTTGTATTTTAGGTATTGCATAATATATATTTCTCAAAATCACCCTGTAGTGTTCTTGAATATCTATCTGTATCCACTCTTTGTTGCATGTAATGTTCTTAACTCATTTTTTCTCATCTTTTCAATCTTAAATTTATTTGTCCACAAAATTGGACACAATCACTCTTACGGTCAGCACCAGGCATTGCCTTCACAATTATCAGTACATTTCTAAATCATTTATTGATCAGTAAGTAGTCAACTTGTTTGAATATTTTTTATCATTGCTTATTTCACGGGTAAAATCTATTTTGATGTGTAAACCAGGTGTTTCCAGTCAACAAATCATTTATTTTTGCCATTACATCAGTTTTTATCCTTCTTAATTTCTTATTCCAATGCAATATTCACCAACCACATATATCATTTTCTTCTTTCTAACTTTTGTGTTGAAATCAACAAGTATTATTTTGAGTTCGTGTGATTTGGTATGAGAGATAACAAATTCTATTTCATCATAACATCTTTATATTTCTTCTTAACAGCTGCTTATGATGGTGCACAGAATTGTATTATATTTATATGTACTGGTTTTCCTATGATTCTTATCTGAAATACTTCAATAACTACTGAGTGATATAGCTGTGTCCACCTCAAACAGTATGCTGGTAATATGTCTCATACATGTCATTTGTCTTTCCCTGTGGTTTAGATGAGTGATCCTGTACCACCTGTATCTGTCAATGCCCCAGTGTTTGTTTTCTTCTCTGTCCACAATATTCTCAACATTATTCTCAAAAAGTACATCTCCCCTGCCTGCAGCTTTCCTACAATGTAACTACTCTTGTCTATCATTCAACTGTGCACAGCAGAACACGTTAGTGGTACACTTGAAACCAATTATAAACACAATGAAGGCACCTGTTTTTCTGAATTCCAAACAATTAATCACTTTTGTACATATGCAGTAAATAAAGAAAAATGTGTTTTCATAAAATAGGTAATATTTTTAATCAACATTCATCTAAAGGAAATATTTTCATGGGAAAAAATGGTGTCTAAATCCAAAAATGGTGTATACAATATACAAGGGTCATGTACACAAAAAGTAAACATTAGGATAGATAAAACAGGCCTGGTTTGAACACATAATAATGATTCTGCACTAGTTGGTAACATCACATATGCTTCATAAGTAAATTGTTGTTGATAGCAAAAACACAGTAAAAATGGTACACAGCTGAGTCAAACAGCAACTATTATTGTCGAACATTCTCGGAACAGTTATAACATCTGATGGGAGATGGCTTGAAGAGATAAGAACAAGAATTGCCATGGCGAAAGTAGCATTTAGCAAGATGAAAAACATATTGACCAATAAAAAAATGTCAATTGAAAAGAGAAAAAAAGTGTTGAGGTGCTACATAAAGCCTGTACTTTTGTATGGATGCAATGCTTAGACAATGAGCAATAAAGCTGAAAAACATCTGTTGCCTGTGGAAATGTGGTTTCTGAGGAGAATGCAGACAGAAAAACCAATGATCAAGTACTACAGGAAACAAATGAAAATCGTAAATTAGAGAAATTGATTAGAGAAATTAGACGTAGACAGTCAAAATTTTTTACGGCTTTTATCTGCAGCAAAGAACCTCAATGGCTCGGAATGCTGAAGAAGAAGAAGAAGAAGAAGAAGAAGAAGAAGAAGAAGAAGAAGAAGAAGAAGAAGAAGATGTTATGAGAAGAAATGAATTGGAGAACTTGATGACAACTGGCAAGATTGAAGGGAACAGACCAAGGGGAAGACCAAGAAGTAAATACCTGGATGGCTTGGCCACATGGCATGGAAGAGACAAGAACACTGAGCTGATCCATGACTCTGGTGATCAAGTGAAATGGGAGTCATGACCGTCCACACTTTCCGAGATGGATGGATTTTCTGACAGAGTATCATGAGTAGTTCAAAAGTGTTGTATGAATCTAAAGATATGACGTTCTTCTGTATACAGGTGTATTTGTTCAGATTAATGTATGTTAACATACTTTGGTTTAGTTAGTCCTAACCATGTGAAAACTTTATTCTAAAATATACCTGATAACGTGACATGTTAAAGTCTGTTTATAATATGTGAATGGTGCATGAAATACCAAGAAATGAATGCAAAAGTTTGCTCATATTCTAACACCTAGCAAACTCATATTTCGGACAGTTATACATTGTTGCCTTCACTGGTAACAAGCCTTCAAGTACAGCTGAATGTTAGAGTCATGTTTATTCATGTCATGTATTACTAATTCATTCTTCTTCGGCTTATCTCGGCTCAAGCCTGTTGTAGACTTGCTCATGATTAGTTGGATTTTGCAACTAGTTTTCTATTGCACGAAGTAACCAATCACACCCCAACCCTCCTTAGTGGCCTACTGTGACATGCATGGTAGGTTACAGTGTTTCTATTGTTTACTTGCAGTAAAACACATGAGAATTCACCTTGTAACAACATGTTCAGTTTTGCATGAACTTTCTAGAAAGGCTTACAAAGTATTTGTCGAAAACATGTACCGAGAACACATTAGAACCTACCAGAGACACACATTCACACAAACCTTGTATGTGCAAACAATACACACACTCACGTGTTGGCAAAGGTATGAAGACATTTTGCCAGGTATCACTCAATCCAAGCAGCACAAAACAGGAAACTAACAGTCACACAGACAGCTATACTACTTCTCTGAACAGATATATACTTATACTTTGCTACATACCTAGTACTAGCATTCCCTTGTTTCTCATTTTATACACACAAATGTAAACTTGTGTAAATATTGTCCATATGCATAAATGTTGACATAATTATTTACCACTTAACATAATACATTTGGAAATTGTTACATAACAGGCAGAAGTATAGTTACTATACTCTCAACAACATACCAGGAGATGTACAACATGTAACAGGAAATGAATAGTTTGTTGGTTTTGATCCCCCCCCCCCCCCCCAAAAAAAAAATATATGTAAAATATATAGGAATAACAATTATAAATATGTAGGTAGATTTTCGCACGCACGTGTGTGTGTGTGTGTATGGTTTCTTTTCTTTTTAATATAAGTTTTTCCTCATTCAAACTGATGTTAACTGCTTGATGTGTTATTTTGTTAATAAGATACATATAATATACTTCAAATATAGCAGGGAAAACCAGGATAAGGAAACAACGGGAGTTTAAACAAAATGCTTTGTATACGTGGTATGAGGCAAATACAATGAAGTATACATATACAATATCAACAGGAGAAAGGTATGACAGCTGTTAGAAAAGGATGATAAAATTCAGTGTACTGCCTTCCACTAAGGACATATTGATCATGTCCTCAGTGCATGATGTGTACTGTACACCCCGGTAGTACATGAGAGCAGCGACAACAAACAGTCAGGAGCTTTGGCAACTTGTCACTGAGCAAATGCTTGTACATAAACGAATCCAATATTTGTATCCAAAGAAACAATGTTTGAGCAACACCTTCATCACCACAATGTATGCAGGTTTTTGATAACAATGATCCAGAAACATCAAATAAAACAATGACATTTGCAAAATACTGATAGAAAATGATGTGTGCAGTTGTGAGCAATATTTAACATTGTAATATGTCTACCCTAGCCTTGGTCCTTGTCTGCAATTGATCTGGTGCAGGAATGATCATGTCAGTACTTTTCAACAATTCTGCAGACAAGTAGCAGAGTTCATCACATCCGGGTTCATCAAGTCTTGAAATCCATGCAGAATTATTTGTTGCTAAAAAGTTGCATCTGGAATAGATAAATGGGTTACATCATATTTCCACTTCATGGTTCTTCTTCAATGATGTATTTACAAAAATGCTGTAATGTTGTCTTCTGACTGACACGTCCAACTTCAGCACAACATTTGTTGGCACTGACTGTGCCTCATCTCTCTGATACCTACTCTTCCTGGCCTGACTGCATTGATGTTTCTTGGACCACAATTTGAAAATGGAGTAGAGTTCCTGATGCATTCACTTCTTTTGCTGCATGTCTGTGCCCCACACCATCTGACTGCTACAACACTGGGCATGGCAGACTCACATGCTCACAACAAACAACCATTGCATAGTTAACTGATTTCCTTTTATGCCGGGTGTAAGGAGTAATATATTCAATGTTAACTTGTAAGTAGAATTAACATATATATTAAACAACAGAATAATAATTTTAAAAAAAAAATAAAGTCGCTTAAGTCTGGTCTATGTATCTATGTCAGGTCTTAGTCAGTTTCTCACTGTGTGTCCTATTCAGTGCCAGCAAGTTTGTCTCACCTCTTGATTGGCTGCAATCTCTCACATTCCCTTCCCAAGCTCCGTATGAGTAATTCTGTGATACCATTTTCGTCCTTGTAATCTCCAATAATTCATGAATGTTTGTAGTTTATTAAATCATTTTTGAGTTAATCTCCATGTTTCTGATCCTAGCTATGGTGCTGATTTAATGTTAGCTGATTAAGTGCCATGGGGTGACAAACTGTCTTATTCAAACGTCCCGTAACTGCCAGTGGCTTATAAATCAAACTGTACTTAAAATATCAATGCATTAGTTTTACCTGTGCCACCCCTTTAATTTAATAAATAATACATGTCTGCTACCATATTAAAATTTTTTATTTCATAACCGTGACACATCTCTTCTTCCCACTTTCCACCATCCATTTTTGTTTGGTTCAAACCTACTGTTTGGCACTGAATCTCTTAGCGTTACATGTTTGGTATTAGGTGTAATTTGTATTGCCTTCCACAAGCTTTCTAGTACTATGAAAGCTGTTTTTGTCCTTTGTATACTTTTGTTGACACCTACCTGCTCCCCCATCTTTGTCTAACTTGCTAAAAAATGTTTTGCATATCCTTTATAGGACATCGCTGTCAACACCAGCATCTTTCAGCTGATTATTGATTTCTTGGCAAGATTACGTTCAGTAGTTTGCCATTTCTTTCTGAGCAACGGGCTCCACACTCTCATAAGTCACTGGCGCGACTCGACCCGCTTCCAATTCTCCCGCACTCACGTCAACCACGAGAGTATTCAGGGTTACGGAGAAAGCTGCTAACCCCTCGACCAAGGAGACCGGCGTCTAACTTTCTACTTCCACCTATTGACGTGAGGTTTCACCAAGGGTAATCGGATTATCAGTTGCTTGACTTATTCCCATGATCTTTGCCCTTTTAGATCTAAATCTCCCATCAAGTGTATTTAGTCTATCATGTGTTGGATTTTGTGTGTGGGACAGGAGGGCAATGTTGTCAGCAAAACCAGATCACAAAGTTGCTCTGTCTGAGTCCACTGAATTCCATTTCTGGTGGTAGTTATTGTCGTCAAGACAACGCTGTCTTGGTCAGAAAAATAAAGGTGTCAAAAGGCATCCTTGTTGGACTCCTCTCATTTTTTTTTCAAATGTATCTTACTATATGTTAGTTTCACCTCATGAGGAACTCTGCATTTCATGTCTTTACATGATGCCGTTATTAAGTTAATGTGATTTTCTGTGAGAACCAAATGTCATCAATTTTCAGAGGGATTGCCCACAAATGCTGTCAAAGGCCTTTTCATAGCACAAGAATCCATTACAGAGTGGTGAATACAGTTGAATGCTTTACTCTATTATTATGTATAATGTGGCTATGTGGTCAGTGCTGGAAGTAGTTGGTCTGTAGTCTGAATGTTCATCCCTTAGTTGTTTGTCAGTTTCATCTCTTAATCTCTCCAGAATGATCTTGCCTATTATTTGCTGCTGCCGTCTTGACAGATGATGGTCTGTTATATTGTGCTCCAAAAAAGGCATAATAACAACCCAAGGCAGTAGCAAATGTGACTGAACAGACTAATTTGTGCGGTAAATGTTCATCCACTCTACATGTGAACACATGGGTATTTGCACCATCATGCTCCATCTGCCGTATCATGTGCTCAGTGTGTGAACTATCTGCAATAATTTCTCCTTTGTTTTTATTCCATTTCTGATCTTTTCCTTCCCTCCATGCAACGCCATAAGCAGCGACTTGCTCCCAATGTGCAAAATACATGCCTGTATAAATCATGATCGTAAACTGATTTTAGTCACAAATTTTTTGGGCATGTTATGAGAAGAAATGACTTCTTGGTGACGACTGGCAAGATCGAAGGGAAGAGACCAAGGGGAAGATCGAGAAGTAAATACCTGGATGGCTTGGCTACGTGGCATAGTCGAGACAGGAACACGGAACTGATCCACGATTCTGGCGATCGAGTGAGATGGCAGAACATGACCACCCACACTTATTGGCATGGCACATGATGGATGGATGGATGGATGGATAAATCATGTCTTGCTTACACATATCTTTGTACCAGAATAGAGACTGACCCCAGCGCGAGGGCACTACTGGAGTGACAGTGTATGAATCCTCACATACACTACATGTAACATGGTATTCAACTTCTTGTCTAAGAATCATCGCTGGAGCTATGGAGTACATGCACTGCGCTTGATATCATCTTCAGCGGTCAGTGTAGATGGAGTGAAGAGAAGAAAGCGAGGGAATGGAGAGAAGAAGGCATAGAAATAGAGCGGCAGGGTTTACAACGGAATGATGGGACTGGCTTAAGGAGCGGAGGAGATCCCAGGCAGTAGGCTCCTCAATTGTGGAGACTTTAATGCACAAAAGAGGGAGTGGGACAATATTGGGGAAATCAATAAGGAAATTCCCTTGCAGAAGCCATGGGAAGCCAACGAGAATGGGAATGTGGCCTGGTGATGCAGACATGGCTATTGATCTGACATTCGTTACCCAATCAGCAGTATTGGATGTCAAATGGACTGTCATTGGTGATCATGGGAGTGACCATCTCTCTGGTTCAGTATTGATTTCTAAGTCCAACAAAGCCAAGGCTGTGAGAGCGCGTAAGCTCTTTAAATATGAGAGGAAATACGCCCATCTGGGATGCCTCAGACAGAGGGCATGCACCTACTTATGTGCAGCCTCCATTGTGGAGCTCCAAGGTAGAACAGGGATGGAAATCCAAGTGAGTGGCATTTAAACAGTTACAGAGAGTGTGGCGGACACCCCAAAGCTCACAAGAATAAATAGAGAAAGCATCAAAAGAAAAGAAAGATAAGGTTCGCTATGATATTTTTATGACCGTGCTTATGGAGAAGGGGGTCAATCCCTGGTTGGTGAACTGGATAGCAGCCGTCCTGCATTCTCGTCGGGTTGCTCTCCGTCTGGGTGCAGGGACCTCAGAGCCACATATTTTAACCCCGGCACTGCCTCAGGAATCTGCAATCTCAACGGTGCTCTTTAATGTGTATACGAGCAAGATTGCATACCTAGAAGCACCAGGGGTTGGAAGGATTCTAACATTTGCAGATGATATTCTTGCATACAGGCAGGGGAGAAATAGGGATCAAACAGCCCAGGAGCTATAGGTGACAGTAGACAAAGTGATTGACTGGTGCACTGAAATGAGTGCTGTCATCAACCCAGAAAAGGCGGCTGGTTTGTGGTGCTCTCTGGACAACAGGATTGTGAGAGATGATGCCCCAAGCCTCACGATAGATGGCAGAAACGTCAACAGAGAGAACAAACTGAAGTATCTGGGAATCACATTTAACAGGAGTCTGTCCTTCAAGGACCATGTGGAGACGGTCGTGACAACCTCAAAAGGGACTCAATGCACTTAAAACTATGGCTGCAATGGACACAGAGCAGAGAATGCTCTTCACACTATACCAGCACTTGATCCTCTCAGTGATTGATTATGGACTAGGACTGCTCACTGTCTCAAAGAGTCAGCTGGTGAAATTAGAGCGCATACAGAACGAAGCTATGCGGGTCATTCTGGGATGCACCAGAGATACTCCAGTAGTGTGTATGCGTTACATCCTTGGTCTGCCTACTGTTGCTGGTAGGCACAAGGTGATGCAGGCGAAGGCATACCTCAGAGTAGCTGCAGACACAGATCACCCGTTGCATGAGGCGCTGGACGTAGTTAAGGGTCAGAGACTGATAAGAGGGAAATCATGGATTGCTCAGGCGAAGGATACGATCAGACAGGTGTGCCCCTTGGAGAACATCAGGCGAGGAGAGGAGTGGGTCAGAGTGCCAGCCGAGCAGTCGGACTTGTGCAGAGTTATAATCACATTGAGCCGGGAGTGCAGGGAGTGGCCAGCAGGGGCCACAGAAGTGGAAATTCAGCAACTAATTCAGGATAATTCTCGCCCGGGTGATGCGATTATCTACACGGATGGGTCAGTGTTGGGAGGTAGGAGAAGTGCCTGGGGGTTCTTTGCAAAAGCTAATGGTCGGCAATTTGGTGCAGGAGAGCCTGGCGTATGATAACACAACATCTAGCTTAAGAATGGAGGTGGAGGCGGTCAGTGCAGCTTTCCGCTGGATAGAGAACACAATACATACACACATTGTGATTGTAACTGACTCAGAAAGCATGCTGAGGAGGGTGAGAACAGGCAAGCTTCGTGCAGAGTGGCTTGCTTCGCTTCGGAAGTTACGGGTAGCAAGCATCACCTGGATCTTTTCTCCTGGGCATGCCGGTGTGCTGGGGAATGAACAGGCGGACAGATTGGTTGGCTTGGCAAAACTTGGTGGAGTACTGATGCATGACAAAACAGACTTGTTTGCGGCCTTGTGGGAGCACGTGTACACCTCGGAGGAGCAAGTGGATCACCATAGTCTGGTAAGAATGAGGCAGCGAGGTGTGACGAGCGGATCTGGCTGACGCTCGACGCTCAGAGGAAAGGCGAGACGGACATATAATCAGATTGCTACTGGAACTATTAGTGTTGGAACTCTTCGCTGGCTGCTGAGGATGGGGACGGAGCGCTTATGGGAATGTCCCGAATGCTGTGATGTCAGGTTCCTAAATCAATCAATCAAAAGAAAGATAAGGTGGAGTAATTCAAGCTTTGTGCAGCAGAGGCCAAAAGAATGAAATGGTAACACTTTATGAATGAGACGAGCAGATAAAACACTGGGTAAGTTCTGGAAATTGCATAGACAGATGCAAAAGAAAGATCGTCATGCCACAGTGGGTACAATATACAGAGATAGTAGTTCGCCTTTGACAACAGACGAAGAGAAAGGGGAAGCTTTCCTGCAGAGATCTATAGCACAGACAGATCAGAAGAATGGGGACATCAGAGACTCAGAGAAGATCTCTAAGGTACCATTAAAGATACCTACTGTGAAGATATACAGCTGGAAGATATAAAAAATGAATTGAAAAAAAAGGTACTGCACCAGGTCTGATGGGGTACGGTATATCCACATGAGGGATACGAGTGATGGAGAACTTATGGAGATGGCTGCTTGTCTGAGCCTAAGTATCATTACCTGAGCATCATTACATCATCAGTATCCCAGGATTGGGTGCATAGCTATTAAATACCATTTGCTAAACCAAGCAAAGATCATTCAGAGCTAAATGGGCTCAGGATTATCACCCTACAGAATACTTTTGGCAAGGTGCTGAAGAAGATTGTTGCTGTTAAGCTTCAGGAATATTTAGAAAGGGAAAAGCTCCTCCGAAAGGTTTGGGAAGTTACCGGCTAGGGAAAGATACTATGATATTTATGAATGCTTCCAAAATAACTGGAGACGGCAGTGGCAGCACTCGATCTCGAGGACATGTACAACAGTCAGATATGATATTTTGATGTACTCTCTTATGGAGAGTCCTTATGTCTGTCCTTGGTTAGTGAACTGGACTGCAGCTGTTCTATATTCTCATAAAGTGGTTGTTCACCTGGGTAAATGGACCTCTGAGCCATGTATCATAACCCCTGTACTACCACAGGGGTCAGCAATTTCACCTGTGCTTTTCAATGTGTATACAAGCAAGACTGCAAGCCTTGAATGACCAGAGGCTGGAAGCATACTAACATTTGCAGATGATGTTCTGGCATACAGGCAGGGGAGGGACAGAAGTCAAGCAGCTCAGGAGCTGCAGGCAACAATGGACAAAGTGATGGATTGGTGCATGGAGATGAATGCTGTCATTAACCCAGACAAGGCATCTGTAAGATTCAATGTAGATTTCCATGGCATGCGATTTTAATACGTGTCAATATGCAGGTATCATTTGATAACATTTCTGCGTAAAGAACATGTCTTAAAGGTGTTTTAGAGCTGTAACAGATTATTATGTCAGTAACATTTTGTAAAAATAAAATATGACCAATATGTGACATAACAATAGAAGAGACCATGCTTAACCAAGTGGATAAATTTTTACTCCAAGGGCAATCAATACATCAGGTGGAAGATAAGTGACAACACTTAAACACAGAACAGGCCAAGCAAAAACTGCATTTCAGAGAGTGAAAAGTGTGTTATGCAATACGTGGCTATACAGAATGTCAGAAAGATTGTACTAATATGTTACATAGACCCTGTTCTGCTGTAAGGCAGTCAATCATGGAATGTGAACTAACAAATTAGGAAGAACTTGGAGGTGATGGAGATGTGGTTTCTGAGTGCTGTCAGTAGCTGCCAGTCACTACAAATGACAGCCGGTAAGAGGTTAATGAAAGTAGAACATTACATACACATATCAGAAGGAAATAATGTCCTTTAGACATGCAATGAGAAGAGAGGCATTTGGAAACATTGTGACTGGAACGATCATTAGTAGAAGAGGCAGAGGCAGGCCCCTGAGATGATGGCATGGAGGAACATTATCAACAGAAGTGATTCAGAGCACCAGGGAATGAGACTTGAGGGGATGCATGAGCAAGGCACATGATATCGATGATGTAGCTAAGTCATACATATATTACTGATCTTGACAGGAGACATATTGCTGTAGTCTCATCTCATCTCATCATGTTCCTCTTGTACCTTGCGAAGTCGAGGTGAAGTACAAACAGCAGGAGAGTGTCTGCTTATGGGCTTCATGTATCAATATTCCCATGGACTGTTATTCCCTCTGTGCATCATTTACGTGGTCAGCCTCTTCCTCTGCTTCCACCTGGCTTGTTGTGGTATACTCTTAGTTGGTAACCTTCTTGCATGGCCAAACCATTTGACTTGCTGCCTTCTAATAAAATCTAGCACAGCTATAACCCCAACTTTAGTCCTGATTTCTTAATTTCTGATTTTATCTCTTCTTGATACATTGAGTATTCTTCTCATGAATCTCATTTCTGTTGTTGTGATTTTTCTTTTCTCTTTTTCTGTCATTGTCCAGGTTTGGCATTGGTAACATAGAGTTGGTAGGAAGATTGTGTTGTAACGTGCTTTCTTAGTAGTTATTGATACATGTTTGTTCTTTAGTATTGGTGCTATTTGTCCAATGAGTTGGTTTGCCTTATTGCATCTACTTTCGATCTCCTCTTCTGATGTGCCATTTGATGATATTATACTTCCTAGGTTCTTTACTTGTTTCAAGAGATGTTCGTTTAGGTGAATTGTTGTTGTTCTTTTCATCTTTAGTATTATATTATTGTAGTATGATGACCATATTTGTAGTGTTGTGCCATATTAAAAATATGGGATTCTTCCTGGTGGCTTACGTACAGAGCAATTATTTATGCTTGTCAGTTGAGCATGTAAGTTAATTGAAGTGTCACATTTCCACGATCACATATGTTCTACAATGACACTTGTATCTGATCAGTGTCAGATCGAGTACCCATGAACATATGATGAGGTCAATCGATAAATGAGAGAACTACTCTGTGCAGATGGCAGCCAGATAACTACAAACACTGTAAACAATATCTACGTACAACACTTTCACCAAATGCTTGGAAACTTGGACGTCTCTGGTTATGAGATGCACCACTGCTGCCTCCTGCAAAATCACCAATGCCCAGGGTACCAAAAATACTGCCCCGGCTACTTCTTCTGTCCATGTCCTGAAATAAGTACAAGAGGTTGCAGATGATATTACATGTGTGAAATATACATATTTGACAGTCATATTGATATGCTTAAGAAATTAAATAACTTTTAAAGATGTAATTGTTAATAACACTGAGCACAATATTTGCTTATAAAATAGAGGATTCTATTGACATAAGTGCAGTTTTAAAATTGTTTCTTACTATTTTAATTCTCATCCACAATTTGTTTTCCCCAAAAGAGTTATAATGATAATGAGCATTAGTGGAGTTATTTATATTTTATTGACTATACCAGCTATAGGAACACAGCGGGTATTTTGTTAAAAATCGAAATTTTAAAAAGTCGCTTAAAAGTCGACAGGGTCGACTTCAATGCACTGGGTTTTACCCCATATGGCATTACACCAAGCACGAACTCCGTAGCTCTAGCGATGACCCACAGGAGTCTCCGAAAAATTTCACTCGTAAACCGAAGGGCATGGCCCGGAATCGAACCCACAACCTTCGGAGCCTGAGTCAAACGGCTTGACCACTTCGCCATGGTGACTCCCAAATAATCTAAATTTATTTAAACATGAATGTCTACAAACACAATCAAACAGTTATAAAATGGCATGTTAAGAAATAAAGCAATATGTTTTTTTCTGACTATGATTGCTAGAGATCCATAAAAAAAACTAAACATGTTTTAGGAGTGATTAGAAAGGTGCCATGATGACACAGCAATCTGATTTAGATGCAGTTGTCATGAGCTTTTAATGATAGTTTTAGTTTGTTTAAATGTCAATTATTATAGAAGATGATCACTGTAACAGACACAGGAGTAGTTGTGTAACAATACTGACATTCACGGAAGATCAAACTGTTACGAAAAAAGAAACAGAGTATATACAAGCTATGGCCGAGATAGAAACACATTTGCAATGAAAATTAATAAGATGAGAGAAAGTCACTAAGAAACAGGGTATTTGACCTTGTGAAAGCTACAGAAGAATGATGATTCAGTATAAGGACAGTTGTTTGAGTCAGAGGAGAGTGTATTTCAAAGGTAGGAAGATTTCAAAATGGAAGGCAAAATGTCATTGTTGAACCGCAGAAAACAATTCAAGATATAAGAATCTGCTGGGAAAAGTCATGATGGCCATCTTTTGGGATATCAAGGGCCCTATTTTGTTAACTTTTTTCCCTATACAGTGAAACTATTATTAGAAATTTAGAAGATAGGAGAAGAACTGACACTGGGGAACATGACACCAATAATATTAGATATGCAGATGATACAGTATTGATTGCAGACAAAGAGCAGGATCTGCAACATTCAGTAGATGCGATTGTTGTACACAGTGAACAACAAGGGTTAGAATTAAATTATAAGAAGACAGAGATTATGGTTGTCTCTAAGAAGAAAGACATTTCTTAATGTAATGATGGAAATTCTTAGACAAGTGAATCAGTACAACTATCTCAGAACAGTCATAACATCTAATGGGAGGTGCCTAGAAGGGATTAGGACCAGAATCACTTTGGTGAAGGTAGCCTTTTGCAAGATGGAAAACAAACTGACCAAACAAAAAAAAAATGTCAATTGCAATGAGAAATAGAGTTGATGGCTACATAGAACCTGTACTTTTGTATAGATGTAAAACGTGGGCAATGAGCAGATAAGTTGAAAAACATGTAGTGGCAGTGAAAATGTGGTTTCTGAGGAAACTGCAAAGAATACCATGGACAGAGAGAGAAACCAATGAGGAAGCCTTACATGAAACAAATGAAAACCGTAAGCTGAATAGAGAAATTAGACGTAGACAGTAAAGATTTTTGGGCATGTTATGAAAAGAAATAAACTGGAGAATTTAGTGATAAGTGGTGTGACAGAGTCTGTAGTATAACCATCCCCTTTTTACCTATAATAAAGATGTTACCATTAAATTATTCACATATAAGTAGAATAGACAATAGGCGTATTAAGATGACAGCCAAACCAGGAAAATTTGGCTGGAATTGGTCCCCATAAATAATTATGGCCGATTGGCAATAAAGCAATGGTCAGACTTTTTAGCTGGGACGAACCGACTAGACCCGGTCTCATTGAAACCTCAGATCCGCTGGGAGACAGTTGCATAACGAACGAGAAAATTTGAGGTAAACGATACCTCTCGCCAATATTAGCCAAAATTTAACCAAAGTTTGTAGTTCGAAGAGCCCCAGCTTCCACAGTGAAAAGAGTTGTTCTAAAGGAGACTAGATTATTGTGTACCTAACAACTGATTGACAACCACATATGGCTACACCAACATACCAACTACCAACATCCTAAACATCCATTAAATTTTGACTGTGGCTTACTTGCCACCACAAGTGTACACCAAACCATTACTAATAACATTAAGGACAGACCAGCCCCAAACTTCAGCAAATTGTACAAACTGCACAATTTTAGTAACCGACTATATACAGTCATAGTAGTTTAATAATAATCAAAACAACCACCTAAGCCCAGCCTGGGGAGTCAAGAGGGTTCATCGTCATTGGAGAAGAGAGAGAAGAGACCAGACCGTGGAGACCACAACTGCCAGGACTGGAAGCTAAGATTAAATAGCAAACTTCCTGTCTGCTATACACCCATACCACCTACTAAATTAGGCCTGTAGCCTCATTCAGCAGTCAGTGATTAGTGATCCAAGAGCATTCACAGCTCAAATAGTTCAAACTTTAAAATAGTAGTAGACAGTAGGAATATAGAGATATAAATATATATTAATACCTGTGTGATATATGAAAAACCACAACTTTATGCTGGTGTTTTTCCAGTGGAGAACACTCAGTGTGTAATGCAATAAATCACGTTTATATATTAAAATTTACAACAGATGACTCTGTTATAACCTTAATTACTGTTATAATATTGATCTAGTGAAAAAGGGCAAAAGTTTGTACTAAATATTCATTCATTCATTGGCACCTTTCCGTCTTGACAGACGATAGTTTGGTACATTGTGCTTCAAAAAAGCTTAATAACTACGACCCATGGCGGTGGTGAGTGTGGCTGGTAAGGCCAATTCTTGCTGCAAATGTTTGTCCACAGTAGATGCATGTAAAAACATGGTCATTTGCACCATCTTACGTCTCTCACGCTGTGTGTGTGCTTTATCTGCAATCATTTTCTCTTTTGTCTTTATTCCATTTCTGATGTTTGCCCTCCATGCAACACGTTCAGCGGCGACTTGCTCCCAATGTGCATTATCTATGCCTGTATCAATCATGTCCCGCTTACACACATCTTTGTATCGTAGTAGAGGCCGACCCTGAGATCTCCTACCCGTCTGTTAATTCACCAAAAAAGATGTCCTTTGGTATTCTACCATCATCCATCCTCCTAACATGTCCTATCCATCTAAGTCTACGAAGACTGAGCATGGGATACACCGTCACACAACCTGATCTTTCCAATACTTCAGTATTTGTGATTTTGTCTTGCCACTTAATACCAAGTATTCTTCACAGACACCGCATATGAAAGCTGTTAAAACGTTTCTCTTGGCGTGAGTAAGTTGTCCAGGTTTCACTGCCATAAAGAAGAGTACTAAGGACACAGGCTTGGTAGACGAGGACTTTTGTTTTGGCTAAATAATTGTCTTACTATCTCTGTGTTGTGAGAAAGTTTATGACAGGAGATTTTTTTACTTCCCAGGCTTAGTGTAGCAGGATAATTAGGCACAACCTATACTCTAGTTGCTGTTGGTCGCCTTACTTTACTGTACCTGGCCACTGTTTAGAAGTCTAGATAATCTCTGGGGCCTGTAAATTCATATAGCCTAGATCTACGAGCCATTTCAGTCTTTTCTTCGGCAGTGAATAGCCTTTCATTCAGAAAGTCTAATTGTCGCTATTTTTCTGTGAGAACTCTATTAATAGTCAGTGACCACGTTACAAGTGGCAAGACTGAGGGGAAAGGAATATGGGGAAGGCAGAGAAATAAATATCTGGATAGCTTGGCCACATTGCATAAGTGAGACAAAACCACAGAGCTGTTCCACAACCCTGGCGATTGTGTGAGATGGTGAAACACGACTGCCCATGCTTATCGGCATGGCACAAGATGAATATGATAGTGGAGCATTTCCAGGAAAAGGTTGAAACTGTGACTAGTGCTTGATGCAGGGACATGCTAGTGAACAAACTGAAGCTTGCGATATGATCGGAATGCTGGGGACTTCAGAGAAGTATTGTTTCTGCACGACAACACACACCCTCATATAGCTGCACATCCGTATCTAGCACGTACTACGTCTAAAGATCGGCGGTTACAGCACTGTTTGGCCCAAACCCTGGAAGAGATCAATCTATATCCTTTTCCCAAAGAAAGGAAATTTAAAACTGTGCACCAACTATCATACTAATAAGTCATGCTAGCAAAATCATAATGAAAATTATTTCATAGACTACAGGAAGGCCTTTGACTGTGTTCAGGGCATTATGGAACATTGTGAGAGATATGATGTTTTCAGCACATCTGATCTACATAACTAAAACACTATATCATGAACAAAAAATCTGATGAAATAACAAATTGTCTGAGGTGCATAGGGGAGTAGAACTGGTTGCATTCTTGCCCCATACCTGTTCAACATCTATTAAGAAACAGTAATGAAAAACAAAAAAATCAAGACCAGAGACAATTTTGATCCATTCATAATTAGTGGAAATTCAATCACAGAACTCAGATAGACAGATGACAACAGTCCTCCTTTGAAATAGCGCTGGGAATTAGAAGAGCTGGTCCTGCCAAGAGACATTGTGAAAATCAAAATCTTTTTTTTTCTGAACTTGAAAAAAAAAGTCATTGAACACAACTGCATGCCAGCCAAAATTCATGATAAACTATGAGAAAACTGAAAATGTCACACACTTGGAATATCTTGGCTTCATAATCAGTAACAATGGAGACTGTCAGAGGTCAGCCTGGCCATAGCAATGAAGAGACTAAACGTTATTAAGAACCTATGGCACAACTCCAGTAAACAAATGAAAGTCACATTTTTGAGAACATGCATCTTTCATGTGGTGACACACGGGCCATTTCACAATCACTACAGAAGAAAATCAAAGCTTTTGAATTTAAAAGCTACAGATAAGTTCTTAGAATATCATGGATCGAAGAAGAAGAGGAAAAATACTGACATCCTCAGTAAAAACAAAGTGACGTCTCCACAGTGAAGGTTGGCTGCAATGGATCTCTAATATTGCCAGTCTCTCATCTTAATTATACATTCTGTCAGACTGCTGTCTGTCCATCTCTTTATGTTATCTTTCCACTTGTATCATTGTCTACCTCTTGCTCACTTGCCATCAATCTTACCCTTCAGTGTGGTTTTTATAAATGTTATGTCTTTTAACATGGCTGAAATATTTCACATGTCTCTTTTTTATTTCATTCATCAACTCTTTTCTTCCCAGTTTTTCAAGAACCTCTGTTTTTGTTTCCATGAAATACGACATATTCTTCTGTATATTCACATCCCTATTAGACTGTCTAGATGCTTGTTCATTGTCAAGACTTCCGTGACATATAATAGTGTTGACTATATACAAAATACATCAGACACGTTAGAATTAATAAAACAACGAAGGGAACTGAAACAGAAAGGAGGTGAATCTGATAACAGCAGGATGAAGTATAAATCTTTAACTCGAGAAATAAGAAAGAACACAAGAAAGGACAAAAATCAATATATATATATACCAGAATAGAGCAATATCATATGACTGGAAGAGATTACGAAATGTTCAAAGAAATAAAGTTATTGACAAGAAATGTTCAACCTCAATTGAATGTTATCTGTGACAAGATGGGAAATACCTTAACAGAATCTAGACAAATTCTAGAAAGATGGCAGGAGTATTGCAGTGGAATGTATGATATGAGTGACAGTGAGGATATGAATGAGATACATGAGCCAACGACAGCAGAGACAGAACCTGAACCCTCATTAGATTAAATTGCATGGGCAATAAAGAACCTGAAGAATGGTAAATCACCTGGATGTGATGAGATACCAGCTGAGCTAATTAAAGCGGGAGGAGAAGAAAGCTTACAAATCTATCACGCATTATGTAAAAAGATATGGAAATATGGTATATGGCCAAAAGATGGGAAGAGAACTATCTTCATTACAATACCAAAAACGGGCAATCTGAAATTATGCATCAACTATAGAAATGTTGCCCTGATCAGTCATGCAAGTAAAATTCTACTAAAAATCATAATGGGAAGACTTGGTAAGAAAATGGAAGAAGAAATTAACGTGGTTCAAGCTGGATTTAGACAAGGAAGAGGAACAAGAGATCACATTCTCAATATGCGTTTTATAATAGAGAAGTACAGAGAATTTCCTAGCCACTGTATGACAGTAGACGGTACTACCTGCTTTCTGTCAGCGCCGAATGTTGGGCGGCGATTACCAAACCCGACACCCCACATTGTACTAATGGCTTCGGGCGGAAGAGCGCAATTGGGAGGGTACAAGCCTTATCCTGGTGCGAGGAAATGCAATCCAAGGACAAAATAGTCATGGCAGGGCAGACCAGGCCCTAAGCCTTGGTTGGCAACTGGTCTAGGATCGAAGTTCTGACAGGTGGACAGTTAGAGCATTGCTTTGCTGATCCGGCAGCTTCTGCAGCTTGTCTTGTTCCAGATGTATAGGTGTTAACTTTCCTCTGGAGTGAACTAGGCAGGCCGAGAGAGGGATCATGCTGCATGGGAAACACATGGTTTCTTTATTTTAGCCCAGGCTTTGTGCTATGGAGAGGCAATGAAATATGCCTTTCTTGATCAGGATGCTGGTATATACATTCACTTACGCTCAGATGGTGGCCTCTATAATGCTCAGAGATTGAAGGCCAAGACCAAAATTAGGAGGGTACTAATCAGAGAGTTGCTTTTTACGGATGATGCTACGATTATGACAGACTCTGAGGAAGAATTACAACATCTACTATCTGCATTCTCCAATGCTTGTTCTGAATTTGGTTTAACAATTAACAAAAAGAAGACACAGATTATGTCACAAGGTGCACACGGTGTACCATCAATCTTTATTGACGATGCCGAACTAGAGATAGTAGACCAAAGTATTTCAGGATTCTCGCCGATGCAACGGAGTTTGTGCATTGAGCTGAGTTTCTCCAGACTCAGGTTTGAGTTAGGAGGAAAACGGAGCACTTATGGGTTAAACCGTGTGCCGTGATGTTGATCCAATGACTAAATTAAATTAAATTAAATTAAAACAAAGAAAACTGAAATATTTTGGTCACTTGAAATGTCACAAAATTTTGGAGAGAACAATAATGGAGGGGTATATGCCTGGGAAGAGAGGAAGAGGAAGGCCAAAGAGAAGATGGGTGCAGGATGTGGCGGATGATTTTCAGATGGGTGTATCGGACGCGGGACATCTTGCTTATGATCAAGAGGTTTTCCGGAAGGTTGTTATGGGAGCGAGGTTCTGCAAAGGTCATGCTACTGAATGAATGAATGAATATGCAAAATGTAGCAGTGTTAAAACTGCATGCAGTTGTTTACAAAATGTCCATGGTGCATCAAAAATAAGGACATGTCCAGAAAAATGAGGACAGCTGGCAGCCCTGCTTATGCCTCAATGAAAGATAAAAGACAGCAGCAGATGGAAGATAAAAGGCAGCAGCAGAAGAAGTATACTTTCAAGTTTCATGAAGCATCATTATTTTTGAATCAACAGTATTGTTCTAGCTCTGAGAAATGCAAACGTATGTAATAGGTCAGATATAACAAAGGAGATCTTCATGACAGATAAATATATATCTTCACTCCAGCTTATGAAGGAATGGAAGTGAATGAAATGACAGAAGAAGAAGCAAAGAAGGGAAGACATGTTACAAATAGAAAGCAGAAGAGAACAGCAAAACCCCAAGATTAACATATTTACTTTCTCAGTGACTCTTAGTGTAAATGTTTAAAATGCCACTTTTTACAAGCTCAAGTTTTGAAACCCTGTGGTTCCAACTGAGTTACGACTGAGAATCCCACCACATGTCAACACACAATATTGGAATTAAGTTATGAGCCATATATTTGACATAATCTGGACTTGCAGAGCCTCAACTACTAGAGCCACTCTCAACAGCCTGTTAAATACGGGATGATTTTTGAGCCATTGAGTGGTGCAGAGTATACCGAGAGTTAAACAACATTGCTGTGATAGAATTCATGCATGTTCACACTTGTTCAACTATAGGTGTGTTTATAATTTCTGTAGTTGTTTTACTAATTTTGAACATATTTTAGTGAAGTTAGTGTTAAACATATTTTAAATGAATGCGCCGTTGAAACATCTGAAGCTATTGCAGTATGCTTATGGTTTGGTACATGTTACAATTAATAAAATATGAAAGTGGATATATCATGTTAAAAAATATATAATTGTCAACTTTTGATCAAATCCTGGTGTCATGAAGCATTTACTGCCTTTTCGTGAGGATTTTTATATATGTCCTAATGTAAACTTGCCAAGATATCTCAACAGCAAAAAATGCTGGTGTTAACTGTGACGTCCTGTAAAGGATATGCAACTATCTTTTTTAAAAGTCCAAATATGAGTTTTAAAAAATGCTGTCACTGAGAAGAGTACGAAGCAAGAATAAACCAGAAATTATTGATGGCAAAGATTGTGAATAATAAAGAATATAAATTGGCAGAAAACAACAGCTATGAGAATTATCAACCACTGAAAAACATTTCAGTGCACAAAGAAGGGTTCCAGTTAAGACTGAGTGCTGTCCACTGATGTGTGTTCTTTATGCATTGAAAAAATAATGGTATCTACAGAAAATATGCTTGCAATCACAGTCGGTAGCTATAATACAAAAAACTTATGCTATGTTGATGACACCATTTTGATGCAATAAGTCAGTAAGAACTACAGAAAATTATAAATATAAAGTTATAGAAAGTGAAAAGTGGGTGTTGGCTTGAATAATAAGAAGACAGAAATAATAGTATTTTTCATAAATCATGCCTAAATATACAATTAAAATAAACAGTATAAATTTTGAAAGAAAGTATCTAGGCCCATGGATAACATCAGATGGAAGATGTATCACAAAGATAAAGAACAGAATACGACAACCAAAAACTTTATTTTGTAAAAAAAAAATATCTTATACAATAAATCCTGTCTTTGGAAACTAGAAAAAGAATTCTTGAATGTTGCATAGAAACAGTTTTTAAAAATGGCTTTGAATCCTAAACAGTTTGTAAAACTAGTAAAATAATCAATCGAGGCCACAGAGATGTAGTTTTAGAGATCATCATCATCATCATCTTCCACTTCTGCCGTCAAGCGTCGTGGGGAGGAATAATTTGCGTTCCAGCGCCCGGTGGACGGCACTGGATAGTGATAGTTTTAGAGATAAAAGCTGAAAATCCCTTGGACTGCCAAAATGTAATTTAAATGTTTTGAAAGAGGCTAAGACATAAACACAGCTTATCACAAACAGAAATATAGTCAGGTGTTAGCAGTTAGGCAGTTCCTGCTGGTTTTATGCAAACAGAAAGAGTTTGATACATTTGAAATGACCACTGTGATCACAAATGCTCCACTTCTACTTCTCGTATCTTTATTCCATCTGGCCTGATTGTTTTTTCTTTCTTATGTTTGAAAGCGTCAGTGTTTTCTTCTTTTAGTATAAGTGGACATCTAAGTTATTTACTTCTGTTAATTCTGCTCTTTCTCCATCATATAGATCTCGTTTGAATTCTTCCAATATCTTTCTTGCTTTTTATTTCACATATCCTGTGTTTACTCTTATTTTTCTTCCTGTCAACTCACTAAATTTTATGTGCATATTTGTTGTATCAAGATGGACCAATCATATTAAAGGCTGATGTAGAGAAGGCTATTAAAAAGATGAAAGAAGGAAAAATTGCAGGTCCGGACAAGATAACAACAGGGATGATAATATCCTTATTCTGCTTTGGCACTGATATTATCACAGAATTATGTAATGATATATATAATACTGGGTTCATCCCCAAGGATTTGAAAACATCCATTTTCATCACACTACCCACCTCTGAGGTCAGAATGGGTTTACCTGATGGTGAGGGACACTGGTAATAGGGAAAGCTAATCCACATGCAAAATTCAATCCAGCACTACCAGAAGTGGTGTGTATGGACTATGCTGGAGTTCAAAGTGAGCGAGGACTAAAAGACAAAATCCCACTGCCTAAGATGCCAAGAGCTGTGGATTGTGAGGATCACAGAATGATTAGCTTCATGAGCCACATAACTCAGATACTACCCTAGGTCTTACAAAGTAAAATAGATGGGCAAATAGCTGAAGAACAATTTGGGTTCCGCAAAAACAGCGGCACCAGAGAAGCAATCATCTGTTTGAAGATGTTAATTAAAAAATATATAGAAGTTCAGAAACATATGTTTGTTTTATAGACTACAAGAAAGCTTTTGATAGACTAATTACAAGCCTTCAAGATATAGGAGTAGACGGAAAGGACATCAGACTTATTAGTAACTTGTACTGGGAACAAGTGGCGTCTATTAGATGCAGAAATAATTATTCGTCGCCCATAGAGATAAAAAGAGGAGTACGGCAGGGAATTATGTTGTCCCCAAGACTATTCAACCTATACACAAAAAGAGTTTTTAAACAAGTCAAACTGCCTGGACTTAACATCAATGGAAGGATAATAAACAATCTTAGGCATGTTGACGATACTCTGTTACTAGCAGAAAGCGAGCAAGAGTTACAAAACCTAGTGGAACAAGTAAACAGGCATAGTGCAGAATGTGGCTTAGATATTAACATTAAAAAAACCCGAAAAACTATGATAATTAGCAGTGGAAAGGAAAGGTAGTCAATGAACATCACATTAAATGAGGAGATACTAGACCAAGTAACAAGTTTCTCCTATCTTGGACATATAATACCAGATGATGGCAGAAGTGAAATAGAAATCAAAAAGAGAATAGGAGTGGCTAAAAATGCTTTCAGCAGCATGAAATCAGTATTAACATCTAGAGAGAAAAGCAACGCATTAAAAATGAGACTTGTCAAATGTTACTTATATTCAACACTACTGTATGTTGCGGACATGTGGACATTGAACAAGCAATTAGAAAGTTGAACAGAGGCCCTGGAGATGTGGATATGCAGACGAATTTGTCATATTTCATGGAAACAAAAACAATCACATACAAAGGTTATAGAAAACTGGGAAAGAAAAGAGAGTTGAAAGAAATAAAAAAGAGGCAAATGAAATATTTTGGCCGTTAACATGGCCAAAATATTTCCTTTGCCTCTTTAACTAGTATCTCTTATAAAACCCATACTAGCAAGGTTGAGGGCTGGCGGGAAAGAGGTAGACAATGATACAAGTGGGAAAATAACACCAAGAGATGGACGAACATCAATCTGACAGAATGTACAGTCAGGGTGAGAGATAGACAGTTCTGGAGATCCATTGCAGCCAACCTTCATTGTGAAAACAGCACCTGATTGATTGATTTGTTGTATCTCTTTTTCTTACATTCCATGCTATGTGGCATTGGTGATCATGTCTGTCCACAGCCTTCTGTCTCATCTACTACTAACAGCTGTTATACTGATTTTACTACATGTCTTGGTGTCAAACTGTCCAGCATCTTCTCTCTTCTCCCCCCCACATGTATTGGCTGCTGCAACTTTCCTGTTGTGAGAACATACCCCAGCTTCCCCTTTCTCATGACAAGCCCAAAGAATGTGGACTGTCTTCTTCTGATGTGAGTATCAAGTTGTCTTTGTGCGTTAACTTCTTTCAAGATATGCCAATTGCTCTTTCGATCCGTTCACGGTGTTCTCATCATTTTTCTATAAAGCCACATCTACACAGCTTCCACGTAACTTCCCATTTGTCTGCTAACTGTCCATGATTCACTTCAGCACATCAGAATTGACTCAATTTATTTCTGAAGAACTGTTTTCCTGATCTCAGCTGACACAGATAAATTGTGGAGACTATACTTCCTCTTGAGAAATGCTGCTTCTGCTTGCGCTATTCAACATTAACTTCCTTAATACATCTTCCATCTGCTGTTATTAATGTATTCAAATACTTAAATACAATGGGTTGTTTCAGACCAGTTCCATAAACTTTGATTTTGCAATTTTTCTGTGTAATTACCATCACTTCTGTTTTTAGGTTATTCAGACTAAATCCTTTGTTTTGACTTTCAATTACAATTAAATATATCATTTCTACTAGCTATGTTTCATTTTCAGTAACAAAAACCATGTCATCAGTTTAATGCAGGTTGTTTACATTATGCCCACTAGCTCATATTCCTGGCATGTCTTGTACGGGTCTCGGGTCTCACTATTATTTTGCTGTATAAATTGAACAGATCAGGTGATAGTACAAATACAATGAAAACATTCCAACTGGATGTCACTTCTTATTGGCTACTCTTTATTATTTTCATATATTTACCATCAATGTTTAACATTTCCTATATTATAAAGATATCTTCGGGCTTAACCAGATCAAAATACCTTAGTATAGTCAATCTTACTGTTAACGTTCTCAGATGTATATGGTGTTGTTTGTATCTTTACTTTCACAAATCCACACTGCTCATCTCCAGGTTCTGATTTAGCATGGGTTCACGTGTGTAAGTATTCTCTTTCTTATTTTTCTCATGATAATAATTTAACTGAGCTTAATTCACTTTTGTTGCATGGCTTGTTTAATCAATTTTGTTTTGCCTTTACATATGTATCCTTTTTACTTTCTTTATCTTTTTATATTCTTTTTTGTTTTTTTAAATTTTATTTTCCTTTGACCATCAATTCTTAATTTCTTCAGTCATCCAATTCTTCTTAGCTTTTTGTGTCTTATTCATCAATATCTCTTTGATTGCTTTATGAATGGAGTCTCATTGCATTTCCCATTTTTCATTATTACTTTGTATTTTAATTATAGCATTGTATATGTTTTTCACAATCACTCTGTATAATTACAGAATTTCTTTATCGTCTTTTGGAATATCTTTATTAAGTCTTATATTTTTAACCTCCTGTTTTCTTCTCTCCAGTCTTATTTTTATTTGATTACATAATTGGACATAACTGTTACAGTCAGTGCCAGGCATTGTCTTCACATTTATTAATACATTTCTAAATGAGTTAAATACAGCGAATACAAATTTTGATGATTTTAGCTGCACCTTGTAGTTAATGTGTGAAGCAATATATCACATAAACAAATTTCACTGTAGAAAGCCACACAAGTAAGGTAAACATTAATTATTTTAAGTTACGAAGTGAAAAATAGTAAACACAAATGCAGAAATAGCAAGAATATATGATAAAATAGTATAAGCACTACACATCTATACAAAGAAGCTGGGGAGCACAACTGGAATATCATAACTGCTCAAAAGACATGGATAGACAAATAGAAAATCCATTATTTGGAATAGTAACAGACATTAAATATCTCAGTTATAACCCAGAAATGTTGTTGTATATTACTTATGCAAAATGTAAAAAAACAATTATCCAAATACAAGCTAATTTTGCAATCTTTTCAAAACAATATGCGATTGATCAATGCATACACTGCCTAAATAGCACATTAAAAAATTTACAGACTTTTTTGTATACAATATCATTTGAAATCTGGTGATTAATAAACTGATAATACAGATTCACATTATTAATATAGGTAATGTTTGCTGAGGGAATCAGATAATGAAACGTGTTGCTGTGGTCATGGGTTTGAATCTGTATTCAGAATTAAAACTAATCCGGGCTCCCAGGTCGACCAGCTTAAAATGATCATCAGTAAGTGGCTTGGAAAGTAAATGCAGCTGGCCAATACTGACCACCGAATGCTGACTGGTCTAGAAAAATAGGGATCTAAGACCAAATGCCCAATGCTCCTCAAGGCATGTAAAAGGGACCTTTACTATTTTACTTACTTCTACAGCCAGAGTCAGCAAATACAGAATGATAACAGTGTGACTTCATTCATATGTGCTTCCATTCTGTAACCTTAGTTCATATTTGAAATGTTCATGTTTTCGATACAAGATTTCTAGATTATTTGCCACCAAACATACACAGTACCATGTGCATTTATGGGAACTAATTACTTGTCATCAAACACACACAGTGCCATGTCTATAGGTGATTTAATTTATGGGAACTAATTACTTGTCATCAAACACACACAGTGCTAGGTGATTTAATTTATGGGAACTAATTACATGTCATCAAACACACACAGTGCCATGACTATAGGTGATTTAATTTATGGGAACTAATTACATGTCATCAAACACACAAGGTGCCATGACTGTAGGAGATTTAATTTATGGGAACTAATTACTTGTCATCAAACACACACGGTGCCATGACTGTAGGTGATTTAATTTATGGGAACTAATTACTTGCCATCAAACACACACAGTCCCGTGACTGTAGGTGATTTTATTTATGGGAACTATATTACTTGTCATCAAACACACACAGTGCCGTGACTGTAGGTGAGTTATGAGAACTGAAACCCCAGACAAATGTACATAAGTGTACATTTTGCCCAAAACATCACCTTTCATCATATTAAAAACTAATCTACCATTAACACTAGAACACCATGGAGTCCAAATGGACCCAAGTGTTAACTTTTGTTTTCTCTACTTTTCTTAAATTTGCTTTCATATGTTTGATATTTTATGACATTGTTAGCAATATATTCCCCCAAAAAATGCTAAAACTATTTTTCAAATTGACTGAAAATTACATGTACCATCATACGTTTTTACACTTGTTACCAGTGGATCCGACTGGACCCCAATGTATTTTCTATAGAAAATAAGCATATTTTCAGTATTAATTGATATTAAACTTGATTACTTCATAACACATTTATTTCAGCAGGTGGGCAAAACTTATTCATAAAAGAAGACAGCAGTATTTTTAATGATGATGCAGTCAATGATTGCATCATCTTGCTAGAACTGAAAGTACTTTACTTTCCATTTGTCATTTCGCTGCCTGCATTTGACACAAACATTGTGTTGGAATCATGGATGTAAGATCTTTCTATGACTGTAAAAGTGCTGTTGCTTCAAATATTATTGACAACAGTGAGAAGGATTCTGAAAATGAGTGTAGCAGTGATGGATTTATTCCACCAAGTAGTGTTTTAAGTGTATCAAGTAAAGAACATCTATTCATTGAAGAAAATAGTTGTGAAAGTGACAGTGAAAATGGAAATGATTATTCAAGTACACATGCAAGCTCAGACTCGACTAAAGACCAAGGACTGATGTACCTATCCAAACATAAAGACATTACTTGGTATTCCACTCCAAGAAAGGTAGCAACTTGCAGAAGAGCTTCTGAAAATGTTTTCATCCAAAATCATGGCCCAACTCAACATGCAAAAAGAAACATTGATTCTATAATTTCTGCGTTTCAATTATTTATGACAAAAAGTGTGATAGAAGAAAACTGAAATCTACAAACCAAGAAGAAATTAGTGTGTTTCAGGACAAACGGAAAACTTTGGAATTTATCAGCAGTAGTTGCAGCAGTTTTTTGGAGTTTTGATTTTGACAGGTGTGTATAAATAAAAAAAATGAAGCTAACGGTCAATTTTGGAGTAAAGAATATAGACGTGCAATATTTTCAAAGGCAATACAATGAAAAAGATTTACTGCAATTTTCAGATGTCTACATATTGATATGTTCAACAAAGATGACAACATGAAAGAAATGTTAATTTGAGCCTATAAAGCATTCAACAGTGGGCAACAAATCTACAGGATCACTATTTTTTGTCATGAATTTGGCATACAAATTTGGTGCTGTTGTGACAATGATATTTCATGTGTTTTCACACAGAACCTGGGCAACCACAAGAAAAAAAAAACAAACAAACAAGGAGAAAGAGTTGTACTGGACATGGTGAAAGGCTTGGAAAATAAGGGAAGGAATTTTACTTGCGACAACTTTTTTACAAGCTTGAAATTGGGACAGATATTGAAGGGAAAAAAGCTTACAATTTTAGGAACAATAAGAAAAAACAGAGCTGAACTTCTAAAAGAGATAATTTCAGGATAACATCGTGTTCATTTTCCCCACAAAGTTTGCTTTCATTGATGGTTCAGCACTGACTTCAAATGGTCCAAAGAAAGGAAAAGCGGTTGTACTTCTTAGTACAATGCATGATCAGCCAGATGTGGATAAAAATTCTGATTCCAAAACTAACCATTTATGATCCTTGACAACAATCACACGAATGGTGGTGTGGACATAGTCAATCAAATGTTATTCAATCAAATGCAAGACAAACAGGTGACTTGTAGTAATTTTCTACAACGTTGTTAGATATTTCTTCCATGAATGCATGTGTTCTTTGGATGCACCTCAATCCTGAAAGGAACAATCACAAGTCCTATACACCGACTGTCTTTGAGCCAACTTGCAGAAGGACTCGTCGAAATGGGCCAAACATGTCAACCTGGAGACCTTCCAGCTAATCTAGCAGAGAATCCTTGTGGATCTAGAACACGAGCTCGCTGTCACCTTTGCCCAAGGGAGATTGACAGAAAATGTAAAGATGTTTGTGGTACTTGCAATAACTTTGTTTATGGCAATATAAGAAAGTTTGTGACCGCTGCACCTTTTAACTTTCAATATTCTATGCTGGGTTCATGTGTGTAAGTAAAATATTTAAACATTCACTTATCTAATAACTTTGTAATGATTAATAAATCAAAATTTAAAAAAAATTGCATTAAAACTGTCTAGTTTTAACTAGTGGGGTCTGTATGAACCCCATAGAAAACCAGTGTTACTAAAAAATCCTGGCAGTTCTAGTGTTAAATAAAAGTGTTGGAAAAGTAATATCACTTTACCAATTTGTGGTAAGAAGTGTCTTGACAGATTAATTTTGAACATGATCTTATACAATGTCTAGAAATAGTTACCATGTGAGTATATTTCTAAAGTGGCCTGTGTTTCACTAGTTTACAGGAAATATAAATGGCTACATATGTTTCTGTTCACTGCAAAGATACAGTGACAATACTGCAAATTGTTGATTGTATGCCTGCAGCTCAAATAACCATAAAAATAGTAATGAACTTGTTCGAGTTCACATATATCTTTCCATATTATTCATAACATAAGAAGGACTTTATAAGATAGTGCAGTACTCTTGTATGTTATGAAGCATCTGTTGATTTCATAGTTCAGATCACAGTGTACTGTTTATACGAGGGACAGTCAATAAGTAAGTCACACATGGTTGTAGAAAATAGCTAAATATAACAACTTGAAACAAGTTTATTTTTTGACATACACTATCCCTTTATTTCTCAACATAATTTCCACCAACATTGATGCACTTATCCCATTGTTTTATCAGTCCTCCCACAGGCTGCATAAAACTGCGTGCTCTGTTTTCTAAGTCACGTTTTCATTTCACATTCAACTTCAGCATCATTCGCGAAATGTCTCCCGCCAAGGTGGGTTTTCAGTGGACCAAAATGGTGGAAATCGCAAGGGGCTAAGTTGGAGCTGTAAGGTAGATGTTCCAGTGCTTCCCACCTTAGTTAGTTAATTTTCTCCTGAGTTAATCGAGCCGTATGTGGTCTGGCATTGTCATGAAGAAGCAACACGCCTTGAGAAAATTTTTCTACCCAGCTATGCACCGCTTTATGGGACAAACATTTGTCAGCATAAACAAGAAGCATTTCCTTATGAATGTCCTTTGCAGGCAGTTCTTTTGCCCACAAAAATCGCACAACAGCATGTTGCTCTTTGGCGATACACTCTATAAGTACAGTCGCCATTTTGTTTATGCGCTGAGCACGACACCTAGCGCCGCCTGACGAACGGGAATATAGTTTGATGTTGCTGTCACCTAATGACACCTGTAAAAAAACACCAACTACATTTACCTGCCATTCCACATAACTGTGTGTCTTACTTATTGACTCACCCTCATACATTCATACGTGCGTACCTACATACATATAGGTGACAAAGAAGCAGCAACCTACATGAACTGTACATTCTGTTTTCTTAGCTTTCTAATATTGTTTGCAGCTTTGAATGTCGGGATACAATTTGTAATTGCTCAAGATCATTTCTGTCCAAATGAACATTTCTTCTTCTTCTTCGTTCATCCAGAGTTTTTTTCGGACATGATTGCGTTGTGCCTGTTTACAGCAGAGCTGCGTTCTTGCGCCGTTAGGCCGACTTCTGTGGGCATTTGTTGACCGGGTTAACCTTCTCGGAAATGAACATTTGAATGTCAGAAAGGAACTCGCTTGTCAGTGCAGTGTCAATAACTATTTAATGTGTCTCCTGGTACATGAGACATTCTTGATCTACTTTCCCATGACAATGTAATCAAGGTAACTGCACAGCCCTTTCAACCTGTGACGAGTTGTGTAATAATAACATGAAGGGAAATAAAGTACTCAGTTCCACGCATCAAGGCCTATTGGGTACATGGTATAATTAGATTAAATGACTCATTAGATTATGCGGCCAACAATATATATATTTCTCAGAAAATGTACTGGTACCCATTTTAGGCAGATGAGCTAGAGGCCTCGGTCAGTGAAACAAACGCAGGTAGGATACATTGTGCAAGCACCACATCTGCTAAATCATTCAGCACTCAGTGTTATGCTGGGCTGTAATGGGAGCCCAGGTCAATCTACACACACAATTCACACCTCAAAAGGGATCCAAACACATGCCTACTAGGCAAGTAGACAAGTGTGCTAGCCATTGCACTCACCCAGGCTCCCGCATATGCAGGACCAAAAGTGAATTTCTCAAATACACACTTCAGTGTCAGTAAATTTACATTAGCTTTCATCTAACAACAAGTCCCCATTTACTATAGGAATTGTAATAGTTCAGTGTCAGTAGACACAGGTGTGCAGTGACATTAAGTTTGTTGGGAAGGATATGAGGACCATCTTGCACTTGTCACTGTTACTTGTAAGCTAGCTTTTACAACTAGACATGAATTAATATTTGCAATGGAATATTCATGAGAGTTGCAGAGATGTTCGATATCTGAAAGAAAGAGGGACTTGCAAGCAGTTCAACATTCGCTGTTGTAGCAGATCTTCAAAATGCCCATAATAGTGTTTACTTTGCATATCTAATGCAAAGATTAATGGACCATGGAGTTAACCCTTGGTTGTCAATTGTATTGCAGCTGCTTCTTGGAGAGAACACAGTGCTCTGAATGTCTCTGTCTGCCTGCAAGTTCTCCAATATCAGACAATGATCAGAGACATACAAGAGATACTGGAGAAAATGCATGGGAGGCAGTGTATTGTGTTTGTTGAATAAGTTGCTAGGGAATTTATACATACCCACATGTTGATTTATTTGGTTGTTTCAGAATTTGAGATTTAAATATTGAGCACAACCCATTACTGGCAACGCTGATCGCATTCTGGTATGAACCAAAGGCCTATCCACGGAAGCACTAGACTCGAGTTTCGCTCTCGTTTGATCTCGTCAGTAGTGCATATCCTTGACCGGATCCGGAAACAAACCCCAGATCACCGGCGTGTGAAGCGGGTGTGTAAACACTAGACCACACGGCACAAGCTGGACACGGCCAAATTATCACAACAGAACACCACAACGTCACTCATCGTAGGTTGTAGCTGGTGGCACTCACATGAAATCAAAGACCACCTGTCTTATTGTTCCACCATCTAGTACTTTCAGCAATTAATTAGGGGTTGGGTATTTTAACGCTGTGAGCATTGTTAGCATAGTGGCTATATGCTTGCCTGCAGTGCAGGGTTCAAATCTGCACCAAGACTTGAGACAAATCGACCTGGGCTCCCACTACTGCCCAGCATAAACAGGGTACCATAAAATGTCATGGGAAGTAAAGGTAGCCCATATGATTTTGATAATATCATCCTTAGAGTGCCAACTGGTCTTTGAAAATATGGGTCCCTATACCTTGCTTATTTCAAGTTTATTTCCACTCATAAAGTGTCCAAGAAATATTGACTGTCTACGTGTAATTTCTCTGATCAATTTTCATGTTTCACTATTTTCAAACGTTTTTGAATGGTTTATAAAACATAAGTACAGTTCCTTTTGCATCTGTACAAATGTCTTCATTTGCACAGTGTGAAAGAATGAACAAGGTTTTGACTGAAAGAATGAACAAGGTTTTGAGTGATAGAATGAACAAGGTTTGAGTGAAAGAATGAACAAGGTTTTGAGTGAAAGAATGAACAAGGTTTTGAGTGAAAGAATAAACACGGTTTTCAGTGAAAGAATGAACAAGGTTTTGAGTGAAAGAATACAATTCTGGGCTGACATCACATGATTTCATAGCAACATATCTAGTCAATATAAAAACACCCCCTGCACAGCGACAGAAAGGGAATGCACCTCAACAGAAGTCACTTCTGGATGGCTGAGGCTGAAGAGAATACAGTGAAGAATGAACTGGCATGCTCACAGATATGCAAACCAACTATCAGGTTGTCAGTGCACTAGGTAGATACTGCAGAAGTGGGCAGCATAATAGGCAGCCACACATGTGAACATCATATTAAACTCCACGAACATGCTACAGAAAATTGCAACCGACAGTTTCTGCTCCATATGGATAGACAGGATTTGGAAGTTGCATTTCACATCACTCACCTGGATGTATGCACCCAGACATGTCAGAATAAAAGGTAATGAACATGCAGACTAGCTGGCAAATAATGGGAAGAAGCATGGACAGGGCTGATATAATCAATACAGCGCAGACTCGGCTGGTGGATCCTGATGAGACTCTGATACTAGTACATCAATGCCATCTTTGAGGTTAAGAGAGCAGATATCATAAGCAATCCCTCATGGGAACAGTGAGTAGACATACTTTTGGATTTTATTGAAGGCCTGAGGACCCATGGGAATGCCTAACTTGCACTGATGTCTTTCAACATAACATAACCCATCTAGTGCTGATTAGTCTCTTAAAATGTGGGGCTATTACCATCCACCCAATATGACTCAAGGCATGGAACAGGTGTTCTTGACTACGTACAAGATTGGACTGACAGTGGCAGAAACAAGAGCAATTTACACCACAATGGGCAAAGAGTGTAGAGAGTAGTGTAACGGGTTGGCATAATTGGATGTCAAACAACTGATAAATAGACATGCTAGCCTAGAGGACACAGGAGTGACACCGACATTTCTAATCATGGCCAAAAATATACCTTATTGGGAATTCAAAGCTAGAGTCTAGCAATAAAGTTGTTGCAGTGCAGAATGAGTCAAATAGGGCTATGACCACAAATATGTAGATGGATCATGGTGGCATTGAAATGCTAGCTGGTACATAAATGCTCAGTCTACACCAGCCAACGCTCAAAATAAATAGATATAGCATGAATGGAAGTCACACATTGACACATCATCCTTGCAAGGTCAAACATAGATATCCAGGTCACACTAGAGTTTAGGCAATGAGCAAGCAGATCTGTTGGCTAGTAGAGCTCTATAATTCTATCACTTCCAACGAATTCAGGGAATGCATGATGATAATCTACAAATAATTACTAGGAAAAAACACAGTAGCAGCCGAAGCAACCTGTTTGGGAAATTTGAGTTTGGATTTGGTGTGGCTTCAGCAAGGTGGAACATATGAGGAGTTTACAACCAGTGTTTTGTTAGAACTGTCAGCATCTACACTGTGACATTTGCTGAGAGAGACAGTGTGTTAATACGGTTGTCCTTTATATGGGTGAACGAGACCATGCCATAAGATTTCAAGGACGCGTCAATAGTCCACCTTTACAAACGTAAAGGAAACCACCAATTCTGCGACAACGACTGAGGCATCTCCTTGCTCTCAATCACAGGGAAGATACTTGCCAGAATTCTTCTCAATCGCCTCACGGCCCATCTCTACCAAGGTCTTCTTCCTGAGAGTCAAATGTGGCTTCAGAAAAGAACGAGGGACTGTTGACATGATTTTCGCTGCAAGGCAGCTACAAGGGAAATGTCAGGAACAGAACTCTGAAAGGTTCTCCACTTTCATTGACCTTACCAAGGCTTTTGATACAGTCAGCAGAGAAGGACTGTGGAAGATTATAACGAAATATGGCTGTCCACAAAAGTTTGTCCAAATAGTGCAGCTATTTCATGATGGTATGCAGGCAAGAGAACAGGAAAATGGTGAACTGTCTGAGCCCTTTCCTGTCACCAATGGAGTGAAGCAAGGATGTGTCCTGGCACCAACACTGTTCAGCCTCATGTTTTCAGCTATGCTGACAAATGCCTTCAAGAACAATGACATTGGAACAAACATCAACTACCGCATGGATGGAAAGTTGTTCAATCTCAGAAGGCTGAAAGCCAAAACCAAAACTAACAGCAACACAGTCAGAGAACTGCTGCTTGCTGATGACTGCACTCTAGTGACCATAGATTAATCATAAGCAATGTACATATAAAATTAAAGAAGGTACAATATACACCAAGAAACACAAACTTTGATCTATGTGCAATGAAGAGAATGAAGGACATAATTTCAATGTAGGGGTAAAAAACAGCTTTGATGCATTATCCGATATGGAAATATTATTTCAAGATGTCAGCGACCAATGGGAAGTAATACAGAAATTAGTCAACCAAGCTGCAGAATCAACTATCCCAAAAATGAAGATGAAGGGACGTAGGAGGTGGGTGATGGAAGACATCTTGAAACTCATGATGGAAATAAGAAGAAATAACAAAAATAAACATGAAAAATATGAAGCGATTCACATAAAAATTAAGAAATTGTGCAAAGAGGCAAAAGAAGCATGGCTTGAGGAAAATTGCAGGGAAATTGAAAACCAACACAACATCCGGAATACCAAATTAAAGTACAAAAGAATTAATGACATCACTAACAAAAGAAAACCGGTCAATGGGTTGCCTAAAAACCAAAGATGGCAAAATCATAGTAGAAAAAAGATCAGATTTTACATATGAGGTCAGATTATGTGAAAGACCTTTGTGATGATACAAGAGGGGAACAGTATGATATTCAGAATAAAAATGAAGGACCATTAATTTTGAAGGTGGAAGTTCAGAATGTTCTTAACCATATGAAACCTGACAAGACCCTGGGTCCAGACAATATCACAACAGAATTGAAGAATGCCTCAGAAGAATATGGAATAGACCAGGTCACCAGACTGCCGAACACAAAATATGATACTGGAGATATTATCTCTTGAATTGTGGAACTCTATATTTATTGCAATCCCGAAGAAATCAGGAACCTTGGAATGTGATCAACATCGAACAATTAGTATAATGAGCCACATCACAAAGATTTTTCTAAGTATCATCATGCAAAGAGTTAGGAAGAAAATACAACCTGAAATAAGAGAAGAACAATGTGGGTTTGTAGAAGGCAAGGGCACAGTAAATGACATGTATATGTTGAGAACATTAACTGAGCGTTCTATAGAAGTAAATAAAGACCTACATCTTTGTTTTATTGACTACACAAACGCTTCTGATAAAGTAAGACATGTCAACATCATGATCTTGCAAACTGATAGGAAAGATCTTTGACTTCTAAAAATATATATTGGAAACAAAAAGCTGCCATAAAGATTGAAAATGAAGTAGATCAATATCAGCCTATTAAGAAAGGTGTGTGACAGGGATGTGTAATGACTTCAGATCTTTTATCCCTGTTCATTGAAAATATTTTCAGAAATTTAGAAGATATGAGAGTAATCACCATTGGGGGACATAACATCAATAACATTAGATATGCGGATGATACAGTATTGATTGCAGACAATGAGCAGGATCTGCAACAGTTAGTAGATGCGGTTGCTACAAACAGTCAACAACTAGGGTTAGAATTAAATTGTAAGACACAGGTTATGGTCATCACTAGGAATGAAGAAATACCACAACGTCATATACTGATAAATGAGAGTATTCTTAAACAAGTAAATCTCTACAACTATCTCAGAATAGTCATAACATCTGATGGGAGGTGCCTTGAGATTAAAACAAGAATCACTATGGTGAAGGTAGTCTTTTGCAAGATGGAAAACGTACTGACCAATAAAAAGATATCAACTGCAACAAGACAAATAGTGTTGAAGTGCTACATAGAACCTGTACTTTTGTATGGATGTGAAGCATGGACAATGAGCAGACAAGCTGAAAATCATCTAATGGTTTTGGAAATGTGGTTTCTGAGGAAAATGCAAAGATTACTATGGGCAGACAGAAAAACCAATGACCAAGTCCAACAAGAAACAAATGAAAACTGTAAACTGAATAGAGAAATTAGACGTAGACAGTCACAATTTTTTGGACACGTCATGAGAAGAAATAAATCGGAGAACTTGGTGACAACTGGCAACACTGAGGGGAAAAGAACAAGGGGAAAGCAGATAAGTAAATGCCTGGATGGCTTGGTCACATGGTATGGTCGAGACAAAAACGCTGAGCTGATCAACGACTCTGGTGATCATGTGAGATGGTTTATCAGAATGGCACATGCTGATGATGAATTGTAAGATGTTCTAATTCTATGCACAATATTAAGTGAACTTGACTGATAAAGAGAGTATATTTGGGAATTTTATTAAATAATTTAATCCTGGTTTAATATGAATTGTATTATGAATTTTCAATCAGTGCGGTTTGTTTTTAAACGTAATAGGCTGAAAAACCTAACATCCTGTTTAAGTCTAGGTGTGGAGCAGAATGTTTGTTAGAGGGCTGCAAACTGTTTTTAACTGCACATTAACATTATAGTATCTATCCATTGATACCAATGGCCAATGACATTTGAATAGGCACGTTTAACCATTATTTTGCAAATGCTCACATCAATCAGCAACTAGAGATGTATTATACAATCACAGTAACATGTAAAATCTCCTCATGTGGAAGCCAGTTTGCTCTGCTGTTTGACTGGGATCTCATTACATGTGTTAGCATATTATAACACATAGTGTTTGAACATCAACATGTGTTTACGTAGTAGGTGTTGGCAGCTGCAGTAGTGCACTTGGTAGCACACATACTTGCAGGCCTCATGGTCACAGGTCTGAATTTGCATGGAGGCTGATTTTCAGAATGGACCTGGGCTCCTGGGTTGACCTAGTCTAAAATGGGTACTAGGAAATATATGTGGAAGTAAAGATAGCTGGCCTGATATTGAGCACACAATCACTGGAATGCCAAGTAGTCTATACAAATGTAGGGCTAGCACCGTATGCCTCAAGGTGTGTAACAGGGTCACTTTCTTACTTAGATATCGGATCTGTACCTTTGCAGGGTTCAGTCATGTAAAAGCACAGAAAATTAACAATGGCAATGAGCGGCAGGAGAAAGGACAGTATGAATAAATGTCGTCTGACAAGAATATAAGCAACATAAACAGCAGGTTTAAAATATAGACACTGAAGATCATAACAGAATTCCAGATTTAAAAATAATATTAATTACACACACTCATACAGTTCATGTATTATGATAGTAAATAGTAAGCAATATGAAAATAACGGCAGGCAAAAAAAAAAAAAAAATTAGTTACATTAAAACTCTGAGGACAATAAAATGCTTGTACATGTATAAAAATACTCAGCGTCATTACAACTATTAGAACAAAAGGAATTAAACATTTGGAACAGAACATTGTAAATGGAACTTTTAACAAAATGCATAACAATAAACACAAGTCTACAATTATTATAAAAATATTTGCATTTCTGTAATTGTTATCTCAGCTGTTAATTGTCATTATGTCCGTATTGACCCCATTGGTAACAGTGTTACTAAAAATCCTGGCAGTTCTAGGGTTAAATAAGAGTGTTGGAAAAGTAATATCACTTTACATTGCCACTTTGTGGTAAGAAGTGTCTTGACAGATTAACTCTGAACATGATCTTATAAGAAGTCTAGAAAGAGTTAACACTTGAGTATATTTCCAAAGAGGCCTGTGTTTCACTAGTTGTGAAAGTTGTGTGTTTTGCAGCAGAAAGGTGTGCGGTCACAAGAAACAAAGGGTATGTAGACGTTATTAATTAGTTAAGTATTTGAGGTTGTGTCTGACATTTCTTTGTAGTGAAAATTCAATTGACGGAACGACGTGATAGTTAATGTTATGAGAATATTAAATACAAAGCGAAAGCCATAATAACTGTACAAGTATTTGAACCATGCCGTTTGAGGAATGACATAGCAAAAGCGAAGATGATATAGATGAAGACACAAAATGGCGAAACAAAGCTTGTTGAAAAAAGAAACACATGGGCTATGTCCAGAATATGGAATTCGACAAGTCTCTAGTAATAACAATTAACCTGTACTAGATTATGGTTTAGCCAGTTAAATAATATATTTATAGAATATAAGGTGTGATTCTAAGGCGTTATTTGTGACAAAAAGTAAGGAATATTAAAATTTGTAATATAGCTTTACTTCACACATTCCGTCTTGCTACCACGTGTGTCAAAGGTCAAGCACATACAACATAGGGGGCAACTCCACATCCACTTCATTATTCTTGTCTGAATTGAAGGCATTCACTAGCCTAGTATATAATCTATAGATACTTCATTAGTCTGTGAAATATCAATTTGGTGTTCCTAAAATTAATCAGGCTTAATATAAGAGGAGGTTAAGGAACAGAATAGTATCTGTGTACTTTATCTTTATGTCTTTGAGGAGTTGTTAGTCCTAGTAAAAAGGGAAATTTCTTTAACATGGGTAGTTAGCATATACTACTCTAATATTGTCAATATAAGACTAAAGACTGGATTGTCAATGTGAAAGACGATGGGCCAACCAGCTGTTTATGACAGAACACTCACCAGCTGTCGCTATTTACTATGTTCACAGATTGTTATACCCTCATCGCTGAGATCGTCAAACTGAATTGACTTAACTCATAAACATCAATCAATGTACCATTGTATTAAACATCAACCAAACGTACTTTGTGGCTTACTTACCACCTTTCAGTGTTAACAAACTTTATAAAAGAATTTCAGTGCTGTTGAGCACATGCTTATATTATAAATAAAAGCCTGAATCAGGGGACAAAAGACACTAAGAAAAGTTCCAAGAAATCACTAATATACAAGCTAATCAAGTCCCGTGGGAAAGCTGTGTGTGAATCATCATCGACTGAAGAGGTGGAGAAGCCATACCTTGAGCACCTCGATAGCCGACAACCAGGACTGGAATCTTCAACTAACTGATTGTCTCCATCCGTCTGAGACCTCAAGCCTTGTAACATTCCTAAATTGGCTAGGGCCACAGTGACTTAGTCAATGATTTAAATGTAGGACCTTCTGCAGAGCAGATTAATAATAATAAATAATAGGAATTTCAACTAAGAGAAACTCTAGTAATTTTAAGACAGCTGGGGTATATGCAATCCCCTTATCATTGTAGGTATATCTCCAGTGGAGGGTGCTCAATGTGATCCAAATAATTATTTTGTTGTAATTAAAAATTTTAAACAACATAGTCTGTTGTAATAATAAAAAAGATTAGTGTAGTCATTCAGAGTGACAGGGCGAAGTGTTGTGACTTTATATATAGTCTATCTCCATGCTGTGAGACAGGATACGACATGGCAGGCTCATATACTTTCCAGGCATACGTAGAGGAATACCTAGGCCTACAGTCTAAATTCTAGTACGGTTGTTCACCTTCCTTTTCCAGCCTGGTCACTGTTAGAAGATGTGATCATTTCTGGGACCTGTTCATTCATACAGTCTAGAGTCACAAGCCAATCGATCTCTTCTTAGGCAGCGAATAGTCTAGCACTACACTACACCTGCAGATGGCTATGTGCAAAACTTCTCTGGTTTCGGTGAAGAGGGATGGCACCATTCCTAGCCTGCTCTCTTCATTTCCAGCTTGTGGTAGTGAACCCAGGTTTCATCTCCAGTAACAATTCTCAATTGGAAACCATGACCTTCTACTTCAAAACACTGCAAAAGTTCTTGACAAGCATCAATGCATCGTTGTTTCAATTCTGAAGAATGTGCTGTGGCACCCACGTTGCAATACTGTTGCACATCATGAATGATGTGGTGTGCTGAACCTTGACAGATGTCAAGATGTGAAGCAATGTCCCTCACAGTCAATCAGCAGTTTTCCTGTATGAGGCCTTCAATGGCTGTAATTGACTCAGGGGTCACTAATGAGTGTGCCTGACATGGTTGTGAACAGTCTGACTGTCACAGAAGTCACAGCGTTTTGAAACTTCCTACTCATACACTTGCTGGATACGCATCAGCATACAGGGCCTTCATTCGCCAATGAATTTTTATGTGGTGTGCTGAACCTTGACTGATGTAAAGATGTGCTGCAATGTCACTCACAGTAATCAGCGGTTTTTCTGTATGAGGCCTTCAACTGCAATCAACTCTGCGGTCACTACTCGGTGTGCCCGACCTGGTCATGAACAGTCCATTTTGAAACTTCCTACTCCACTCACACTTGCTTGACTGACAGTTTGCATCATCATACTGAACCTTCGTTTGCTGATAAATTTTTATTGGTTTCACCCCTTCATTAGTAAAAAACATAGGTAACAGAACACTGCTCCTCTCTGGTGCATGTCAAAAGGCGGGTGGCCATCTTTAAACTGTCCTTATGATGTCACCGTGTTCATCTGCACCGTGATGTCACATGCTAAACACTTTGGCATCCTTAACAACAATATTGAAGGATACAAGACAATGGCATGGTTATTGTAATCTCCATCACACTTTTAAGGTTTTCATTTGAAGCCTCCTCATATGTGTAGTGTGCGTGCGCACGTATATGTGTATATACATGTGTGTGTATATATCTCTATGTACATGTGTGTGTGTGTGTGTGTGTATATATATATATATATATATATATATATATATATATATATATATATATATATATATATATAAGTTATGTTGGGGTATCTTCATTGCACTCTGGACAGGTCCATAGATGCTCAGATCCTCCCCCCCCCCCCCCCCCAGCATATGCATCAGCGTCCGGTGGCTATTAGTGCCAGTTCTGTGTTGGTTGACAAGGCACCTCGTTTTCCCGATGTACCTCTCGTCTGGCCGTGCCAATTTTTACTCCCAAGTCTTTCATCCTGGACAGCAATATGGATTCACTGACGTCAAAGTCCTCTGTTCTCGACATATCTTTCTTCTTCTTCTTCAGCATTCCGAGCCATTGAGGTTCTTTGCTGCAAATACAATCTGTCTCCATTCGTCTCTCTGGTGGACCTTCTCTTGCCAGTCGTTGATTCCAAGTGCTTGTAGGTCTGTATGTATATTATCTCTCCACCGCCTTCTTGGTCTACCTCGGGGTCTACGGTCATTTATTTCCTGAGTGTAAGCGAGTTTTGTTTCCCTATTATCTTCCATTCTTTCTATATGCCCCAGCCATTGTAGTCTATTAGCCTTCATGATACCAGTGATTAATGGGGACTTAAACAAATCATAAATGTCTTTGTTACTTCTTCTTTTCCACTCTCCACTTTGTGTATCCCTAATGGGTCCAAAGATGCGTCTTAAAATTTTGTTCTCAAAGGTTTGTAACAAGGCTTCGTCTCCTTTCGTTGTACTCCAGGTTTCAGAGCCATACAGCACAACTGGTCTGATCAGTGTTTTGTATATTGTGATTTTGGTGTTACGAGATAGCGCCTTTGATTTTAGTAGATGTTGTAGTGCATAGTATATCTTATTTCCAGAGTTGATTCTAGTTTGTAGTTCTTTTAAGGACGTTAATAACATCGGTACGAACCATGGGCTGGCCATCTACAGGGTGTGCAGAGCCAGCCAGTTTATCAGCTCATTTATGTCCCGGGACGAAGATGAAGGTGACTTTACGGACAACAGACTTCCGCAGCGACTCAGTCCACTGTCTATGTACAGATCCAGCTTCGACCTTCCGAATTATGATCACTGAATCACTTAGTACACACACGTTGGTATAATGCTGTGATTCCATCCATATGAAAGCCCGTGTAACTGCCATCACCTCCATCGTCATGCTGCTCGTGGTCATAGAGTGGGCACTACTGGATTCTATATATATATATATATATATAATAGACAGACTGTTCACTGCTGCTTTGGTCCAGGTTTCTCTATTTGGACAGTACTTACTGCCATGACTTCCATAGTCAGGCTACATGTGGTCAAAGCAAAAGCACCAGAATCTTCCTTCAAAATTCTCCCTCCGGTCTGAGCCGTAAAAGCCCATGAGCTTCTCACTCGTCGAACGACTGACCCATTTGTGTAAATGACAGCATCACCCTCCACAGAATTCTCTAAGATCAAAGCCTGTACTTCCGCCTCCACAGCAGCCGGATTTTCTTGTCTGCATTTGTTGGCATACTCCTTGCCAGGTTCTAAGCCCTCAAATGAACACACCTGTTGAAGAATGTCTTCGGCTTGACCCATCCATGACTTTCCTCTTTTTAACCTGCTGCCTTTTACCTTCTTAATTTCACTATGCAGTGGATGTTGTGTGTTTGCGTTGACTCTGAGATAGACATGTGCTCTGCAAATTTGTATTCTGTCCCCAATGGTTGGAAAATCAAGAAGGTAGCGCATCAGCCTGCATGCTGTATCTCTTTTACATCGAAGAATAAAACGCACAGCTTCGTTCTGTATCCTTTCTATCCGCTTACGGCTGATAGTCAGGATCGCCATCACATACTCCAAAACAGAAAGGCCCAGACCCGTGTAAAGGAGACATAGATGGCGCTGCTCACAGTTTGCCACCACCATCACCCGCATCACAGCCAAACCTCGCTTGACCTTCATTATCACCTTGTCTATGTGCTCATGAAATGCAAGACTTTGATCAAAACGCATCTCCGGGTAGTTTATTGCCTGCATTCTTTCCACCGTCTCTGAACCCAGATTTACAGTTGGTGTTGGAGTGTTGACAATATGGTTATTCAAAGAGAACCATGTCACTGCTGCCTTCATTGGGTTAACCTCTGCCCCAGATTCTACACACCAAGTGCTTATGCGATTTAGTTCTGTTTGTAGATCCACAGCAACTTAATCTCTATCTTTACCCTGACAATACACTAACACATCCTCGGCATATGACAATGTCCTCCCCGGTCCTCTGACCTGCTAGTCGTTAATTCTCACAGTGTAGGCTTTGAACAGCACCGGAGATAATCGTGGTTCTTGTGGCAGGCCCGGATATGTTATTGTTGGTTTAGTTTAGTTTAGTCGATGGATCAACATCACGGCACACGTGTGTAACCCATAAGTGCTCCGTTCTCCTCCTAACTCAAACCTGAGTCGGGAGAAACTCAGCTCAGTGCACGAACTCCGTAGCACCAGCGAGGATCCTGAAATACTTTGGGTACATTTTTAACTAGAAATTTTGCCCGGGCAGTGCCATTAGGCTACTCTTCGATTTCCAACTGCCAAGGGATTTTTTACATGGGCAACAATACACACGGGCGTCCGATCTCACTACCCAGAGACCAGGGGAAATGTTATTACTAGAAGGTCCATGTGAAAAAAATCCCAGTCCTCACCGGGGCTTGAACCCGGGACCTAAAGCATTTGAGGCGGACACCATACCTCGAGACCACGCAGCCCCTACCTACCACAGTTATTGTTGGTTCAGAGGTCCAACTGCCACATCTAAAAACTACTTTCCATTGGAAGAGAGCTGCTGCAATTCAACTAAGGAGGAATGGACTTATCTTGAGCTCAAGAAGCTGAAACATTAAGAAATCCAATGGTACTCTGTTGTACGCATCCTCAAAATCAATTGCTGCAACACATGTTTCAATGCCTGAGTGGAAACCTTCATAGACATCATGGGCAAAGACTGCTGCTTTGGTCCAGATTTCTCTGCTTGGACAGTACCCTCTAAGGGTAGGTGGGAAACAACCTTGCCTCTCTAGCTGACTTGATATTTTCCTGGCAATTAACTTCTCCAGCAGCTTGCTTATTGTATTTTGCATGGTTATTTCCTGATATCCATGAATTTTTGTGTGGTCTTTGCCAGGCTTCAGCAAGGGAATCAGATAGCCGTGTAACCACTCTTCCTGGATGCTAGCACTCCCTATGCTGTTGTTGTACATATATGCTTGTTCCTCTAGCTCGTTGTTGGTACACATATTGATGTTGTCATACCTGTTTTTTGTTCGTCAAAGCACAGCCCTGATCTCTTTCACTGTCGCTATCTTCAACTGCAATATTCTGGGCCTTACACCTATCCGAGGTGACCGCCTTGGCAAAATTTTGGCCTCTCATATCTGTCTGTTTTCTCTACTCTAGATAGCGTTCAAAAGGGCTTTGCCCTTATTCTTATCAGACCTTCGAAATAAGGTCAGCACTTCGGAAGTCAGGAACACTCTTATTCTTGACCAACCCATACATACTTTTATGTAGTCACCAGAAAAATTTCAGTGACTTGTCTGTGCTTATTCTTTGACACAACTCTGCCCACTTTTCACCACTTTAACCAGGTTTTTGAAATAGCTAACCTTTGTGTCCATCTCTCTTTCCAAGTGCACGATAAGAATAGGATGGGCACCTCTGTTCATGGCGTTTTGCCATTTCCTTATAGCACCACACTTATCAATCCAGGCCTTTTCCACCTCACAATTCCACCAAGGTGGCTGCTTCCAGCTTTTTTTCCTGCCATGATGATTCTGTGCTTGTCCGTCCTTATTTTACTCACCACATCTTGCCTTGAACTGTCATACTTGAAGGTCTTGACTGTTGACTTGTGCTGCCAGGTTCTGCCGTTCTCCACCAATATGCTGCAAAGGTGGTGGTTGCTGCCATGGTGCCCTAGAACACCCCATCTATGTACTGTATGAGTGAAGGATAAACCAGCACCAGGTCAATAACACTGTCCTCATCACCTGGTGACACAGCCACTGTTGATACAAACAAGGTCACTGGTTTCAAGTGCCACCTCAAGCTCCTCTTCCTGTGTGTTGGAAGAAATGTTACCCCATGATTTGCCTTTAGCGCTGAAATTGCCGCAGAAAATTACATTCCTCTGATGACATAATATGTCACTCAGACACTGCCATCATTGGGAATCCACACTCGCGTTACAGGCATAATCATTAACCAACACGAATGGTAGACCGGACTGAACTCTAACAGCCTGTATTTGTATCTCGTCACTGTCCCACCTGGACATGTCCAAGTCTGAAGCCACTATGCTGTCTCGAATCAGAATGGCCATTCCCAGGTGTAGCCTGTTGTAATAACATTTGAAGCTGGCTATATGGAGTGAATTAACACCTAGTCTCGTCTCCTGAAGTGCTACTATATCAATCCTTTCTGTATGCCAGGCTTTCGAAAATTGGGTCTCGTTTTGCGCTGGCACAGTTCCAATATAGAATATGCCTGTTCTTGAGGCCCAGACAGTCGCATTTTCACTGGTAACATCTGGCTCCAGTCCGTCTCCTCTGTCGTTTACATCTTGGACCTCGTCTAGGTGGTGTTTTTTTTAACCCTTTGTATGGAACACAAACGCTGGTCTGCCATGATGAAGAAAACCAAAAAAACACTACACACCACTAGTGTACTACACAGTAACCTAAACATGCTGCAAAAATCACTCAGGATTGATTCGCACAGATGCACGAAACTCTGTTGCACCGTCAAAAATCTTGAGAGGAAACTCCTAGTTTACATCCTAGTGCAGAAATTACACGCACAAGATGAAATTATCTCCCAAATTGCTGAAAGCACAACCACAGACCCCTAAATGTCAAATAAAATGTGGCACTAGCAGGCAGAAACTTAAACAGATGGTGAAAGTATATAAAGGACTAGACCACTATGGAAAGAACAATTTTACCTTTCACTGGGTGAATAAGAAAATCGAGCATTGTTTATTGGTCTAATGTGCTGTAATATATCTACACACTGTGATAAATATACTTGATTGTTTACAGTTACATACATGGAAAACATTAGCTTCAATCTACTTGTTAATACAAAATGTTCACTGCGGGAATATTCCGAGTATCTTCAGATGAAGGAAACTGACACCAAAATATAGTGTTATCAATTATGTCTACAAATGTAATGTAGGAAAACAGACACCACTGATCACCACATTGTGACCATTCTGTGAAGAATCTTGAAATGTGAAGATAGTTAATCAATTATTAAAAACACAGTGTGACTGTATCATTGTAATATATAAAGAGAAATGAGATCTGCTTATTGACACAGTTAAAATCATTGTTGTTTGATGTGAAATGTGACATGTTTAGTACAATATTGAAATGTGTATGTTAGCTGGCTTCATACAATAATACAATGGAATTAAAAACTATGACATAAATGAACACAACATATGTGAAACAAATAATGTGTTGTGGTTTTCAACTGAAGATGGCTTCATAATTAATGTACACAGAAGAGTACTAACAACTGACATTATATGGTGTCTAAGATATATAAACTGTAAATGATATCTCAGATAATGTGAATTATACATCACAAAATACATTCATAAGCAAACATACAATTTACAGTAAATTATACTACACACAACTTTTTTTCTGACAAAAGAGATCATATGTTAATGGGCTGGAATAATATTTAACACACAAACAGGAGTTGACAGCCTTTTGTCTCACCAACAAAACATAAACAAGACAGACAAAAGCAAATACTCTCTATGCATACAGGGAAATGTTACAATACACTTTAACTTTGGAGAATATTTAAAAATCAACTCTCTGATTACTGAAAAGTCCTTTGTTATGAATTGCAAATATTTGACATCCTTTGAATTTGCATCCAAGACTATAACCATTTTGAAATGATGACTAGCACAATATTAAATGCTTTCTTTATCCGTAACTATATATTCTTGATTAAACAACATTGCAGTGGAGGTTCAGATCGCACCCACCTAACAGAGGTGTTGGTTAACTTCTGACTAATCTGCATATGAATCAAACAGATTTTCAAACATTGATATTTGTTACTTTGACAATGATGCTTCACTGAGTCACTAAATGTATGGTTTTAGCATAGGAACTATTTTTTTCCTGCTTCTCTTTAGTTAACCCACACGTTCATCAACTAGTTCAATACTTATTTCTGTATTACTGATGGAAGTATTATATGGAAGTATTACTATTCGTCTCATTTTAAAAAAAATTCCCATTTGACAATACCTTTTTTGTTGGTTGTATGTGCATTTTTATGTTACAGTATTTAGAATGACACCATGCATTACTAACAATGTACATAAACACAAAAATACAATGATTAGACAAAGTATAGAGCAATAAATGATGACTCACGAGTGAAGCAATAAGATTAGCTGCAACAGCAGTATGATAAATACATATAGCGGTGGAAACTTTTGACATTTGTTTTTTATACAAGTTTATGAAAGGAGCAAAGAAACGGTTTAAGTCACTTTAACAGACAATGTGTTGAGAAATGGCAAACCAATGCATATAATAAAATACCACCACATCAGTAACATTCAAATCAGATAATAATGTCTTACAGATGAATGAGGAAAATGACAAGGGCCAAGGAATGTGCAACCACATGTAAGCTTAAACACATCAACTAAAGTTAACACAACATTAGCAGATTGAACAATGAACACATCCACTCAGTCAAACGTATGAATGAGTACATTGTAAAAGTCCACCAATACTTGTCCAGGAGTATTGATATCCAAGAGAACTGATACATGTTTACCATTGATTGATCCACAATTAGTACTAATGGATCACCTTGTAAAATATGCCCTAAGAAGATATAGTCATTGGCACTGCTGATATAACAGTTTGCTGCCATTCAAAGATGATGCAGCTTTTGTTTCCATATCTAATGCATTTTTTTTATTATTGTTGCTAATTTAGTTTCTGAACATTTGGATCTACCATACAGTGAATTGTGTTTTTTTTTTTTAAAGAAAATCTACCTAGTTAACTCTAGAAAATGGTCAGAAATGACAAGTTGATCACATTTATAAGATTAGGACATTTCAGATAGACCTGGTCATGGCAATACAAACATTTTAGCAGAGAAGAATGTAGTCAACAATAATCACACACAGCCAGGACCATCAAAGCAGTCAAATTATTGATGGAAACAAGCAGATGCACAGATGAGTGATAGGAAACATCAGCTGAGGTCTGCATATACATGACTGGTTCTCCTCTCAAGACAAAGTTAACCACCTTTCAACACGGTTTTACTTCAACACAATCCAAGCCACTTAACATGCACTTTGACAAATCCTAGCCCCAAACTTCATGGCATCAGCAGGTTTGACACTATCGTATGACTGGCAATTGCTCATCATCTAGAAAGTGTTCTTCTCCCTAAATAAAAAGGATACACTGTATAGAACAAAGCACCACATTCTGAGCACATGGATTATCGCTATGTGAGTTGCAACAGTGTACAGAAAGCCAAATAATGTATAGATAACAGCAAAGAAATAGTATATGTATACATTGTACAATGTATTTAGATCCCAAGGGCACATAACTGTGTTCAGGCACACACTCCACATGTGCACACACGCAAGATTACAATAAACAGCTTTGTCAAGAAACACATCACATAAAGCCCATACACCTTAATAATAAATGATCTCCTATTTATTAAACTGAATAATATAGAATTTTTTAAATGAAAAGAGTGTCTCATTATTTTATACATAAATGCAATTTTATATATATATATATATATATATATATATATATATATATATATATATATATATATATATATATATATATATATATATATATATATATATATATATGAAGGAAGATAACATCAACCGGCTGGTGTGCTAATCTGCCAATGCTGTTAGCAATGTGGATATAACACATACTGACATAACCATGTAGGAGAACAGCAATGAACAAGTTGACGGGCACAGAAACAAGTGCTGTGAGCACAGTGACAGCCTATTCGGAAGATTTAAAACACTATGGTAACCATCTGACTGCCCAACTGTGATTGATTGATTGATTGATTGATTGATTGATTGAATCTGCCCAACTGTGATAAAGCAGCTAATCTATAGGAATGTGTAAGGATGATGGCATTGGCTCACATGTGACACTAAAAGGATGACTGTTTGATAGGACAATACAAATGTAACACAGGAACAATTAGTACATCCTTGCACATGAACCACAATAAGCAAAATATGGTTTCAATTGTCCTGTGTTACTTTAGTCAAGAGTACTTCAGCGACTTGTCAAGCAGTTTTTCACAATATAATCCAACATTATTTCATGACTGAATCTGAGGTGGTCTGCATTAATGACGAGAGCCCAACTAGAATGGCAATGAGACCTGGAAATACTGACACTGCTATTGATCTGGCACTTGTTACCTGGTTGGCGGTAATGGACACGAAATGGACTTTTAAGGGATGATGGAAGTGACCACCTGCCATGCTCGGTTTTGATTTCTAAATCTACCAAGATTAAGGCATGAAAGCACACGGTCTTCAAATACAAGCGAACGAACAATCTTATTGGATGCCTCTGACAGAAGATGTGTTAGAATGAGCAGACCCACTTTAATACACCCCCCATGCTCGACGACCCTTGAAGTAGAACTTATGTGGAAGTCAAAGAGAACTGCAATTAACAAATTCAGTGCCAAATACGAGGGGAAGTCAATAAGTAAATCACAATTGGCTGTGAACAATAACTAAATATGATAACGACTTGAAACAGTTTATTTTTATACATACATTGTGTTTATTTCTCAACATAATTTCCACCAACATTGATGCACTTATCCCATCGTTTTATCAGAGCTACTAAACTAGCTACATAGAACTGCATGCTCTATTTTCTGAACCCTGTTTTCACTTCACATTCAACTTCAGCATCATTCACGAAATGTCTCCCGCCAAGGTGGTTTTCAGTGGACCAAAAAGGTGGAAATAGCTGGGGGTTAAGTTGGGGCTGTAAGGTGGATGTTCCAGAAATTCCCACCTTAGTTATTTAATTTTCTCCTAAGTTAATCGAGCCGTATGTGGTCTGGCATTGTCATGAAGAAGCAACACTCCTCTAGTCAGCAGTCCTAGACATTTTATTCGAATTGCATCACGAAACATCAATAGAACATCAGAATTCATATTGTCGCCTTTCTTCTTGAAATTAGTTAAAAGTACGCCTTGACAATCCCAGAACACTGTCAGCATAACCTTGCTGATGGCATAACCTTGAATTTTTGGACACAAGGCAAAAAAGGATGTTTCCATTGCATTGAAGCATGCTTTGATTCGGGCTGGTAGTGATGCACTCATGATTCGTTCTCAGTAACAATCCTGTTCAGCATGTCTTCTCCTTCATCATGATGCAAGGACAGGACTTCTATTGCAATCTCAACAGGATGACCAGATTGGATTTCATCAACAATGTTAGTGTCCTTGAGAAAATCTTTCTACCCGGCTATGCACCGCTTTACGGGACAAACATCTGTCAGCATAAACAGGAAGTATGTCCTTATGAATGTCCTTCGCACACAGTCCTTTTGCCCACAAAAAATGCACAACAGCGCGTTGCTCTTTGGTTGTACACTCTCTAAGTATAGTCACAATTTTGTTTATGCGCAGCGCATGAGACACCTAATGCCATCTGATGAACGGGAATATAAAGTTCACCTAATGACACATGTAGAAAACACCAACTACATTTACCTGCCATCACGCAGAACTGTGTGACTTACTTATTGACCCGCCCTCATATTTTAGATATGCAAATAATTATTTGTCACCAATAGAGATAAAAAGGCGAGTACAGCAGGGATGCGTGTTGTTCCCAAGCTTCTTTAATCTGTACACAGAAAGAATTTGTAGACAAATCTAACTGCCTGGACTTAACATCAACTGAATTATCATAAACAATCTTAGATATGCTGACGATACCGTGTTACTTACAGAAAGTGAGCAAGAGTTACAAAACCTAGTGAAACAAGTACACAATCACAGTGCAGAATGTGGCTTAGGTATTAACATTCAAAACTTGAAAACTATGATAATTAGCAGTGGAAAGGAAATGTCATCAATGAACATCACAGTAAACGGGGAGATACTAAAACAAGTAACACGTTTCTTCTATCTTGAACATGTAGTAACAGATGATGGCAGAAGTAAAACACAAATCAAAAAGAGAATAGGAATGGCCCAAAATGCTTTCAACAGCACGAAATCAGTATTAACATCTAGACAGATTAACACCACACTAAAAATGAGAATTGTCAAATGTTATGTATATTCAACACGATTATATGGTGCAGAAGTCTGGACATTGAACAAGCAATTAGAAAGTTGAATATAGGCTCTGGAGATGTGGATATACAGAAGAATATGTCGTATTTCATGGAAACAAAAACAATCAAATACAGAGGGTCTAGAAAAACTGGGAAAGAAAAGAGAGTTAATGAAAGAAATAAAGAAAGAGGCAAGTGAAATATTTCGGCCACATTAAAAGACATAACACTCTAATTAAAAACCAAACTGGAGGGCAAGGTTGAAGGCAAGCGAGCAAGACGTAGACAATGATACAAGTGAGAAGAACACATCAAGAGATGGGCGAACATCATCTGACAGAATATACAGTCAGGGCGAAAAGACAGAAAGTGTTTGAGATCCATTGCAGCCAACCTTCATTGTGAAGTCAGCACCTGATTGATCGATTGAGCATCATTTACCCATAAGCCTCATAGCTTAGGGTCGGGTTCCTTTACTTTTACTTGCTGCGGCTATGAAGGTCACTGATATAAATTTGGTAGATATTAAAGCCACAGAGGCATATATGACTACCAAAATAACCAAAGGAGATCAAAGATGAGTAAAAACCTTCAAACAGGTTGTAACAACATAAATATGTTGATCCTGTTTTGAGAATAATATGCAAGGACATGGTTCAATAGAAATGTTATATGTAAGGATATGATTCAATGGAAATGTTATATGTAAGGATATGATTCAATGGAATTGTTATATGTAAGGATATAATTCAATGGAATTGTTATATGTAAGGATATGATTCAATGGAATTGTTATATGTAAGGATATAATTCAATGGAATTGTTATATGTAAGGATATGATTCAATGGAATTGTTATATGTAAGGATATGATTCAATGGAAATGTTATATGTAAGGATATGATTCAATGGAATTGTTATATGTAAGGATATGATTCAATGGAAATGTTATATGTAAGGATATAATTCAATGGAATTGTTATATGTAAGGATATGGTTCAATGGATTTGTTACATGTCGGGATATGGAATTGATGACTGTTATGTGTGGTTCTTGATTCATTCATCCTGTGATTTTATCAGATGTGACTATATTTATATGTCTGTAGACTCAGTCATCTTGGTGTATCCATTCTGTTAACATCAGCTAAAACAACATGTATATTTTGGTGGCATAGATGAGTGTAACTGCAGATTCATAGCGGTACCGTTCACATTGTGAGGAGGATTAAAACACTATTTCTAGGTCTGTCAAGCTAGTGATTCCAAAGGAAATAAAACAGTTAGGTACTTATCTAGTGTTTTCAATAAATGCCTAGCATATAATTTACTGTTATTGATACTTTTTACACTGTGATCAGATTATTATTTGAGCTATTTATAAAACAGTATTACTGATCTAAGCAGAATAAAATTATCATTACAATCTGGTGTGTCAATTTTGAATGTTTATATTATGAACATTTTAAGGCTATAAATACCTACCAAAACAGGCCACACCAAATGCCACAATTTAAAATTTACTTGACATGAAAGTCTTAATATGCAGGAATGGTCAATGTTACTTCAGTGGTTATTCAGTATTTATGGACAGTGACATCATACATGCTGTGCAGTTTTCTGCTATAATACTCTGAATATTTTCATGTTTCTGTGTGTGATTTTCGGTTTATGAATGTGATTGAATGTTGTCTAAAATATTCATACTTTGTTGGTAAATACAAATACAGATATACATGAACTATAGAATATGTCAGAATAAAACAATAAACATTCTATGTTTATGAACTGTAGACATGACATATTCTTAGTTTATGAGCTGTCAACACCTCATAATTTAGTTTTACATTAACATATGAACTATGTGTGCAGTGTGTGTGTTTCATGAGTTCTACAAATAAGATCTAACAATAAAACAACATAATGTACTAGTTTCTCCAACTGTCTGGCCTACTATTTTCACCAACTGATACTGATGAAAAAAGCACATACATTTCTCAGATTTATTAATTGCATTTTATTTAGGAGCTGAAATGGCCCAGTGGTCAGTGCGCTTGCCTGCTGACACAGTGGTCAGGGATCTATCCCCAGCAGAGGCAGGATATGTTTTCTGGCCACCCCATATCATATGGCGTCATACCTCACATGCCAATAGCAGTATCTGATATGGATCGCAACTACTGTGACCTTTTGATGTCCACTCTACAGGGGTTTGAGAGTATTTATATTAACATCATTAACTACACAAAATATTCAAGGAACTGAAAGCTGTACTGAACACCATGTGGTTACTGGTAGCAAGCAGGGTTTTTTTTTGACTAACGACACAGATTTACAATATCTGGATAACAACATGATTTGTCATTGTCATATCCTGACTTGGAAGCACAGAAGCTTTTGGTACAGCTAAACCACTGAGAGAATAAATAATAACACTGCAAGGGAAATGAAACAAAACAATTCACCGTTTTGGGATTGGTGAAGAATATAACACCAACCAGAAACATGGAAGAACTGTGGCTAGAGGGCAGGGGGTATTCAAAACTTACAGGTACCACTAGAGGGCCTAAGCTGTGTGTGCTACATCTTCGTGGGCGCTCCGGTTTGTCCTCACCAAAGCAGCCAAAAGGGAACACACCTAGACTATGTGTGCTAGGTCTCCTAGGCTTTTCTGCACCCTCACCAAACATGGAAATGGGCAAGAAGCCCACACTATGCGTGCTGGGCCTTCTACTCTCAGCTGGGGACACAGGAAGAATGCCAATCATGCTTGGCCGTCGGCTTGAGTAGCTACTGTTCCGATCATTAGAGTTAGTGCCTCGCTGAAGAAAATCAGTTAGCCCACTTACAGAAAATGGTCCCAGACTGTGTGTGCTGGGTCGTCTTGATCGGTCTGGGCTAAGGTCTTCTGTGGTGATAGATATTATTGGCTTGGTGTTGCTGCTAACAGTAGTCCCATTACTTGTCACCGTTGAGCTGCTGCAGTGGGGTGGTACCAAGCTGTGTCTTCTTATAGTCTCAGCTGGTTTGTCTAATGTGGACTTTTCATCCTTGAATAAAATAAATGCAGAGATCAAACAAAATCATTACTGATGATTAAGAAATCTTGTCTTAAACAATGATAATAAATGATAAATAATAATATACAATAATATAAAATAGTAATAAACAATGATAATAGGCCGGTCTCCCTGGCAAAGGAGTTAACGACTTTCTCCGCAATCCCGTATATTCACGTGAGGAACACAGCTGCGTGAGATTTAGCAGCGGATTGCATGGAGTTGGTTACTTACGGGGTATGTGAGCCGGTCGCTCAGAAAGCAATGGCAAACTAATGAGCGTAATCTTGCCAAGAACATCAACAACAGTTTAAAAAATTCTGGTGTTGACTGCAATGTCCTGTAAGGGATATGCAACTGAAACAAAAAAATAAACAAAACCCATCTACATTCTGTCATCTGTAACACAAGGAATAAGATCAAATCGAAATAATGAAGCTGTCAGCAGATTACCTGTTAACAATGGATGTAATTACCTCAAAGGCTACACTGTTACATCTGATGGAAGATTTGACATTGAGATAAAAGAATCGCCATATCGAAAGAAAATTTCACAAGAATGAGAATAAAATTGAAGAACTGAAAAAAAAAAAAAAAAAAAAAAAAAAAATCACAGGTACACAAAACTGCTTAGTGAAAAGTTGTGTTAGGCCTGTTTTTCTATATGGATGTTATTGCTGGTTAATAAGTAATGAAATGGTGAAAAAATGTTGAGCAATAGAGATGTAGCTTTTGAGAAGAATGCTGAGAATATTGTGAATTTAGAAGAAAACCCACACTGAGGCACTGAGAGCTGTATGTTTTACGAGATCACTCTTCAAAAACTTAAGGAAAAGAATGAATATTATGGGGAACATCTCAACACAAGAAATGGAATAAATGAACCAGCCTTATGTAGGACAATACTGGGTTAGAGAGGCAGATACAGATGGAGCATGGTGTATATAGACAGTTTAAAATCACTGGGTAACAATTAATTATACTAGTAATATCCACTTCATCAGTATATCAGATGACAGTGAGAATAGAAGAGAAAGACTGACAATGTCTGCCCCAGGCCAGACACAAGAAGAAGAAGATAAGGAACAGCAGGACACCACTGTTGCTGCCGATGATAAAGAAGGAGGAGAAGAAACAGAAGAAGAAGTTATGTCAAAGTTAACTGACCCCACTTAAATGTCATCAAAGCATGCAGATGATATTTTGTCCTCACCCATGTTTGTGGTGAGTGTTAAGACATTCATGTAATGTGGACAATACTACAGTAGAAGCTGATACTTTCCCAGAAAGTTGGTGTCCATGCGATAAGATTGGGTCAACCGTGCTGGACAGACAGATGCTGGGATCAATGTGTTGACAGGTGAGTGCACTAACATCTACACCAGCCATATCAAACTTAACAGTGCATGGTGGCAAATTATTAATACATGTCATCGCTGGAGCTGCATAGTTCTGATTCAGCTGCAGTTAACTACAAGGTCAATTGTTATTCAGAAGAATAGAACAAACCACAAACAATACCTGCACAATGTTATACATCCATTAACAGTAATTATAGACAAAGTGTATGCAGTAAATACGTTTAAACATTCTGACTTTCAGTGATTAGCCTAATCATTATTTTTATGGCATGTTAAATAGCAGTGCTGTTTGAACACACATTTGTTAACACCAGTCTTTAGTGTTCTTACTTTATTTACTGGTGGCAAATATTTTTCAGCCTGGTCCTTTCAGCAGGTTTTGTTGTTTTCGTAATTGTTCACACACATAAGTAGAACCACACATTGCTTGAATGTTGGCAGATATTCTCAAACTGATGAAGGATTTCAACAAACTTTCATATTTTCAAAGCACATGTCAGATTCTCCATGCTTGGTTTGTAGTTCTACGCAGATGGTGAACCAAATTTTCATTTGAAATGTTTGATTTCCATAGATTTATTTTGACTTTGAAATATTTTGTCATCATACGACTGTTTTTGCTTTGTAACTTCTAATTCATATTGGACAAATATCCAGTTATGTCCACTACAAAAGCTAGATCCTGGATCCAATTTACATCTTGCATTTCCACTGTATACTGTTCCTTAATCTCTAAAAAGAGAATAAATTCATCTTTCAGTATCTTAATACTGTGTGATATGAGAACCAAGGTATTTAAATTTAAAAAGGTACACCAAATCCACCTTCAATGGTATTCAACAGATGCATTCGCTGCTCATCCAGACTTACTAAGACAACTGATGACATAATCCACCTTAAAATCTGTCAAGATAGACTTTGTTTATTAATAATACAATGCAAATGGGCAAATGATGAATGGGTAGGTTTAATGTACTTCCTTCAGTAATTTTGTGCCCACACCATTATGTGCCTATAAGCGTGGGCGATCATGTTTCACCACCTCACATGATCACCAGAGTTGTAGGTCAACTCTGTGTTCTTGCCTTGACCATACCATGTGGCAAAGTTTTCCAGATATTTACTTCTCTGCCTTCCCCTTGAATTTTTCCCATTAATCTTGCCATTTGTAATCAAGTCAAGTTCTCCTATTTATTGTGCCACCATTCTGACAGGTTATCCAGTTTGAAATCATATTCCTCCAGAACTTCTACCTTCTCAAAAGTATCCTGGCTTGTTGTAGTATTGCATGTGGTAGAAATTCAAGTATAACAGCACTTTACAATTATCAAACTACATTGAAATAGATGTCATTTGTGTTGTGAGGTCAATGCCATGCCATAATCCCTTCTGCCAGTGTTTCATGAAAGAGATATGTCTTATATAATACATTTGAAAGTCTACAAAGCAGTTGTATTATCCACACTGCTATGTGCTTGTGAAACCTGGACTTTTATCAGCCAAGTTCTAGAAAGTATACCCAGTATCCACACTCTACTAATGAAGAATCAGATTCGCTGGGATGGTTACTTAACTCGCATGCCAGATCACAGGTTCCCTAAACACATTTTTTACGGCGAGCTGCGTTGTGGTAAACGCTCCCAAGGCGGCCAGAGGAAATGCTTTAAAGACACTGAAAATCTCACTGAAAGCTTTTGGAATTCAGCTTGACACCTGGGAGACTGCTGCCAAAGACAGAAATTCGTGGCGTACATCAATAAGCAAGAGTGCAGTCACTTGTGAAGCAACCAGGACTGCAAGAGTTGTGAAGAAAAGGCTGGACAGAAAAACCACTGCAGGAGATCCTCCTCCTGGAATGTCAAGCATTCTTTGTCCACATTGTCAAAGAACATTTAGAGCCAAAACAGGTCTTATCAGCCATCTTAGAACGGCTCCATACTTTCAAGCCCACTGGATGAAATGAATGGTCATCATCATTCGTGATGGAAAAACAACACGTCTTATAATGCTTTCACTTTATCAAGGCACAGTTTCTGCGGTTTTACCAAGACATGTGTTAATAAGTTCACAATTCTTATATGATTTTGCATCAATAGCAATAATTTGACTTAGCTCACAACTGGCAGTGACAGAATATTTTCTATCTGAAATTACACAAAGCATGTCTGCTACTGGCTAAGGTTATGTCTAAATTTCTTGAGTGTAGCTACTCGCATCGACCCTTCATTTTTTGAATATGATGTGAGCTTATTAACGATGATTCATTTTGCAATGTAATTTGATAGCGTGTTCCACAGAAGAAGCAATGCAATGATTGCATACAACACAGTGCATGTTGGAATTAACAGTTGTGCATGTTGGAATTAACAGTTGTGAATGTTGAGAGTAAGAACTGACATCACATCACTTGGGACATTTCCATAGGTGCTCCATCCTCATCTTCAGCAGCCAGTGAAGAGTCCCAGTACTAATTTTACCACTGCAGTCTGATTATGTGTCTGGCCTTTTCTCAGAGTACTGAATGTCGGCCAGATCTTCTGGTCACTCCAGACCAAACCATTCTCTCTATGGTATGATGATTCATCTGTTCTCCCACACTATACACATGATCCCATAGGTCCTGAACATGTCTGCCATATAATACACCAATATCCCACCCAGTTGGGCAGACCCAGCCAATCTGTCCGCCTGCTGGTTTCCCAACACACCAGCATGTCACGGGGAAAAAGATCCAACAGATGCTCCCTATTTTTAATGTTTTAATTGAAGCATGCCTGTCTTCAACCTTCTCAGCATGCTCTATGAGTCTGTTACACTCAAGATATGTCTGTGCTGATTGTCCTCCAGCCATCGGAATGCTGCAGTGGCTGCCTCCACCTCTATTTTCCGACTAGATGTTACATCATAAAAACTGTACATTAACATTCACAATGAACTGCTGGGCACTTCTTTTGTCTTTTAGCACAGAGCCATCCATGTAGATGATTACATCACCTGGGCATGAATTGTTCTGGCATTCTGATCCACTCCTCTCCCAATGTTATCAAGTATACAAACTTCTCTGGCTATGTCCTCAGCCTGAACCATCCATGATTTTCCTCTTACCAGCCTGTTATGAACAGTTGTGAAACAATATAACAACTCCCACTTCTCTTGAAACACAGCCCTTTTCTATAGTTCTTTTCTTTTTCACTTGAAGCATCATATTTTCATGGTTTCTCAAATTTTGAATTTTAAAATATATTACATACAGAAGTGAAAAATACCTGCAATTTTAGTGGAGCTAAGTTATGGGAGAGCAGAACAAACTGAATTCATGTAAGACTATGAACAATAACATTGGAGTTCTGCATATGTTTGTTTTCAGCTTAGTAAATGGAAGCATTCATGAAAACAATAAATGTAACCAGTGGCCATATATAGAAGTAAATATATTCATAAAATAAAGAACATAATTTAATTAAGTGAACAATTTGAGAAAAAAATCATAGTTTTCTGATAGATATATTTTAACTGTACTTAGTTAGGTCATGGTTATAGTTCAATTTTTGAGCTGATGTACTGTATGTTGTTGAGGCTACATGAAATGTTTGATAAAATAACAGAATATTGTGTGTATGACCATAACAATAAAAGATGAGCATCACAGCATTAGACAATTAGACTACACTTGGGACTCTATTAAGGGCTGCATGCAGCCCACAGGCAGCATGTTTGACATACCGACCCTATGCTGCCTATTGCAGCTATGTGACACAAGTAAACCACTAACAACTTACCAGACTCATCCCAAGTGACTGCAAACTCTGATTTTTGCGAACATTTTTTGGGCTGGTTGTTATCTTGCTGTGCTGGGATTCAGGAGTGCCTGGGGCTGAAAATATTTATAAATATTAATTTGTAGCTACACACAGACATGATTTGAAATTTAAAATAATTCAGTTGAGGTTTATTATCTGCATGATTCCTCATTAGCATACACTCTTTCCAACATACAGCAGACCCCTGAATGTCTGATCATTAGAAACCAGTCATGGCCAGACTGTGTTTGTGCGTGACATCCTAGCTGCTGTGGTGCGCCTGCTGGCTGGTTGCCCGGTATCTCAGAGGTGATGAAAGCAAGATCTGTAGTTGAAGATATGTGCTATGTTCTGGACTAGAAGGCAGGAACATTTCTTGCATTACTGATCAGGATTAGCAAGTAACCATCTTGCCTGTTTCAATCTACTCACTTTTATGATCAAGCTGGTCATAGTTTCAACTTTGTGAGTGACTATTAAAGTCTCCAATTACTATAAAGTGGGTAGCCGGTAACTGAAGCACAGGGGTCTGTCGTTTGGACGGTAATAGTTCAGAAGTTCTATTTCCATCTTTAGCTGTAACAGCTGATACTCAGCTTCATCTATCAAGGTTTATTTAAAATCTTGAGGATGTTATTAGCTTATCTTATCCAAAGGGTAGTGAATTAGACACCTGTTCTGTTGAGATAATGTGACGAAGTCAGTAGAAAGCCCATATACTTTTTCTTAAAATAATTATATTCCTGTTATAAGACTGATTGATTGATTGATTGATTGATTGATTGATTGCGTGAGTGTGTGTGTGTGTGTGTCTCTCTCTCTCTTGAGTGTAGCTTCTCGTGTGTATGTCTCTCTCTCCCTGCCATACGGCCCTAACAAAATATTAACAACAATACTCTATGTGGAACGATGTTTATAGACTTTAAAAAAGCATTCGATATGATAGATCATACTATCCTAATTAAAAAACTAGAAAAAATGAAAGTAAGCTTTAATATAGTGACATTAATAAACTCATTCTTATTAGACAGAAAACAAGTAGTATCACATAATAAATCTCTATCCCAAGCCATTACCATTAATACTGGAGTACCTCAGGGGTCTATACTTGGCCCTCTGTTATTTGCCATTTATATAAATGATCTTCCCTTATATCTGTCATCGTCCTGCGATCTATTTGCAGACGACTGCACAGTATATACAAACGCTATTGATCGTAATGTGCTAGAATTATCCTTGCAACAGGAAATAAATAGTGTAGTTAACTGGAGTCATGCAAACCGCATGCAAATTAACATTTCTAAAACAAAATCTATGTTAATAGGAACCAGGCAAAGACTTCACACTCTAAACTCGCAGAGAACTCTTCAGCTGCACATTGGTAGCACGCCTATAGAAAGTGTAACCGAGCACAAGGCACTGGGTCTTATCATAGATCAAAATCTATCCTTTAATTCCCATGTTCATGCTCTAGTTAAACAAATAGCCAAAAAAGTATACCAACTTGCCAAAATTAAAAACTTCCTCGACGAAAACACAAGAAAGATATTCTATACTTCCCACATACAAACACATATTGATTATTGCTCCACAATCTGGGATGGATGCTCCAAATCAATAACAAAACGCCTTTATTCACTCCAGAAAAGGGCAGTGCGTCTAATCAATGGTGATAAGTTTACAGACAATTCTAACCTACATGAACGTCTTCAGTTACTGCCACTCCACAAACGCCTACTTTTTAATAAGGCTAAACTAACTCACAAAATCCTATTTCAAAATGCCCCAAGCTACCTTTGGCCATTGTTTAAATATAACGCAAGACATAGCGAACGACTAAATATACTTCATGTCCCTAAACCTAGGATAGACTTATATAAAACAAGCTTAGCATACTCTGCCACTCAGTTGTGGAATAATCTTCCACAAGAAATCAAAGACACCACCAATCATTATACATACAGTCGCAACCTGTTTGAACACTACCTCAGGACAGACTACATGCCCCCTTAAAAAAAAAAACAGCAACAAAGACAATAATAATGGTAAATTATCTCGAACTAGCCAAAAATAAAAAAAACATTCCCATATGTGTGGCACGTTACACCCACCTTGGGTATTTATGATGCCCATGTTAAACATTGCCTCAACGAGTCATGTATTATTGATTATTTTTCATGCGTTTTAATGCTTATTGTTCTTTTGTTGTTAAAGAATTGCTTCATAAGAGATGTTGAATGAAAGAATGTATGAGAGGAAATAGAGAAGAAGGGCAGAATGTCAGACGGGCCTGCGTGCCAAATTCTTAACCCTTTGAAAATAAAGATTTTCGTTCGTTCGTTCGTTCCCTCTCCCTCTCTGTCTGTCTGTACGTACGTACGTGTGAGACATCAAGCCATCCCTCTGAGACATCAAGCCTAGTAACATTCCTAAACTGGCCCTCGGCCACAGTAACTTAGTGATTAAAAACATTAGGAATTTCTGAAGATTAGAATAATAATATTAACAAGGAATTTAGCAAAGAGAGGCTTTAGTATTATTAGAAAACTAGGGTATTTGCAATCCCCATCTCAGTGGAGTGTACCCTGTGTGATTAAAATAAATACGCATTGTAATTTTAAATATTAACCAACATAGTCTGTTGTAAAAGTAAATAAGATTAGTATAGTCATTCAGAGTGACAGTGTGGGGGGGGGGGGGGGGGGGGGCTGAGTGGTCTCGAGGTATGGTGTCCGCCTCAGGTGCTGGAGGTCCCGGGGTCAAGCCCCGGTAGGGCCGGGATCTTTTCACGTGGACTTTTAGTAACAAAATTTCCCCTGGTCTCTGGGTAGTGAGATTTGATGCCCGTGTGTATTGTTGCGCATGATAAAAATCCCTTGGCAGTTGGAAATCAAAAAAGAATAGCTAAACGGCGCTGCCCAGGCAAAATTTTGAGTTAAAAATCTACCCAAAGTATTTCAGGATCCTTGCTGGTGCCACAGAGTTCAAGCACTGAGCTGAGATTCACCGTACTCAGGCTCGACTTAGGAGTAGAACGGAGCAATTATGGGTTAAACCCGTGTGGCGTTATGTTGATCCCTCGACTAAACTAACTAGAGTGACAGGGCGAAAGTGTTGTGACTTTATATTTAGTCTGTCTATCTCTGTGTAGCAAGACTTGAGGGTTCCTTTACTTTCCAGGCAAGCGTAGCGGAATAACCAGGCCTACTGTCTATACTCTAGCATGGTTGTTTGCCTTCCTTTTCCACCTTGGCCACAGTTAGAAGACTTGTTCAGTCAGTCTAGAATCATGAGCCATTCGATCTCTTTTTCAGCAGTGATTAGTATTTCTATTTTTTTCTCTAAAGTCTATCCCTTCTCCATCCTTTCCAATTTATACACATGTATTTAAACATAGTTTTGTTTCTAAACAAATAAAGACCGATATTTACTGCATCTTTTTTATGCTAACTTGGGTTTTTTAAATTTTTGTTTCCTTTCCTGTTTCTATCTATCATTTCAATGTAAATCTTGCTATCTTCCTCTGCCTTGCTTGCCTAGTATTTTCCCTCATAAGGCTAATGTCTTTATTCCACCTATTCTTCCTAATATCTATCTATATATATATATATATATATATATATATATATATATATATATATATATATATATATATATATATATATATATATATATATATATATATATATGATGAAATATCTTGTGACACCTGCAGCTCTCAATACCTCGTGTTTGTTTTCTTCTCTGTCCAAGATGTTCTCAACATTCTCTTCAAGGTTCACACAAGTCTGACAATTTCAATTTGACCCACCAACTTTACGCACAAATGACCTTCACATTTTGATTCTTCTTGAGGAATATCATGAGAGACTTTCAATAACTCTGCATAGTGTAATCCTTTGTTATGCCTTATTTCTACAAATTTTTACAGGTTAAATTAAGCACAAAGAATAATTTAATGGTAGGTTACCTTTTTCTGAAAAATCTGGTGCTGCCATGAGTTATTTCTTTCAGTTAATAACAACGTGCTTCAGCACATCATGTAGTTTATACTACTCACCATATTTTCCTCATACATTTGTCTTTCTAATTAATCATCACTTGTTTTTCTAATGCTGTATAACGATACATAAACATTCACCATCCAGTGGCTTGTTCTGTACAAAACTTTCCCCCATAACAGACACGTGAAATGTGTCTCTGCTATAAGCCAGGGGTAGTGGCAAATACTACTCTAACATTGCGGCTGTCATATATAAATTATCTATCGCATCCTGAATCCATCGACATTATGATGTTCCTATTCTCTGCTTCCCTGGTATACCTCCATCCATAAATATGTTCCAGACACCCATGCCTTTTTAAGTAAGTCAGTAAAGATCTCTTTTTCACATCTAAGGCCACCTTGGCTTCACATCTAAGGCCACCTTGGCTTCACATCTTAAGGCCACCTTGGCTTCACAAGGCTTTTACTGGTACACATTTTAGGCTGAGTTGATCTGGGAGTACAGGTGAATTTTGAAAACTTGAATCCATCCCAATGCAGATCAAACCTACGACAAATGGAATGGCAGGCGAGTGTCTAGGAATATGCATGACCCCAGTACTGTGACACGTGTTGTTCGGTTCCCATCCATCAAGGTTTTCATTGCTTTCATTTGTGCAGTGCATTACTTCTCACCTTAGTTTCTGTCATTGCATTTCCATCACCCATAAGAAACAATTCTAGATATTCAAAACCGCTCTTTCAGATGTTTTTCTCTATCTGTTGCCACATTTGTTTTATCACTTGTCATTATTTTTGTTTTTGATGCATTGAGACATAAATGTTTTTCATCACTTTTCTCTTGCACCGACTTTTAGTTTCACAATTCTTATTTGTTTGGTTAATAGTGATAATGTGTTCTTAGCATATCTCAAAGTTCAGGTATTTCAACAGTTCCAATTACAAAGAAACGTTTATTGTCAATATTTATTCTATATTTCAAGAAATCATTCCTGATTCAACGAGCAAGACGGCATTTACCTGCAAAGCGTTGTGGAACATAATGACACGTCAAGGCACGTAGAGTGCCCTGGTCATCCACTGCACCTGTATTCGTCTCCAGTCGTCCTGACTTGTCGCCACTGGACTCAGGCGAGAGAGTGAGGTCGATTAATTGCGCAACTCTTCCTCACTTTAATCCAATTCATCGCGCAAGTCACTCTTCATTCAACGTCATATATCACCTTCAAGTCCTGTGGCAATGGGCGAGCTGCGAAGCGGCAGGCGTGGGTACGCTGGCAGCCGTAGTCGCAGACCTGCACACAGGCCATATGGTCATCTTCTACTGACCGGAGCAGCAGTAGGATTCGGCAGCCCCCTGAGCGACTGAGCAGCCCTCTATAGTATCACACTGCTCACCTCCATATTATGAGGAAGGGGCTAGAAAAGGTGCCCTAAACATTGTCTGCTCCTTCATTACCTAACAACAACAACAACAACAACAACAACCTAACCAGCTAGCCGCGGTTGGTGGGTACCCTATACTGCGGTCGACATACAAAGAAGGAAAAACAGGTAAAGCTAAAAGAGCAAACCATATTCCCTTAACAATCGGAACTTGGAATGTATCACCCTACTTGATAGAGACGGTGCATAGGGTCTAGAGAGATGAACAGCACTGACTGGGAGAGAGCTGGGTAGGTACAACATCGACATTGCAGCCTTGAGTGAGACACGACTTGCATAAGAAGGCCAAATCTATGAAGTAGGTGCTGGCTACACATTTTTCTGGAGTGAAAGGAAAAGCGAGGAAAGACGCCAATCCTGTGTGGGATTTGCCATTAAGTCAGCCCTGGTTGGCAAACTAGCTGGATTTCCAAAGGCTATAAACGACAGGCTTATGACCATTAAGTTGCCCCTGCTGAATGGAAGGAAGCATGCAACCATTGTGAGTGTCTACACACCAACTATGACCAATGAAGATGATGTCAAGAACAAGTTCTATGAGGACCTGCACAATGTATTAAACATCTGTTCCCAAAGGAGACTAACTTATACTCTTTGGGGATTTCAATGCCAGAGTATGCACGGACACCACCTCTTGGAGTGGCATTATAGGAAAGCATGGAGTCAGAAATTGTAACAGCAATGGACTCCTCCTTCAGACATGTGTCGAACACGATCTACTGATTACCAACACAATTTTCCGTCTTCCCATGAGAAATGGACATCGTGGATGCACCCTTGCTCAAAACACTGGCACCTCATTGACTATGTCATCATCAGGAGGAGTGACAGACAAGATTGTTTGGGTGACAAAATCCATGTGTGATGCCGAATGTTGGACAGACCATCGTCTCATTATCTCGAAAATAAACATGCACATCAAACCACGACGGCATCCTCAAGGGGTAAAAATGCAAAAAAACTAAATGTCACCTGCCTAAACATCAAAAAAATGCAGCTGTCGTTTGAAAATATGCTGGAAGACCGCCTCAAGCCCAATGCTGCAGCTAAACTGGATGCAGAAACAGTGTAGAGCCCTAAAGGACATCATTGACAACACTGCTATGGAAACCTGGAAAGCAGCAAAGCTGATGAATTTCAAGGCTTTGCTGACAGACATGATATGAAAAACTTCTACGACTCACTGAAAGCGGTCTATAGACCTACATCACCAGGCATAGTTCCCCTCCTCAGTGCAGATGGGGGAACATTGGTCACCGATAAGAAAGAAATCCTTCAACACTGGGCAGAGCATTTCAGCAACATCTTAAATGCAACTTCCTTCTTCGATGATGAAACCATCAACTGCCTTCCTCAAGTTCCCACCAATGATACACTTGATGACCTGCCAACCATAGTGGAAGTAAACAAAGCCATCCAGCAACTCTCCAGCGGCAAGGCATCTGGTCCTGACTCCATCCCAGCAGAGATATACAAGGCAGGTGGGCCGGTCCTAACAGAGCAGCTTCACCAAGTCTTTACAAACATATGGGTGAACGAGACCATGCCACAAGATTTCAAGGACGCGTCAATAGTCCACCTTTACAAATGTAAAGGAAACCGCCAATCCTGTGACAACCACTGAGGCATCTCCTTGCTTTCAATTGCAGGGAAGATACTCACCAGAATTCTTCTCAATCGCCTCACGGCCCATCTCGATCAAGGTCTTCTTCCTGAGAGTCAATGTGGCTTCAGAAAAGAACGAGGAACTGTTGACATGATTTTCGCTGCAAGGCAGCTGCAAGAGAAATGTCAGGAACAGAACTGCGAAATGTTCTCCACTTTCATTGACCTTACCAAGGCTTTTGATACAGTCAGCAGAGAAGGACTGTGGAAGATTATGGCAAAATATGGCTGTCCATGAAAGTTTGTCCAAATAGTGCGGCTATTTCATGATGGTATGCAGGCAAGAGTACAGGAAAATGGTGAACTGTCTGAGCCCTTTCCTGTCACGAATGGGGTGAAATAAGGATGTGTCCTGGCACCAACACTGTTCAGCCTCATGTTTTCAGCTATGTTGATGAATGCCTTCAAGAACAACTACATTGGAATAGACATCAACTACCGCATGGATGGAAAGTTATTCAATCTCAGAAGGCTGAAAGCTAAAACAAAAATGAACAGCGACACCGTCAGAGAGCTCCTGTTTGCTGATGATTGCGCTCTAAATGCCAACTCAGAGGCAGACATGCAACACAACATTTCAGCTTTCTCACATGCCTGTGCCAACTTTGGTCTCAATATCAACTTGGAGAAGACTGTAGTTATGTACCAGCCAGCTCCAGGAAATGATCACACTGGCGAATATCAAAGTGAATGGTCATAGGCTAAGTGTTGTGGACAAATTCACCTATCTTGGCAGCACTGTGTCACAAGCTGCCACAATTGATGACGAAGTGAATGCAAGATACTCCAAGGCCAGCACGGCCTTTGGCAGACTGTACAAGAATGTATGGGACAGAAATGGAATAAGCCTGCAAACAAAGCTGAAAGTCTACAAAGCAGTTGTATTATCCACACTGCTATATGCTTGTGAAACTGGACTGTTTGTCAGTGACACGCTAGGAAATTAAACCACTCCCACACAGTCTGCCTTAGGAAGCTACTGAAGATTAAATGGCAAGACAAGATCCCAGACACTGAAGTCCTTGAAAGAGTGTCCATACCAAGTATCCACACTCTACTAATGAAGAATCAGATTCGCTGGGCTGGTCACTTAACTCGCATGCCAGATAACAGGCTCCCTAAACAAATTTTGTACGGCGAGTTGCGTTGTGGTAAATGCTCCCAAGGCGGCCAGAGGAAACGCTTTAAAGACACTGAAAATCTCACTGAATGCTTTTGGAATTCATCATGACACCTGGAAGACTGCAGCCAGAGACTGAAATTCGTGGCATGCATCATTACGCAAGGGTGCAGTTACGTGTGAGGCAACCAGGACTGCAAGAGCTGTGAAGAAAAGGCAGGACAGAAAAACCACTGCAGGAAATCCTCCTCAAGAAACGTCAAGCATTCTTTGTCCACATTGTCAAAGAACATTTCGAGCCAAAATAAGCCATCTTAGAACTCACGGCTCCATACTTTCAACCCCACTGGATGAAATGAATGGTCATCATCATTCTTAATGGACAAACAACAACATTCGATATTTCTCAAGATATGTTCAGTATGCAAGTTAAAATGATAGAGGGGAAAATTGCATCACTATCTGAATTCATGTTTTGTATCAAAACAAAATGTTAAATAAAACTTACTTAAGCAATATAAGCTACCATAACTATATGAAAGAAAATAAACGTATATCTAATTACCTGTCTTAGTCTTCTGCAGCTGCTGGGACCGCGTGCTCTCCAGCAAGATTGCCTGATGTGATGATGTCAGATTGTCATCAGAGCCATTTTCCCCACTAACCATTTTCAGAGATCCTCTGACAAATTGGAAAAAAACTGTCTTGTTTAAATTTGATTTACAAAAAAACATTCTGCTGTTTGTTGACATAAAAATGAATGTCATATTTGACATACACCTTTATGAATTATATATTGAAACACAATGATCTTTAAATGATTTCTTATGAATTCAATTTTCATGTCTTGCTAATTTTTAATTTAATAAAATATAGAGGCATATAGCCTACGATGGGTAGCGTTGTGGTATTCCGGTGTGATAATTTGGCGTGTCCAGTGTGTGCTGCGTGGTTACACACCCGCTTCACACGCGTGATCCGGGGCTGTTTCCGGATCCGGTCAGGGATATGCACTACTGACGAGCTCAAACGAGGGCGAAACTCGAGTATAGTGCTTCCATGACTTGGATAGGCCTTAGGTTCGTGCCGGAATGCGATCGGCGTTGCCAGTAGTGGGTTGTGCTCAATATTTAAATTTCGAATCCCGAAACAACCAAATAATCAAAATATAGAGGCTTAAAAAAAAAAATTAAATATAAATGTTTATTAATGTATAGTTAATTTTCTTTTGTTTATTATTAAATGCAAGCAGAATTGTTTGAGCTGAATCTTTCATAAGTTTCATTGTAGCATTTGCATTTTTGTATGTTTTCTCTGCATATTGACTTGGTTTACATGCTTCAGATATAAGATGACTAAAGCAACTCAAGAAAAGAACAACAATTTTCAAATTTGTTCTTCTTAATTTATACTCAAATAAAACCATGGCTATCTCTTTTTGAAAAGGGACATTATGTCTCAGTATTTACCTGTTACCATATAATTTTACCATTATTTTCTCTAAGAAATGCTATTTTGCTTCTCTATATCTTTCATCATGGAGCTTAGTCTTGGATACGTTCTTTTGCTTTTTCCTTTTTGCCATGAACATTTGACTGTTTGTCCAGTTTTCTTTATTTGAAAAGATAGTATCTGTATCTGCAATTGTCAGTTATTGAAATGAAGATCAGCATACGATGTCCACATGTTGATGGGTATCCATTTGTGTTATGTTATTTTTGAGATTTGGTCTCATGTTGCCTGTTCTCTTCTGCCTGGAGTTAAGGTTGCTATAAGTCACATCTAAATAATGAGGGATGCCACCGGCCAAGTCAACTGTACTTCTATGAGCGGGTCCAATCTTTGTACGACTACTTTGCCTCTGGCAAACAACGGGCATATGATGCTATAAAACCAGATTGCCAGAGTCTACTGGGGTAAAACTCCTAAACTATGAGTCAGGTAACCCTACAGAGGAAACCTTCATATACCTGGACCATTATAATGTGGACATGTCTGATCCTCATCCTCATAGAAGAAGATCCATCCAGTTGTTAATAACTAGAATTCAAACTAGAATGTGACTGAATGATCAACATCTAGACTCTTCAACTTTTTAGCCTAGGGTGATGGAGCATCTTCGGGTATGCTTAAGGTACTATGGTGCTCACCATCATCATGTGCCATGCTGATAAGTGTGGGTGATCATGTTTCGCCATCAGTTGTGGATCTGCTCTTGCGTTCTTGTCTTAACCATGCCATGTGGCCAAGCCATCCAGATATTTACTTCTCTGCCTTCCCCTTGTTCTTTTTCCATCAATCTTGCTAGTTGTCATCAAGTTCTCTAGTTTATTTCTTCTCATAATGTGTCAAAAGAATTGTGGCTGTCTATGTCTAATTTCTCTAATCAGTTTATGGTTTTCATTTGCTTCTTGTAGGACTTGGTCATTGGATGTTTTGTCTGTCTATGGTATTCTTTGCACTCTCCTCAGAAACCACATTTCCACCGCCATTAGAGTTTTTCAGCTTGTATTTTCATTGTCCACATGCCACATCCTTACAAAAGTACAGGCTCTGTGTAGCACTTAAACACTCTTTTTCTCGTTGCAATTGACATCTATTTATTGGTCAGTATGTTTTTCATCTTGCATGCAATTCTTGTTCTAATTTATTCAAAGCACCTCCCATAAAATGTTACGACAGTTCTGAAATATTTGTACTGATTCACTTGTTTAAGAATATTCTCATTTACCCGTAAATTACATTGTGGTATTTCTTTATTACTAGTCATCATCATCATCATCATCATCTTCCACTTCTGCCGTCAAGCGTCGTGGGGGAGGGTTAATTTGCGTTCCAATGGATAGTGTCATTCCGTGTGGTTGTACAATGTCTTTGATGTCGTCAATCCATTTTCTTCTTGGACGTCCTCGTGGTCTCATCGCAGATGATCTTTGATGTAAGGCCAGTGATGGTAGTTGCTGATGTTGCATTCTAACGACATGGCCAAACCACTTGATCTTCTGTCTTTCAATAAATGTGGCACAAGGTGTTGATCCCACAGTCTGTCTGATAATAGCATTTCTTACTCGGTCTCGGATTGTTAAGTTGGCAGCTCTCCTCAGGCATCTCATTTCGCAGGTGTTGATTTTGCGAAGGTGTAATTTGGATAAAGTCCAGGTTTGAGATTGGTAGCATAGGGTTGGTGTGAATATGCTGTTTATTATCTGTCGTTTTGAGGACATGGGTATATTTGGATGTTTCAGTAAGGGTGATAGTTGATATGTAAGTGCACTAGCTTTTTGACATCTGATTTCGATTTCTCTGTCCAATCTGCCATCTTCTGTGATCATACTTCCAAGATATTTGAATTCTTTAACTTGTTTCAGAGTTGTGCTATTTATCTGTATACTTAGTGGGCCCGGCGATCTGCTAACTCGCATTACTTCGGTTTTGGCTGTATTTATACTCATATTGTATCTCCTGCATGTTGAACTCAGATTATTAATATGATTTTGCAGTCTGCCCTCGTCGCTATAAAACAGGCACTGATCGTCTGCAAATAGAAGTTCATTTATTTCCTGTGGATCAGTTGTTTCATCTGGAGTAAAGAGTTCTAAATTTTCTGAATCTGTTCTGTCAAGACTTGCTTCTTTGGAAATTCTGTCCATGTAGATATTAAATAGCAGGGGAGAGAGCACACATCCCTGCCTCACTCCTGTATTGACTGTGAACATATCTGATATACCTTCTTGTGTTCTTACTGCACTTCGGCTCGAGTGGTACATGGCTATGATGTTTTCTAGCAGTTGCCCTTGTATCCCATAGTCTTCAAGGATGGTCCATAATTTGTATCTGTCTACTCTATCGAAAGCCTTTTCCTGATCTACAAACACAATATTCTGCTGGTCACTATATTCGATAGTTTTTTCACATATTTGTCTAAGTGTAAATAATGCATCAGTGCAACTTTTACCTTTCCGAAAACCGAATTGTACTTTGCTTAACTGTTGTTCAACTATGGGTCTAGCTCTTTGTTCCAATAGTTTTGCATACAGTTTTCCCTATATGGCTCTGTGTTTCGCACTCTCTCATGTTGTCTTTCTTTTTCCATATTGGTACTATTATTGCTTGTTGCCAATCATCTGGGACTTTTCTTTCTTCCCATGCTAAATTAAAAATTCTCGTTAGCCATTTAACTCCTGTTTCCCAACAGGCCTGAATAGCTTCTGTGGTTATTCCATCTGGAGCTGGTGATTTGTATTTAGGACTTTTCTGTATAACTGCTTTGACTTCTGCAGGTATGAAATTTGGTTCTTGTTGTCCCTGGCTTTTAGGCACAAAAGTAAGGTTTTCTATGTTATGTGTGGGGTTAAGTAGTTCTTGAAAGTATTCTGCCCACCTTGCTAGTCTTTGTTGTGGATTAAATATCGGTATACCTCACTTGCTGTTTATGATGGTGGTTGGGTTGTAGCATGCATCTCTGTTTCTCATTGTGTTAACACATTTATAAAATTCTCTTGGGCATCTTTGCTAAGGGTCGCCATCTGTTCACCGTATATTCTCCAGGATTAATCTTTAGATGCTCTAATTGTTCGTTTGGCATTACGTCGTGCTATTCTATTCTATAAGTAACATAGTCTTGTTCAGATTTAGTTGTGATCCACTTTTTGAACGCTACCTTCTTTTTGAATATGTTATCTTTAACTTCATTGTTCCACCAGGCTGTTCTTAATCTAGTTATGACCATAATCTGTGTCGTCTTACAATTCTAATCCTAGTTGTTCACTGTGTGAAATAACCGCATCTACTAAATGTTGTCTGAAATCAATACTGTATCATTCACATATCTAATATTATTGATGTTATGTCCCCTAATGGTGATTCCTCTCATATCTTCTAAATGTCTAAAAATATTTTCACTCTACTGTGAAAATAGATCTGGAGACATATAATAGGCTGATATTGACCTACTTCATTATCAATCTTTATGGCAGCTTGTTGTTTCCAATATATGTTTTTAAGTCCTGTCAATTTGTAGATCTGCAACTATGATGCTGGTTCTGTTAGTTAGTTGCATATCCTTTACAGGACATAGCAGTCAACTCCAGAATTTTTTGGCTGTTTGTCATTGCTTGGCAAGTTTATGTTCAGTAGTTTGCTATTGCTTTCTGAATGACCGGCACTCATACCATTTTCATAGAAAACCAACACAAGGTAGTGTGCTGCCAAATTGCCTGCAGCTGTGTTTCCAACGCGGGATGCAGGATTACGAACTGCGTCCTAACTCCTTCGCCATGGAGCCTGTTCTATATTAACCATTAATTTTTCCAAATTACTTAGTGACTTCCATTATTTCTTCATTTGTGATAGAAATTCCTTCTACATTAACTGTTAAGTTTGTGATATTATTAATCTGTGATGAATACCTGTAAAGATTTCTGATAATACACATATGCAGGAGTGCTGTGCATGTAAATACAACTTTGATTTACTGTTTCATTTCTCAGATGTAGTAGCCAGATCATTTGATCACCACTGCTACAACTTTGTGAAGACAAGGCAATATTTTAAATGCTACACTAAACATCATTCAGAACTATACCTATGGCTCGGACAACTCCATTTACCTCTAGGACTGCAAGGGCATGTGCAATTTACAAACAGTTGAATGCATCATGTCTGCTGGTGACTTGAATTACATAATGAAAGTAATAGTGTTACATTCAGATATGCTAATATGAGGGCTCACCTAGGAGGTACAGGCAATGTCACTGTCTCTTGTTTCATCTTATCTCGTCTCTGTTTATCAACTTGTTCAAGCATCTCTCTGAGTACCTCCATTAGTGAGCCAAACTTGAGAAAAAAAAACATTTATAACTTAACAAACGAAATAATCAGCTTGTGAGAAAAACACATTTTAACTTACTGTTTAAAACTAGTTTAAAAGGTTTCACTTAAAATTAACTGACAGTGTAATACCAAACTTCTGCTTATAACTTCTCTAACAAACAATGAGTACGAACTGAAGAATACATCTAACAAATGCTGAAGAATAAGAATGATTTTGACTGCAGCAGGATTTGGTAATGCAAAATTTAGATAACAAGATCCTGCAGAGACACTTCTTTTTCTTCTTCTGTGTTCATACGGAATATTTTTTGGACGTAATTGTGCTGTGTCTGTTTACAGCAGAGCTGAGATATTGGCTGACACATTGACTTCTGTGGGTCTGCAGATACACAACACATGTAAACTAATAAACTATACTGATATCAGGTCAGGAACTAAAATTTCATTAGTATGCGAACAAAAACATATTTTAAAATTGTTTATATATTAAATATACCTACAAAAAGTATGAACAAGTTCATACAATTATTCTGCGCAAGTCTAATTCTTTGGTTACAAAAACATTTGTCAGAACAGTACAGATAACCACAGATATATATATATAATATGGAAAGCAATTATAACAGAGCGTGAACAATGATAAATAGTATAAATAAACTGAGAGTTAACAAAGGAACTGGGGTAGAAGGGTGTGCAACTGTTAGTTTTGGTGAATTGAGTTGAGTTGAGTTAAGAACCGACATCACTGCACTTAAGACATTCCCATATGTGCTCTGTCCCCTCGTTCAACAGCCAGCGAAGAGTCATACTACTAATCGTTCCCACCGTTATCTGATTAAAAGTTCTCCTGGTCTTCCCTCTGTTTTGAGATTCTTCCAGAACCCCTGCCGATCCCCCGCAATCTCATTCTTTCCACATATGGGTTCTCAATCTGTTCCTCCGCCTTCTCCACCTGGTCCCACAAGCGCACGACCACCTACCCCTTGTCCATAGGCAAAATACCACCAAGAGGTGCATTCCCTGCTAGCCTATCAGCCTGTTCATTCCCCCGTACACCCGCATGGCCAGGGCAAAATATCCATACAATTCTCACAATCTGTGACCTCTGAAGCGACAAGGCCATTCCACATGAAACATTCCTTTCTCCACCTTGCTAAGCATACTGTTTGAATCCGTAATGAATACAGCGTGTGTTGCAGTAGTCTCCTCTAGCCACCGGAATGCCGCTTTTACTGCCTCCACCTCCATTCTCATGCTGGAGGTCATAATCTCATATGCTAGACTCTCTTTTTTCAAGACTCGCCCATTAGCCTTTGCAATAAAGCCCCAGCCACTACGTCTGTTTCTCACCACTGACCCATCGGTGTAGATGACTATGTCACCTTGATGTGTGTTGCTCTGGATCAGCTGTTGCACTTCAAACTCTGTGCAGCCCTCTGCCCATTCTCTGCACTCACGACCCAGTGTTATTATTATATTGTGCCAGTCCGTGATGTCTTCTGGACCTTCAACCCACTCTCTTTCACGATTGATGGTCTCTAGATCACACACCTGACGTATAGAAAGTTCTGCCTGTGAAGATGTGCAGCAGTGCAATAGTTTGGATGAAATAACATAATGCCAAAAAAGGAAGCATAACCAAATACTATAATAAAGATGATATAATAATAAAGAGAGAATGAACAGAGTAAAATGACAAAAAACAAAATAACAACACATCAGAAAGGTATAAAAAATGTGTTACACTGTGGCACCGACATCAGCATTAATTTCTGTCTGATAAACAAAGCCACAGTAGTAATAAATGACTTTCTATTTAACAGAGCTGTCTGAATAATGTCTTGATAGCAGTGACACACGCATCATCGATGCCTGTGATCTGCGCAACTGATATTATTAGAAACAAGTTTGTCAGAATATTGTGAGACGTCCCTCAGTTGCTCCCTGAATCTGTCTGCTGAATTTCTCAGTCTGTCCAGTATATTTCTGGTCACATCGGAAATGAGTCCTTTAGACAAAAAGTATCCCTCTTCAAAGTGACTAGTGTCTGGACAATCAACTTAGAAGTGAGTCACAGGTATGGTGACATCTTGATCTAGTTAACACTGAGACCATGGACAAGCATGTCTCTGGAATTCCTGTTGCGATAAAACATCATGCATTATTGTGTTGTAGGATGAAACCGTAGAATATTCAGGTGATGAAGAAATTTTATTTAACAGCCAGAAAATGTGAGCGAAATGTTAGGATAAACCTGGGTTAGTTTTGAGGAGTTCAAGCATGCATGTTGAAAGACATCTGTCACGTGACCTGTGTGACACGATGACATTCTGCAGACAAGATGTTCTCAGGAGAAGCATATCTTAGAAAATCAATCTAACATTTCATGAGCTCTCTGCTGGAAGTCATCTTGTCCCTGACCAATTCTACGTAAGTGAAGTAGAGGTGTGATTGAGATTAAATCTTGACAGCTTTTGGGATGAGAGGCACTTAACAGGATAAACCTGTGAGTATGTGTAGGCTTGTAGTAGACAGAGGTTGTGAAATCTGTAATAGTAAGATCCAGAACATTAAAAGTAGCAGAAACTTGAGAAGTAAATTTACATTTCTTTTGTTTCAATCATTCGCTTTGAACTCAAACGTAGTCCATACACATGCTACTTCTTCTAGTGCACTGGACTGATTTTTGTGCATGGATTAGCTTTCCTTATTACTAGTGTCCCCCTGCCATCAGGTGAACCCACCCTGACTTCAGAGGTACTTGTAATTTACGTAAATTGTCATGGAAGAGAAGTCAAGATTTTAGTTCAACTGAGCCGTGTAGGGTTTGAACCCATGACATCAGCATCAACACACTGGATGTTTAATTATCAGCACTCTTATCCATCCGGCCATGCTAACCTCAGTAGATGTAAATGTGGGGTGAGAGTTGTGAGTAAACTGCATCCATGTGTTCAACTCTTTGCCATGTCAGTCAGGGACACCAATATCATCAATGTATCATCCATACCATTGAGTAATGGGACCACTATTCAGTAAGATACTCCAATGTTCCATAACAGACAAACTATCACCATACATTGAACAACTGATGTAACAAACACTGAACATTTATGACAACTTCATCTAACAAGCAGTAAGCATAAACTAGAATTCATATACAGAGTGTCTGTAAAGTCTGGACACATAGGATAATTGGATATTTTTCATTTAATTTCCCTAATTGGATTGGAAGACGGGGTCATACAATTTTGTGAAACGCATCAACATGTGCATTGCAAATGATGGAATTCATATTGAAGATGTTATTTGAATAAAAAGTTGTATTTTTACCCATGTGTCCAGACTTTACGGACATACACTGAAGAATTCATCTAACAATCAGCATAAATTGAAGAATTCATCTAACAATCAGCATAAATTGAAGAATTCATTTAATAATTAACATAAATTGAAGAATTCATCTAACAATCAGCATAAATTGAAGAATTCATCTAATAATCAGCATAAATTGAAGAATTCACCTAAGAAACAAACAGCATAAACTGATGAAGTCACCCAACAAACAGTTAATATAAACTCAATTAATCTAACAAATAATGAGCATAAACTGAAGAATTCATCTAACAAATAATGAACATAAATTGAAGAATTTATCTAACAAATAATGAGCATAAACTGAAGAATTCATCTAACAAATAATGAACATAAATTGAAGAATTCATCTAACAAATAATGAGCATAAACTGAAGAATTCATCTAACAAATAATGAACATAAACTGAAGAATTCATCTAACAAATAATGAGCATAAACTGAAGAATTCATCTAACAAATAATGAACATAAACTGAAGAATTCATCTAACAAATAATGAGCATAAACTGAAGAATTCATCTAACAAATAATGAGCATAAACTGAAGAATTCATCTAACAAATAATGAGCATAAACTGAAGAATTCATCTAACAAATAATGAACATAAACTGAAGAATTCATCTAACAAATAATGAACATAAACTGAAGAATTCATCTAACAAATAATGAGCATAAACTGAAGAATTCATCTAACAAATAATGAGCATAAACTGAAGAATTCATCTAACAAATAATGAGCAAAAACTGAAGAATTCATCTAAAAGATATTGAGCATAAAATGAACAACACATCTGACTGCATTTAAAGGAGTACTCTTTAGAACACACTAAATGTGCAGTCAGCTGGATGTTGGTTACATAACTTTGGTGGACACTAGACAGGTGACTTGTATAGTGGGAAAGAACAGAGATTATAGTTCTGGGAGTCCTATGGGTGTTTCATCCAGGATGGATCACACTTAAATTATTAGATCCCAACATATATAGTTGCACCAATTAACTGAGTACCCAGAGGTAGGAAAAGACACAACATTTGTGCAATTGCCACCTCATAATGATATCTGTATTGACAAAGTCAACCATTGCATTTCTGCAACAGCTGCTTACCATCATGTAAAGTGTCTCTTTCAGTTACTACCCGCAATTACATGCTGGCCACTGAAATATTGTTCAGATTTGCTACCTAAGTTTCCTCTGTTTTCATATACAAAATGTAAATGAATGATCAAGAGCTGGTTTACATATAATACGAGGGTAAGTTAATAAGTAAGTCACAAATGCTGTAGAAAAATAACTAAATGTGATAACAACTTGAAACCAGTTTATTTTATACATACATTGTCCCTTTATTTCTCAACATAATTTCCACCAACATTGATGCACTTATCCCATTGTTTTATCAGTCCTCCCAAACCAGCTGCTTAGAATTGTGTGCTCTGTTTTCTAAACCACGTATTCACTTCACATTCAACTTCGGCGTCATTTGCGAAATGTCTCCCGCCAAGGTGGGATTTCAGTGGACTTAGCCCCTAGAGATTTCCCGTAAAGCGGTGCATAGTTGGAAAAAAAACGTTACGCGGGCGAGTCAATAAATAAGTCACACAGTTCTGTGGGATGGCAGGTCAATGAAAACAAGACCTGCAATTCTATGAAGTAATTTTTCTACAGCCATTTGTGACTTACTTATTATTAACTTATCCTCGTACTATATGTTTACTGCAAGTATGTGCCACAACTTCTTATGTGTGTGTGTGTGTGTGTGTTTGTTTATCATATATATATATATATATATATATATATATATATATATATATATATATATATATATATATATATATATATATATATATCTCTTCTTCTTCTTCTTCTTCTGCATTCCGAGCCATTGAGGTTCTTTGCTGCAGATACAATCCGTCTCCATTCGTCTCTCTGGTTGACCTTCTCTTGCCAGTCGCTGATTCCAAGTGCTTGTAGGTCTGTATGTATATTATCTCTCCACCGTCTTCTTGGTCTACCTCGGGGTCTACAGTCATTTATTTCTTGAGTGTTGTTTCCTTATTATCTTCCATTCTCGTCATTTTCCTCTTGTACCTTGCGGTGTCGAGGTGAAGTATAAACAGTAGGAGAGTGACCGCTTATGGGCTTCATGTATCGATATTCCCATGGACTGTTATTCTCTGCGTCCATCGTTTACGTGGTCGGCCTCTTCCTCAGCTTCCATCTGGTCTGTACATCACTGATTATTGTGGTATGATGTTAATTGGTAACCTACTTGCATAGCCAAAACATATGACTTGCTGCCTTCTAATAAAATCTAGCGTAGCTATAATCCCCACTTTAGTCCTGATTTCTTCATTTCTGATCTTATCTTTACTTGATACATTGAGCATTCTGTTGTGATTTTTCTTTTCACTTTTTCTGTCATTGTCCAGGTTTGGCATTGGTAACATATAGTTGGTTATATATATATATATATATATATATATATATATATATATATATATATATATATATATATATATATATATATATATATATATATATATATATGTTACCAATGCCAAACCTGGACAATGACAGAAAAAGTGAAAAGAAAAATCACAACAACATGCTCAATGTATCAAGAAAAGATAAGATATATATATATATATATATATATATATATATATATATATATATATATATATATATATATATATATATATATATATATATATATATAAAATGCTAACAGCAAAAACATATTTATTATGTAATGTATACCAACACAGAACTGGTGTCATCAGTTGCTTCACACTGAGGTAAATATGAAGAGGGGCTCTGGGCACTGATGGACTAATAGTTTGATGTGTAATGAGGCTTATCTGTTAACTAACAATGTAATATATCCATAACAAATAATCTTTGTTTGCATTCAACAGTTTGTTTCACTATGTGTAATATATATATATATATATATATATATATATATATATATATATATATATATATCAGGTGTGGCACCTATTTTCAGTAAATTCTGCCAGGGCCAGGAAACACTTGACAACACTGAAGGTGAAGATAACAGCTGACATTGAACAATGCCTGCTCTTCCTTCTGTTCCGAAGATTTATGCTTAGAATCATAAATTATGGTTTGGGTCTCCTCACTGTGAGCAAGACCCAGCTAGAAAAACTGGACCAGGTGCAAAAGAAGCAATGTGACTCATATTGGCTGAACAAAAGGGACCTTGTGCATGGCCATACGATGTGTTCTTGACATACCAACGATGACCAGCAGGCACAAACAGACAAATTTCAGGAGAACATTTTCATTAAGAAGGTAGCCAGTATTAACACGGCAATAAAGGTGAACTTCCACATTTTATTTACATACATATTTCACGTAAACAACTATAACAAGAGGTAAATGTTGTAGTTTAATTAAATACACACATACGTAATAATACAACAATCATGGATCTTACAGTTAACTAAACAAACTTTATGACAGTTGGTTATTTATTGGGAAATAGATACCTAAAGAATATATATTTTAACGCTTTTACCTGCTCCATATTCAGACCTGGATTTACTGTATGTGGTATTAAGTTAGGCATAACTTTGGTTGCTATCAGGTTGTGAGTTAAGCCAAACTTTTTGTCACTTAACATGTGCTTGTAGATTCCTGGGGAAGACATAAACAAATTAGACAGTTCATTAATACTTGACTGATATACTAAACTAGCATACGTCTTGGTGCAGAATGTAAACAGCTAAATGTGTATCTTGACCTGAGGTCCCAGGTAGACCCAGCCTAAACCAGGACAACTCCTGGCAAGTAAATGTAGCTGGTGAGATATTGATCACATGACCGATCAAGTGCCAGTTGCTCTATACAAATATGGGGCTAGCACAGTATACCCAACATTCCTCAAAGAATTTAAAAGGGTCCTTTAATGAGCAACAATCACTATCAACAAACAACATTCCTCAAAGAATTTAAAAGGGTCCTTTAATGAGCAACAATCACTATCACCAAACAACATTTGATTCAATTATTCCATTACCCGCATCCCATTCCACCTCAGAAGAGAAGTTATATTAGGGTAAATCGCTGGCTCAGATTAACAAGACTGTGACAAAGCCATCCACAAACAGGATAGTAATTTGAAGGTGATTGCTGGTTGTCCAAATAATTTCTGCTCCCACATGGGAACCTAGCAGTTGTGCCCATTTTATTGTGTTTTTTTTTCCGTTTGTTTATCTGTTTGTGCTGTCGATAGAATCGAAATGTCGGCCGTCCTTTGCGTCCTACAGTACTTATTTTTGTATTTTATTATTTCACTTTATATATTTATTGATTGTTTCTGATTTTGGATGTTACACTTCATGTTTACCTGTGTATGATGGAGTTCTCTGAAAGGTATGTACATGGTGTCTGTGTTTAGTATGTCTCTTCTTTTCACAGGAGCTAAATATACCTAATTGTTTGCAATCCATATTGTTATATCCTTTTGCTGCTTTTGCTTTTGTTCCATATCACTTATTTTATCTCCACATGCTTCAGTTGATCTTATTTATGCTTCACTCTATTATGATCCTGCCTCTCACTCTCAACAAACATCCCCAGCTGAATCTCTTGCCATCTGAATGGTGTGGCTAAGAGGTATAACTGTGACCTCTAACTAGACCAGCATAGGTACAAATCAAGCTATGGACTTTTACAACACAAGTAACCCGAGGATATTATACTATACAATCACCTCCCTCATTTATTTATATCTGTTGATCCTGGGGTGGCCAATGGGGTTATCATCATCAACATCCAGTAGCCTGTCCTGTGCAAAACTTTCTCCCTACTTTCAAAATGTTTCCCTATCATAAGACCAAGAGAAATGATTCTGGACGGATTGAGACGGTGGCATGGAGGAATATCATCAGCAGAGTTGATCCAGAACACCAAAGACCGAGATCTGTGGAGAGCCATGAACGTCTGCGCCAGCCGGCAGGGCACTTGATGATGATCATAAGTCAAATGACCTGCCTCTGTTGCTGTCACATATTCATTATTTATCACATCTTTAATCCATCTATATTGTGGTCTTCCTCTTCTCAACATTCCTGATATACCTCTATCTCCAGTTATCTATTCCAAACATTCACTTCATCTTACATGCTCAGAATATTTCACTGTCCTCAGTTGCATGTGTCTCAATAACCAGTCTTCTTCACTGCTGACTTTGTGTTGGACAGATCTGTTTTTGTTTTCATCTAATTACTTTGTAATACTCGACTGTAATGCTTAAATTCAAAGTGAATTGAATACATTTCATTTCATTCAGTAGCATGTCCTTTGCAGAACCTCGCTCCCATAACAACCTTCCGGAAAACTTCTCGATCACAAGCAAGATGTCCCGCGTCTGATACACCCATCTGGAGATCATCCGCCACATCCTGCACCCATCTTCTCTTTGGCCTTCCTCTTCCTCTCTTCCCAGGCATATACCCTTCCATTATTGTTCTCTCCAAACTTTCGTGACGTTTCAAGTGACCAAAATACTTCAATTTTGTTTGTTTTATCGTCTTTAATAGCCATCCCTCCACAATATTCAACTCTTGAAGTATGGATGCATTTGTTCTTTTCTTTACCCAAGATATTCTTAGAACTCGTCTATAACATTTATATTCAAAGGCATTTATGCGCTGTTCAGCTTGTTTAGTAAGTGTCCATGTCTCACAGGCATATGTTGCAATGGGAAAGATGCATGCTCTTAAAAATCTAATTTTTGTAGTTCTGTCTGTCCCACTCCATAATTTATTCATCTGTTTTAGTCTTTGAAGAGCAATGGATAGTCGCCGTTTAATTTCTTTCATTGTGTCACCGTTATTGGTAATCAATGACCCAAAATATTCAAAATCTTCCACCACGTCCAATTTTCCCCTATTAATGTATATTTCTTTCTCCATAGTAGTTTTATCTGTATGCATTTTCTTTGTTTTTGCTATGTTAAGATATAAGTTGTGATTTTCACTATTCAATTGGGTTGAGGCTATTAGGTTTTTTATGCCATTCTGTGTTGTGGATAGTAATACTGTATCATCAGCATATCGAATCTCTGGTATGTCATGACCGCCGATATTTAGGGCATCATATAGCTCCCTGTTTATATCATCTCTTACATTTCTCATTATATTTTCGGCGTACAGGTTAAACAAATAGGGTGACAGCATGCAGCCCTGACGGACTCCTTGCTTGATGTCAAACCAATCTGATGTCTCGCCATCTATTCTAACTGCTGCTTGTTGGTCTAGATATAGCATTTTTATGAGATGTACTACATGTGATGGAAAGCCCACATTCCTCATGATTTCCCAAAGTTTCTGATGTTGTACACAGTCAAATGCCTTTGAATAATCCACAAAACATGAGAATAGGTTTACATTAAATTCTCTGCACTTCTCTATTATTAAACACATGTTGAATATGGGATCTCTTGTTCCTCTTCCTTGTCTAAATCCAGCTTGAACCACATTAATCTCTTCTTCCATTTTCTTACTAAGTCTTCGCTTTATGACTTTTAGTAGAATTTTACTTGCATGACTGATCAGGGCAACAGTTCTATAGTTGGTGCATAATTTCAGGTTACCCTTTTTTGGTATTGGAATGAAGATAGTTCTCTTCCAATCTTTTGGCCATATACCATATTTCCAAATCTTTGTACATAATGCATGATATATGTGTATGCTTTCTTCTCCTCCCGCTTTAATTAGTTCAGCTGGTATCTCATCACATCCAGGTGATTTACCATCTAATGAGGGTTCAGGTTCTGTCTCTGCTGTCATTGGCTCATGTATCTCATTCATAACCTCACTGTCATTCATATCATACATTCCACTGCAGTACTCCTGCCATCTTTCTAGAATTTGTCTAGATTCTATTAAGGTATTTCCCATCTTGTCACAGATAACATTCAATTGAGGTTGAACATTTCTTGTCAGTAACTTCATTTCTTTGAACATTTCATAATCTCTTCCAGCCTTATGATATTGCTCTATTCTGGTACAGCAATCTTGTATATATTGATTTTTGTCCTTTCTTATTTCTCGAGTTAAAGATTTATACTTCATCCTGCTGTTATCGGATTCATCTCCTTTCTGTTTCAGCTCCCTTCGTTGTTTTATTAATTCTAACGTGTCTGATGTAATCCATGGCTTAAGTTGCTTTTTCTTGGTCGGAATTAGATCTTTGGCTGCAGTTATCAAGATATCTCTAGCTTGTACTGCCAGTTCATCAGGTGTCATTTCTTCTTGGTTGAAGTAGGTGCATATATCTGTATGAGAGTTGTGTTTTTTTGGACGGCCTTTAAGTCTAATGGTGAGGATTCTATCACTAACTGGATTATATCCCATTAAAGCTTTTGCAGTTGTCTTATCTAAACAAAATGCCACTCCACTCTGGCCTCCGACATCTCTACCAGAATAAATGAAAGTACTTCCATTTTCAGTTGTAAAATGTCCCTTTCCGCTCCAGCGATGTTCACTAATTCCTAAAATTTGAATGTTTAACCTCTCAATCTCATCACACACTACTTTAAGCTTTCCCTCATACAAACTTCTCACATTCCACGTTGCCATTCTCACTCTGTTTCTTAGTCTGACACAGGGGATTTCCTTGGTAACACAGTCAGGATTAACTCCGTCATCACGATTACTAGTACTGGTCCCTGTGTCACACTCTTCCCCAGTGTTATCTGATCTGCCTGGCCTGGGGGTCTCGCCACCAGATCTCTTTCTTATTATGTTTTCTTTCATGGTTGTTGTGGTTTCTTGGCAAGTTTTGCAGAAGGTAGTTTGTCATTGCTTTCCTTCTGGGCAGTGACTGTACTAGTCGGTGGCCATAGCCATTGTCTCTACTGATGAGATCATCTGCCTATCGCCGCAGAGTGCAAGACCATAACCAACAACAATCTGTTGGCTGCTCTCACATTCCATCCATCACCTGCTTCCATGGCTTCACGTAACCCTGATCGGGGGGCTAAACGGGTACTCCACCTTGCCCAAGGGTGTCCCGTAGACTAAGGGAGGTAAGGAGGCGTCCTACATCTCCTTTGATAGGGGATACCCCTACCCCGCTAACCGGGAATTGGATACAAAAGGAAAAATAAACTAGGATGTCTAAAGACATTAACAAATGTAATTAGTAGGAAAAATTGAGCACGACTAGAATAAATATTTTTTAAGTTATAAGAACTACTTAAAAATTAATATTTGTAGCATGTGTGGTTGTGGAAATCCACACATGTGAACCCTACCAATACTGCAGGGTTTGTGTGTTGTGGAGAAATGTTGAGTCCTCACCAATACTTCAGGGTTTGTGTGTTGTGGAGAAATGTTGAGTCCTCACCAATACTTCAGGGTTTGTGTATTGTGGAGAAATGTTGAGTCCTCACCAATACTTCAGGGTTTGTGTGTTGTGGAGAAATGTTGAGTCCTCACCAATACTTCAGGGTTTGTGTGTTGTGGAGAAATGTTGAGTCCTCACCAATACTTCAGGGTTTGTGTGTTGTGGAGAAATGTTGAGTCCTCACCAATACTTCAGGGTTTGTGTATTGTGGAGAAATGTTGAGTCCTCACCAATACTTCAGGGTTTGTGTATTGTGGAGAAATGTTGAGTCCTCACCAATACTTCAGGGTTTGTGTGTTGTGGAGAAATGTTGAGTCCTCACCAATACTTCAGGGTTTGTGTATTGTGGAGAAATGTTGAGTCCTCACCAATACTTCAGGGTTTGTGTATTGTGGAGAAATGTTGAGTCCTCACCAATACTTCAGGGTTTGTGTGTTGTGGAGAAATGTTGAGTCCTCACCAATACTTCAGGGTTGTGTATTGTGGAGAAATGTTGAGTCCTCACCAATACTTCAGGGTTTGTGTATTGTGGAGAAATGTTGAGTCCTCACCAATACTTCAGGGTTTGTGTGTTGTGGAGAAATGTTGAGTCCTCACCAATACTTCAGGGTTTGTGTATTGTGGAGAAATGTTGAGTCCTCACCAATACTTCAGGGTTTGTGTATTGTGGAGAAATGTTGAGTCCTCACCAATACTTCAGGGTTTGTGTGTTGTGGAGAAATGTTGAGTCCTCACCAATACTTCAGGGTTTGTGTGTTGTGGAGAAATGTTGAGTCCTCACCAATACTTCAGGGTTTGTGTGTTGTGGAGAAATGTTGAGTCCTCACCAATACTTCAGGGTTTGTGTTTTGTGGAGAAATGTTGAGTCCTCACCAATACTTCAGGGTTTGTGTATTGTGGAGAAATGTTGAGTCCTCACCAATACTTCAGGGTTTGCGTGTTGTGGAGAAATGTTGAGTCCTCACCAATACTTCAGGGTTTGTGTGTTGTGGAGAAATGTTGAGTCCTCACCAATACTTCAGGGTTTGTGTATTGTGGAGAAATGTTGAGTCCTCACCAATACTTCAGGGTTTGTGTGTTGTGGAGAAATGTTGAGTCCTCACCAATACTTCAGGGTTTGTGTGTTGTGGAGAAATGTTGAGTCCTCAACAATACTTCAGGGTTTGTGTGTTGTGGAGAAATGTTGAGTCCTCACCAATACTTCAGGGTTTGTGTGTTGTGGAGAAATGTTGAGTCCTCACCAATACTTCAGGGTTTGTGTGTTGTGGAGAAATGTTGAGTCCTCACCAATACTTCAGGGTTTGTGTGTTGTGGAGAAATGTTGAGTCCTCACCAATACTTCAGGGTTTGTGTATTGTGGAGAAATGTTGAGTCCTCACCAATACTTCAGGGTTTGTGTATTGTGGAGAAATGTTGAGTCCTCACCAATACTTCAGGGTTTGTGTATTGTGGAGAAATGTTGAGTCCTCACCAATACTTCAGGGTTTGTGTATTGTGGAGAAATGTTGAGTCCTCACCAATACTTCAGGGTTTGTGTATTGTGGAGAAATGTTGAGTCCTCACCAATACTTCAGGGTTTGTGTGTTGTGGAGAAATGTTGAGTCCTCACCAATACTTCAGGGTTTGTGTGTTGTGGAGAAATGTTGAGTCCTCACCAATACTTCAGGGTTTGTGTGTTGTGGAGAAATGTTGAGTCCTCACCAATACTTCAGGGTTTGTGTGTTGTGGAGAAATGTTGAGTCCTCACCAATACTTCAGGGTTTGTGTATTGTGGAGAAATGTTGAGTCCTCACCAATACTTCAGGGTTTGTGTATTGTGGAGAAATGTTGAGTCCTCACCAATACTTCAGGGTTTGTGTATTGTGGAGAAATGTTGAGTCCTCACCAATACTTCAGGGTTTGTGTGTTGTGGAGAAATGTTGAGTCCTCACCAATACTTCAGGGTTTGTGTGTTGTGGAGAAATTCTACTTATGTGATCTATGGCAAGAGTCTATGAGTATTCAATGAAGATGATCCGTTGCAAATCAATTAAACCAAACATCTTCCCAGGCTTCATGGAACCAGTACTATACAGGCACCAAAACAACATCCTCTATGTTCTTATCTTATCTACAAGCTTCACTTATATATTAGCCGCTTCACTTAAATATCAGCCATTCCACTGTATCAGTCACTATGATCTTTGTTAAGTAAATGATTGCATACAAGTTTGAAGGACCTAACTAAAAGCAGCCTACTTTTCCTGTTATAGTGTTGTCACTTGTAAAATTATTTCCTCAGCTGTTGTAGATATAAACTCACTCTCATTCACACTACATGAGCTATGTGGCATACACAGAGAGAGAGAGAGAGAGAGAGAGAGAGAGAGAGAGAGAGAGAGAGAGAGAGAGAGAGAGAGAGAGGAGAGAGAGAGAGAGAGAGAGAGAGAGAGAGAGAGAGAGAGAGAGAGAGAGAGAGAGAGAGAGAGAGAGAGAGAGAGAGAGAGAGAGAGAGAGAGAGAGAGAGAGAGAGAGAGAGAGAGCTAGAGCTAGCTAGCTTATCTGCATGCACACAAATTTGTTTACTGTTATTTGTTACAAAATTCTCATATTTGACTGAAGTATGGATATTAGACTATGTATACAACTGACTCATGTGGGGGATGTGACTAATGCAAACAAGGACTGTTTTACTGCCTATATTCTGAAACTATACTACTCTATTGCACTGACATGAATAGAGCGACCAGTCTATTGCTAGACAGACAGGACTTGCTGAGGAACAGGAGTTCAACCAATAACAATACTCCCTCAATGTCAGCAGTTGCCTTGACCTTTAAATCCAACAGACCACTTGTGTTCACATCTCCATCTAGTTGTGGTTTTTAAATTTTTGGACTCCAGGTTGACCCAGCCTAACATGGGTTCCATGAAATATAAGAGAAGTAGAGGATGTCGACGTCACACTGACCACATCACCAATCAATTAGTCTATAAAAGTGAGGCTAAATCCATATACCCAAGAGGGCCCAAAGGCCCTGGGTGATTAACATTTCTTTTGTTTTATTTACATATGCCTAATACATCTCAATGCCTGGAAAAGCGTCTTTTACTATGTTCAATGTGTGTAACAATAGACATAACACTGCTGAGATGATTCTGGATAATGGTTGTGACACTTCTTAAATTTTTTTCAGAATTCACAGGAAGAATCGTCTAAATGACTATAATATACTAATATCTTGCATGTCTGTATCGTTTACACTGAACTGCACACGTCTGCAAGACTGTATTCGAGTCCGGTCCGACTAGCATAACAAGAACATAAATAACTGAACCCTAAGAATCTGGTGATCGAGTGAAATGGCGAGTCATGACCGCCCACACTTTCCGGCATGGCACATGATTGATTGATTGAAGAATCGCTACATTCCAAAATATGAATGATTGATATATTGATTGATTTAGGAACCGATATCACAGCATTCGGGGCATAAGTGCTCCGTCCCCATCCTCAGCAGCCAGCGAAGAGTTCCAACACCAATAGTACCAGTAGCAATCTGATTATATGTCTGTCTCACCTTTCCTCTGAGCGTTGGCCAGGTCCCCTCGTCACTCCTCGCTGTTGCATTCTTGCCAGACCATGGTGATCCATTTGCTCCCCTGAGGTGTACAAGTGCTCCCACAAGGCCGCAACCACGTCTGCTTTATCATGCATCAATACTCCACCAAGTTTTGCAGAGCCAGCCAATCTGTCCGCCTGCTCATTCCCCAGCACACCGGCATGCCCGGGAGAAAAGATCCAAACGATGCTTGCCACCCGGGACTTCCGAAGCGAAGCAAGCCACTCTGCCCGAAGCTTATATAATAATATGAATGTTATCCCACAAAACGACAGATAATAAACAGCATATTCTCACCAACCCTATGCTACCGATCTCAAACCTGGGCTTTATCCAAATTACACCTTCGCAAAATCAACACCTGCGAAATAAGATGCTTGAGGAGAGCTGCCAACTTAACAATCTGAGACCAAGTAAGAAATGCTATTATCAGACAGACTGTGGGATCAACACCCTGTGCCACATTTATTGAAAGACAGAAGATCAAGTGGTTTGGCCATGTCGTTAGAGTGCAACATCATCAACTACCAATACTACCATCACTGGCTTTACAACAAAGATCATCTGCGACGAGACCACGAGGACGTCCAAGAAGAAAATGGATTGACGACATCAGAGACATTGTACAACCACACGGAATGACACTATCCAGTGCCGCCCACAGGGTGCTGGAACGCAAATTATTCCTCCCCACGACGCTTGACGGCAGAAGTGGAAGATGATGATGATGATGTTTCTATCCTGCTTCAATGCTAACTTAACAAAATACAGCCAAATGTTAGGTTTCTAATTTGCCATTTTCAAATTTCAAAATTTGAATAACCAAGACACAAACAATAGATTGCAACCTATTCAATAGGCTATTGTGTGTGTCTTCGTTATTCAAAATCACTATGGCAAAACATTGTAAACATTGTTTTAAATTTCAAAATGTCTGCCTTCATGGAACAAGACGAACAAGTAATGGCAATGATTTTGTAGTAGGAACCTGATGCTGGAAAGTAAATATACGAAGTAAACTTCGAGCAACAACTTGCGATTTTTATACTAAAATAAAACATTTAGATATCACACCTATGTTCTGGAGATGGAGACATGGAAATCACTTCCACGTTTGTATCTGCCGAGTGCGCTTCTCTGCCTTAGGTAAAAGTTGCTTTTTAAAACCTGAAGAGCACATTACTTTTCTTTGTATCACTGCAGTCATGCGCTAGACTGAACTATACTCTTCCTTCAAGAACATGTGTACGTATTAATATTATAACGTTTTCTGTTTCATTCCATATGATTTACTGTCTCACACACACGCAAAATTAAAGAAAAAAAAAAGAAAAAAAGAACTTGCTGGCCAGTCTTCAACAAGGGCAGCTTATACGTTTAGGCGGCGTAAACCGATCAATATTCACCAGTTAGATCCCTATCCCAGTGCATAACATATGACGTATTCACATTGGTATCATAGAGCTCTAGAATAGTGGGGGGGGGGGGGGGGGGAATTTTTAGGGTTTCCAGGGGGGAATTAAGAATATTTCTAGATTGCGTTAATACAAGAACCGATTACTTGATATTGTTTTTCCCTTCTCTACGGTTCTGTATATATCACCCTTCTGAATTCATTTTATAACGTAAGTAGATCCTTAAATCACGTTTTATGTAGATGTCTAGACTTGTTTTAGTATGTGGTATTAAATTTAGCTCCAATTATTACGTATACTGTGTAGGGGCAGGGGGAAATATTTAGGGAGGAAATACGAAAGGAGGGGATGACGTCCTAAAAATATGGTGAAGGGGGGCACAGGACAAAAAAGGTTGAGAACCACTGGTTTAGACTATTCACGTCGTCTTGTAATTCAGCTTCTGGTTGTGCTATTAGTGCTTGGTCGCAGGAATTCTCTAATAGTTAGGTTTAAAGATGGTTCTTCTTCCTTGTTCTCGTCATGCGGTGTTCTTGCGGTCTATGTTTGGCTGTTTCTTTACATATGTTGTCTATATATGCAATGAACAAGAGAGGGGACAGTACACAACCATGTCGTACTCCGGATCTTATGGTAAAGGGTTCCGAGTTCCCCTAGTTGCTCTCACTATGCATTCACTGTTGTTGTATAAGCATCTATATAGTTCTGTTAGATGTGTACTCACTCCATATTGTTTTAAGATTTCCCACAGCTTGTTTATATCTACTCTATCAACTGCCTTTTTTGGGTCGACAAATGCTAAGTAGAGTGTTTCATTGAATTAGATTTATGTTTCTATAAGTTGTCGAAGAACGAAAATGGCATCCTTTGTTTTTTCCTAAATCCAAGCTGTGTTTCGCTTAGCTGAGGTTCTATAGTACTTCGTAATAATTTTCTCAAGAATTTTGCAAAACATTTTCCCAGTATGACTCAACAGTGAAATGCCTCTGTATTGTGTGCAGTCTCTTTTGCTGCCTTTGTTTTTCCAAATTGAGATAATTATGGCGTTTCCCTAGTCTCGTGGTGTCTGTTGTTCCACGCTGTTCATACTTCTCTTGCTAATTAAAATTAGTTCATTTGGTAGTTCACCTTGTCCTGGTGATTTGTTTAATGGGGCTAATCTGACGGCTTTTATGACAGAAATAATTTGTGTAATTTGACTGTCACGAGAAAGCGTATGTTTACCAGATCACACTCGTCTCCAATTGGCAGATAAGAGACATCTCTAGTACTGGTATGTCTACGTTAAGTGTTATTAAAATAGATAGTGAACCCTATATATTGTAACATGTTCACTTTTACTTAACCCATTTAGCGGTATATTCACAAATACCATACTTTTCCTATATTATTTATTATCCCTCATGTTTTTGTCACAATCACGATTTTGGTGGTAAAATCTTGGTGTTCTGATTCTGATCAATATTATCAGCAAATTGTAAATTCTACAAGCGCTGGCCCTTAATCGATACGAGTTCCTTGCATATATTGAATGTGTATGTTAAAGAGCAATGGAACGAAAAACTGACGATTACTTTGCAATATTCGCCAATGTCCGTGTTTCCAAGCTAAACATGATGGGACGCTTTTTGTTTTTAAATAATAGTATCAATGTTGCTAATGTTGTACTTATTTTTACATTTGCAGTCTAATACTAAACATGTATTTGGTAAATATGTCTTTTTGATCTAAAGATAGCCTAATTCTGCTGACAATATATCCTCCGATTTTTGTTTTATTCTATTCGCAAGTACTATTATCATCCCTTACTTTGGTAACTGAAAAGTCTAGTGCTGTTGCAGTTTTTGACAAAAAGTATTTACCAAAATCTGGCTAAATTATAACAATAATCAAAATCATAAAGTTTCTTGTGTGCGGATACAATACCCCGTTAATCGTCATAACATAATCATCTGCCACTGGGTCTTCTACTTAAAATATAGGCTTAGAGAATATTTGAAGTCACTAACGGGATAAAACACAAGTTTACACTTATGAACAAAAATAAACATGCATAGCAAAGGAGAAGAAACGATTGGCAGCACACGAGACAGACATGACCACAAGCGCCACACAACATGCAGTTTATGAAGAGGTTCTCGTATAGACGTTGGCATGCGATTTATATTTGTCCTTTAGACTACTGAACGTATAAATTCCCAGGAATCATAAACGGCCAAAACATGCTAGAAATTACTGCTACGTAATGTAAAAGGATATGCAACTAACTCAGTGCTTCTCAACCGGTGGGGAAATTCCCCCTCCCCCCCCCCTCCGGGGGGGGGGGGAATTTTAAGGTTTCCAGGTGTGGGGGAGGTCGGGGCGGGGGGGGGGGGGGGGTGAATTAAGATTATTTCAAGATCACGTTAATACAAGAACCGATTACTTGATATTGTTTTTTCCTTCCATACTTTACGATTCTGTACTTCTTGCCCTTCTGACATTCGTTTTATAACGTAAGTAGACCCGCAAATCACGTTTTATGTAGACGTCTAGACCTGTTCTAGTATGTGTTATTAAATTAAGCTTCCATTTATACGTATACTCTGTGTGTGTGTGTGTGTGTGCGCGCGCGCGCGCGCGTGAAGGGGTTATAGGGAGGAAATACAAAAGGGGGGAGGGAATGACATTATCAACATATGGTGAAGGTGTGCACGGGCCACAAAAAGGTTGAGAACCACTGAACTAACTTATTAGAGTTGGGGGGGGGGGGGGGGGATATTCAGATGTGGACCTTGCTTCATGTGAGCTATGCTCTGTTACAGGCAGAACCTCGGCTATCTACGACCGCTGATTAATGACGCTCTATCTACCGTGAAACGACACTCTGAACTTGAACGAATTCAATATGTGTATGTGTGCCTCATTACACTAAATCTAAACAACACCCAACAGATATCTCGGCACTACAGCATAGAAGAGGAAAGACCTCAAAAGATAAATGCAATGACATAATCAACAGACCTCTCTGCAAAGCTAGCAGCAGTACTTGTGTTAGAGAGAGAACATTCCCAAGATGATGATAATAATAACCACGTCTTGCATACGCCATTGTTGAAACATTGATGTCACATTATAGTGAGTGGTCGCAAACTGTATGCTATGACAAACAACATCAGGTGTCAACACAAAGGGTACAGCAGTCAATTTCTCTTGTCCACCTCTTGTGTGTTCATATCCCCATAGATTTCAGTTATTTTTCTTGGCCGTTTTGAGGATTGATCGTGCTCCTGACGCTTTCAGATCTCAAATAACTCAGCATATTCTCTTCTCTCCGTTCCTGATATTCCTCTCTCTCTCTCTCTCTCTCTCTCTCTCTCTCTCTCTCTCTCTCTCTCTCTCTCTCTCTCACACACACACACACACACACACACCCCCCCCCCCCCCCCCCCCCCGCCGCCCATAAATCATTTTGGCATTGGCTCCAGTGCCTTCACGGTTTCAGTATTCGTTGTCCAGAATGGGGGAATCCATACAGAAGAATAGGTCACAAACAATGTTCAGTAAGCGTATTGTTGTACGTGAGATATATGTATTTCATGACGTTTCCTGTTCTTGTAAACGAATCGTTGAATATGAAGATATTTGGATTCTTTGTTTTACAAATATTTGCAATGACCACAAACAAGGTACAATGACTAATTTATTATAGATTGAGCAACAGTGACGAACGTGTACTGCTCTGTCTTTACCATAAGTGTTTAGAGGTGGTAACATATCATGATATATCACAATGATGTGATTTACACCGACTACAAATTAATCGTTGGTTCGGTGTTTGACGTTGAATATCACGAATACTCACATGGCGAACAGTGGTAACAATCATTGGTTAAAAATACATAAACATAGGCATTTACTTTGGCTTATGATTAGTTAAACAACACATAGACTTGTTGTATATTCATCAAAATGTGACTGAATGCCCTCTAAATTATTCATTGGAAAGCTGGCCAGGATATATACAGTCAGCTTCAAGACTCCGTGTATACTCACGCAAACCTCAGTCCGGTATGACATCACACCGATGTTGGACAACAGGATGTCTTCATCCGACATACAGGACCTCACGCTGGAGTTCACATCCAGCGAACTCAAGTAAGCTAGCAAGTAAGACTCCGTGTCCTAGTATATTGTACCTCTTCCGTAGCACACGCCAGGTTGCATATTTACTTTCATGATGATTATATTAGCCACATGGGTTAGACAATAATATCAACGTTAAGGTTACATACCCACAACACACATGATAACATCCGGGTCTTGTCCAGGAATATTCGCCAAAAATGGAAGAATATTATCCAAAATTAGCATTTTGTCCAAACTGTCTAGCAAATGATCAATACACGTCAGTGCATTGACGCGAATCTGAAGATACAAATAATTACATTTATAGCTGAAACAAT
>JACEFZ010019923.1:0-5000 GCA_014155875.1 Cepaea nemoralis | reverse complement strand
GATTTCCAGACGTGGCAACTCATTTGAGTCATGTGTCTAGTATGATATTTCAGAAAAGAAGCATTGTGATGTTAGTTTCTGTCTGTTTAATGTCTGTAAGCGTGTCGATCGGCAGTCGTCTTTCTTTCTGTCTGTCTTTCTTTCTTTGTACATTCCTTGTTATGCCGTACAACATTTGGTTAGAAAGGTTCTCTGTACAAGATTGTTGTGTTAGATGGGCATTGAGCTTTGTTCATTTCTGCTGCTAATCCGCTAAGCACTGGCTTGTAGAATACGCCTCCTCCAGTTTCCGATAACTACAAATGTCAAGGTTCTTTGGTTGTATGCTATATCTGGTAGTTTGTTTGTATGATTGAACCATTTGATTCATTTTATCTCCTTTAATATCCTTAGTTGTCATTGTACCACATATTTCTTGATGCCATAATTTCTTATTCCGTCTTGTCTGGCCGGTTTCAATATTATTACCAGGTATTCCATCTCTGTTGTTACAGGTCTAGTTATAAAAGTTCCAGTACTGGTAACATAATATTGCCAGGGAGATTAATAATGTTAGTTTCGTATCTTTTGATGCATGCGGTGTCTGTAAAAGTTTTGGCATCTGGCCAGTGGTCTGGTTTGCTTGAGTGCATCGGTGTATGCTTCAGGCATAACATCCTAACCATGAATTTCTATATTGGTTTGAACAACTCGCTACTCGTGTATCAGGAGTGTATCTGCTTAACATGTTCTATTAAAAATATACGCACGTGTATAGTCCTGAGTTCCAAATCAACGCAGATCATCGTCATACAGGGTCATCAACGCATGCCATTGTCAAATATGGCCATCAATGTAGGTGTTTTATGTTCCAGAGACAACAGCCTCAGCTCGACCTGACCATGACTGTTCTTGATTGAGCATGTTTCTGTCTACTGTCACTACAGTAGTTCGTGCGGGATGGGCAAAGTACGAGCTTACTTTGAGACAGACGCGTGCCTGACATAAATCAATCATGTTGGCCATTAAAGGAAGGTGGCGGGACAATAGCAATTGATTTACAAGAAATGTCACAGGTTTACAATTGCAGTCATGTCGGGCGCTCTTTGATGTATTCTACATTTAAAAACCTGTTTAGCCACTTTAGCTACACCTTTGATTAATTCAGCTACAATAAAATCTCGCGCCGGTGATTTATTTGTTCTGGCGTGACCTTGGAATGTATGATCTCTGCTTGTAATATGTTTAGTTCAGGTTCAGCTATTACGTTTGTGGTGATGTTGTGATATTAATCTCTTAAGTCGAGTAGTGTTTGACGTTGTCATGTTTATATTGGCGGTGGTAGGTTCAAACACAGAAGCCATAGACAATATATTGCACCGTTTCTTGCCTGGCATATTTCGCTGCATCAATGTAGTCCACTCTTCTCTCTGTTTCGACTATTTTGACCAGATTAGCAGTGTGGCAGTGGGCACCAAGATGGGTCCTAGTTATGCCTTCCCTTTCATGGGCTACCTGGAGCACCAGATATGGAATCAATACACCGGTAGGCCCCCGGAGCTCTACAGGAGGTAGGTACATCGATGACTGCTTCGGTGTTTCAGCCATGCCCTTGTCTGATCTCCAGGACTTCATTGCCTTTTTCTCCAACTTTCATCCAATTATCAGACTCACCTCAACTATTTCTTCGTGGGCTGTCAATTTATTAGATCTAACAGTCTCTTTAGGTTCCGCGGGTCTATGTACGACGGTTTATTATAAACCAACTGACTCCCACGCATTCCTTCTTTATAGCTCCTCACATCCCCCCTCTTGTAAGGGTTCTATTCCTTTCTCCCAACTTTTACGTTTCCGACCGCTTTATCGGGATAATAACGACTTCCGTCAAAAAGCCCACGAAATGTTGGATTTCTTCCGCCTTTATGGCTATCCTGATAAAGTTTGGTCTACAGCCCTTTACCGCTGTCAGTCTATCAGTCGTGCCGAGGCTCTCTCCTCCAGGCCTAAACCACGAAATAATTGGCCGATCCTTTCACTAACCTACCATCCCCATAATATTGCTGTCAAGAATATCCTTCTAAGGCACCTAAATATTCTCCAGGCAGACCGAGTCACTCGCGATGTATTTTCAACCCCCCCCCCCCCCCCCCCCCCCCCCCCCCACGGTGGCTTACAGGCGGGATTGTAACTTCAGGGATGTGCTGGTCCATAGCAGTCTACCCCAACCTCATAAGTATCTTCCTGACACGATGGCTTGTCTTCGATCACGTTGTAAGACCTGCCCACATGTGCTTCAAACCCAGCGTCTGACATTCCCTAAGACCACTTTCCACATCCGTGAGTATTTCTCATGCACGAGTCGCAACGTTATCTATGCGATCATCTGCACACGTTGTGACATGCTGTCACAAAATGAAACCGTGTGTTTATCCGGTTGATTATTACAGAGGATTTTCGGATTAAGCGGACGATCGACCAGCGACATCTATTTGTACTAATAGAGTAAACACAGTTGTACAGGTTACATCGTGTCAGCCCATAAACACATTTGGTGGTGAGGGAGAAGGATATGGAATGGTTCCGTTTGTCATCTATACTGCCGGACATCAGACGGAAATGGCTGCTGGGATTGTCACCACGGAACAGAAGAGTGACAAGTTTGTCAACATTTGAATGCAGATGGAAGCCGTGAGATCACAGGGGCAGATGTAAAACGGAAGTACCTAGTACGGAAAACAGTGCATCTGTCAATTCTTGGTTTCCGGAACATCAAGATGATTGGCAGCTTGGTATCGAAACTCTTTGTTGGGAGTTTACAGAAACTAGCTGGCTTGTTTTGAGAATCTAGGCAATTACTGACAACTTTGACAGGATTTAAGCCAGGAAAATAGTTCTTGACAGGGGATGATTTGCCACTGTGCCACCTGTGTGGGGGAGTAAAGGATAACGTCACGTGGACAACTTTGGTAGTTTGCCATATAAACTCGAGTTGAGATCAACTAGGGTGGACTTGAATAATGCTCTAGACAGAGGGCAGGGCACTGCAGTGCCAGTGGAAATAATATCTACCGTGTGTTAATTAGTGACTTAATTTTACACGTGCCTATATGGCAGATGTAGATATGATTTATAGGACTGCAGTAGTGCCATTTAAGGTATAACTTATTATAATATATTCGTTATAATTACTATAGACTGCGGCCTTGTTAAACTATAGTGTGATGATTAGCACTGTTAGTGGAAACTAAATAGACTAGTGAAGTGTTGATAAGCTTTACTAGTTGAGAATTGAGTAATGAAGGATAATTGGGATCTTCCCGTAGGTGTCCCTGGTGGGCGGGGTTCCGCATTCTGGTTGCTGATTTTTCTTTGTCATAGCCTGATTCGGCTCTAGGTGGGTAGCTAATCTGCTCTGTGACTAAGTCTAGTTAGCTAAAGATCATTAAGCAAGGTGATAGGCTTACACTCAGCCGAAGGGATCAGTGACTAGTACTATCACCAGATGTGTTGTTTCTATCCTAGGTTCCCTACCAGATCCAAGGAAACTCAACAAGTTTTAAAAAAACCCATTCGGAAGAACACCCGTTCAACCATCAATAAAGTGCAGACAGAACGTAACTGAAAGCTAAAAGCAGGTTGATTCACCAAAGTGAGTGATGCGTACTGATGCACCACACATCATCAGACAGTGGTGGCGGGCTGAAGACATTGGGTCTAATAGTGACCTAGAGTTATATAATCTCTTGTAATAGAACACATGACATTATATGTGAGGCTGGATAGACACGAGTGAGGATCAATCCAGTACAGTAACAATTAACATTAGTAAGTAGCCCTTATGAACTGAATGGTTCGATGTGCAACGAGGATGATCTGTCGACTAACTAACTAACTAACTAACTGCGTACACACTGCAAAAGACTTGTGCAGTTTGTTTAGGAACATTAGGAACGGACATTGTGTAGAGTGCAACCGGTCCATGATTAACTGTTAATACCACCGGTGTCTATTTCGGATGTTCATGAAATTGGATTACCAGAGGTCTACAGAGGCAAAGCATTATCCGGCAAGATGGTTCCGGCAACGGGTGAGACGTGCTTGTTCTGACGTAACGTGCTGTGGTCTATCTTTGCTGTGATCAGCTGACTGAGTTGATGTCTGAGAGACAGAGTCTACACACTTTATAGAACACGTCACACATTTTCTTCGCATACACGTCTCATACACGTTACACTTTTATTTTAATAAATTAATCTTTATTAATTTCTAGAAGCAAGAGTTGTTGAGTATGTTGCGTTGGGGAAGTATGAGAAGGGGGTATAGTACGACAGTGTGAGAGTGATAGGAAAAGGTGTCCATAGGCTGATGGAGTGTGTTGGACGGAAGCTGGTGGATTCTCCAGAATATTGAGGGGAAAAAAAAATAATATTATAATGTGGGTGTCGGATCTCCTCACTCCAGGGACGACACTTTAAAGGAGGACACATTATTGGGGGCTCGTAAACGTGATATTTGGACAGTGGGATCTCTCGTAAACGTGATCTTTGGACAGCGGGATCTCTCGTAAACGGGATCTTTGGACAGCGGGATCTCCCGTAAACGGAATCCTTGGACAGCGAGATCTCCTGCAAGCAGGAACGTTTGACAGGGTGATCTTCTGACAACGGGGTCCTTTGACACGGGATCCTTAGTTATAGGAGGGAGATATCAGTTTGGAGAATCCAGCTAGAGTGAATGTGGATAGGGGTTAGGACTAATATCTTACCTGTTCACACTTCACACGTCTGCATAGGTCTGTGGTCCTGATTCTACTCTTGTCACTGAGTGAATGTACTGTGTGTGGTAATATCTAGATTTATAGTACTTGTTCATATATCGGTATAGTAATTTGCAGTTATATTGTACTAGACCTGCTAGCTTACCTCTCTGTATAATGGCCACCCCTAAACTTAGCACGTTAGAATTAAAGCCAAGGGGGGAAGAAATGGGATTGGTGGGGCTTTCTAAAAAAACGGAAATAA
>JACEFZ010019922.1:77500-225745 GCA_014155875.1 Cepaea nemoralis | reverse complement strand
CATTCACAAAGTCAGGTCTGGATCTATCTGAGTATGTACCACTACCTGACATTTCAGCATCCATCATAAATCTAAAGATACCATCCATATGAACATCAGAACTGAAATGCTCTATATTTTTCAAGAAAATCACAAAGAAATTACATAAAAGAATTGTGATCCTAGGAAAATAAACAGTGGAGGGTAAAGAGTCTCGGTGCTCTAAAATAGTTATCCACAACATAATTGGTTGTTCTACATCCAATCTTCCCGTATCAGGTGTTCCAGGTTTACACTAGCAGAAGTGCAGTATTATCTTCACCTATGCCTGTCCTCAGGGTCTACAGGTTAAGTAATACCTTGATTGATTAGGAAGTGACAACTATGTTTCCCATCCTATTCTGTACCTAGTTAATTCTCTTCATCTTCTTCTATTAAAGAAAAAGGGTCTCATACATTATGAGCTTGAAAAATCATTCCTCATTGTAATGAGTGTTTGTTTATAGACAGTATAAGTGCATCATGGTATCCATTTTTGTATAGTATTCAGGTGAATTCTTTTCAAGTCAAAAGTTTCAAGGTGAGTATATTCCCTCCTGTTCACCGTGTCTATACTAAGATTGTACTTCACTTATCATCATCATCATGCTCATTATATCATTATATCTTTCTGTATACATTTCCAATTCCCTCAACTGTTCCCGTAGAAGTGATATCGAGACCGTAGGGATAGAATGTGTTTGGTTAGAGGTGGAGCCAGCCAGCCAACAACCGTTTCTCATTGGATACTTATATAGAAATCCTTGTGCCGGGTACAGTTGGCATGACAGCTTCACTACAATGATGGATAGGGTGTTTACAGAAGGTAGAGAAGTCATGATATTAGGTGACTTCAACATAGATATTAGTAAATCCAACCAGACATGGGACGATATCATTCTTTCTTACAATTTCAAACAACTAATAAACCGTCCCACAAGGGTTACTGACACATCCTCAACTCTAATTGATCATATATATATTACTTGTCCAGATAATATTATCGAATGTTCTGTTCCTGTTAGTACAGTTAGAGATCATTACCCTGTATGTTGTACATGGTCAAGAATTGGGTTCAAATCTCTTAAACATAAACATGTAAGAATCAAATTTAGAAATTTTAAAGCATTCAACCAAGATTTATTTTTGCAAGACTTAAGAAAAGCAGCCCTTGATCACGTTTACCAACTTCCTGACCCGGACGATGCCTTAGCTTTCTGGACGAAGACAGTCTACAATGTGTTCGATAAACACGTGCCAATTAAAGAAGTTCCAGTCAAACATCAACATAAATCCCCATGGGTCACTAATGAAGTTCTGGAATTCATGAGAGAGCGAGATACAGCACACAAAAATAAAGACTTTATCAATTACCGTAGACTGAGGAATAAAGTTAAATATGAAATTCGTAGGATAAAAAAAGATAATTTTAAAAATTTGATTGTAGATAATTCAAACAGTACAAATATATGGAAGGCTATTATCTTGCTATCCAATAAGAAACGCCCTACAGAATCAGCAATACCAAATTCTTTAACATGCGATGAATTCAGTTGGTTCTTTCAATCATAAATAGAGAATCTAAAGTCTTCAATACCAGACTCATCATGTAATTTAAGTTCACTGGCATCATTCTGTGAGGAGAAGTGCACCAGAAATATTCCCGCTGAGATTCCCTTAATGTCTGTTGCAGACGTTTATAAATATCTCTTAAACCTCAAATCAACAAATTCACACGGCCTAGATGGTATCAGTAATAGAATTCTTCGTTGTGCAGCACCAGTCATTAGTGAGTCCTTAACGTTCTTATATAACCTGTGCCTGGCCAAAAACTACTTTCCATCTGTATTTAAAATTGCTAAAGTGATTCCGCTACTTAAAAATGGCTCAATCGATAATAGCGTTTTGGGTAATTATATACCTATTTCCTTACTATCGTCGCTATCAAAACCACTAGAAAAACACATTAATAAAATAACGTTACACCATTTAATTAACAACGATCTAATAATTAACAGTCAATCTGGGTTTCGACCTAAATATTCTTGTCATAGTGCTCTAACAAAAATGACCGATAACTGGCACTTAAACATCAACAACGGTAGAATTTGTGGAGCAGTGTTTGTAGACTTTAAAAAAGCTTTTGATATGGTAGATCACGATATTTTAATTAGAAAACTAAAACAAATGAAGACAAGCACCAACATGGTGAACATAATCACGTCATTTCTATCCGACAGACAACAAGTCGTGTCCTTCAACAACTGTCTATCAAGACCCACACAGCGTAATATTGGTGTGCCTCAGGGCTCAATACTAGGTCCGCTGCTTTTTGCAGTTTATATTAATGATCTTCCTTTATATATCAATACAACTTGTGATCTATTTGCAGACGACTGTACTATATATACTAGTCAAGAAAACCGTAGTGAATTAGAGAATTCTTTACAAAAGGAACTTGATAATCTTACTAGATGGAGCAATGAAAACCGCATGCAAATTAACATCGACAAAACCAAATCCATGTTAATAACGACCAGACAAAAACTACAGACACTAGCCATAACTGGAGCACCGCATGAACTCCGCATGGGCACGTTACCTATAGTTAATGTGAACGAACATAAAACACTAGGTCTTTTAATTGACAGCCATTTGAGCTGGAGATCTCATGTTCACGTTCTTACCAAGAAAATAGCACAAAAAGTTTACCAACTTGCTAACATTCAGCACTTCCTGGACGAAAGCACACGAAAAATATTCTATACATGCTATATCCAATCACATCTCGATTACTGTTCCACAGTTTGGGATGGTTGCCCTAAATCTAATTTAAAACGACTATGTTCTCTACAAAACCGCGCTATTCGTCTGGTTTCTGGCAGAAAGCACGTTGAAAGTAATAATTTATACAGTCATCTAAGACTTCTACCATTTCGAAAGCGCTTCCTTTTTAACAAAGCCAAATTAGTGAATAAAATTATATCTCAAAATACCCCAGAGTATCTTCTGCCGCTGATTCAGTCTAATGCAATGAACAGCAAGCGCCTAAATTTGTTACATGTCTCAAAGCCTAGATTGGAACTATACAAAACATGTTTCGCCTATTCTGGTGCTCACTTATGGAATGATCTTCCTTCAGATCTGAAAACTCCAATGAGTCCCTACACATTTAATCGAAAACTCTTTCAATACTTAATCCATACCGTCTATATGCCACCATAATTCATTTACTGGTATAATTGTTCATTATAATTGTTCATTATAATTGTTTACCTATAACTGTTCACTATATATGTGTGGGAGAGAGAGAGAGAGAGAGAGAGAGAGAGAGAGAGAGAGAGAGAGAGAGAGAGAGAGAGAGAGAGAGAGAGAGAGAGAGAGAGAGAGAAAGTGGGTGTCAGAGAGAGTGAGAGAGTGAATGTGTGTGTGCGCACGTGCATGCGTGTGGGTGGAGAGTGTGACTGAGCGAGAAATGGTGAGGGAATGTGTCAGTGCATGCATTCGTACGTGTATGTGTGAGAGTGGGTGAGGGAGTGTGTGCGTGCGTGCATTCATGCGTATGTGTATGTGTGAGAGAGTGTGATTGAGAGAGTGTGTGTGTGTGAACGATTGTGTGTGAGAGAGTGAGAGAGTAAGTGAGTGAATGAGTGAGGAGTGAATGAGTGAGAGAGTGAGTGTGTGTGAGTGAGTGAATGAGTGTTAGAGTGTGTGTGTGTGTGAGAGAGAGAGAGAGAGAGAGAGAGAGAGAGTAAAAGAGTGAGTGAGTGCGCTAGGGTAAGTGAAACATTGAGTGATAGCGTGAGGGTGTGTGTCTGTCTGTGTATGAGTGTGAGAGAGAGTAAGAGAGTTAGAGATAAAGTGAATGAAGATGGACAGAGTGAATGAATGGGGGAAATAGTGAGTCTGAGAGAGAGAGAGAGAGAGAGAGAGAGAGAGAGAGAGAGAGAGAACGAGAGAGAGAGAGTGAGACAGTGGGAGAGTTGATGTGTTAGTGTGTGTGTGGGAGCGCGCGCATGCGTGTGAGTGTGTATGTATATATGAAAGAATACAGAGAGAGAGAGAGAGAGAGAGAGAGAGAGAGAGAGAGAGAGAGAGAGAGAGAGAGAGAGAGCTGAACAGATGCATGTCATGTAATACGCATGTTATGTAACACGCGAATCCATATGTTTGTGTATTCTCATCTGTCATATTATCAGTTAAATACTATTTGATTTTATCATGTATAATGTAAACTCATGTACATTACTGTAGTTTGAGTGAGAGACAGAATGAGTGAGCGTGAGAGTGAATGTGTGTGTGTGTGTGTGTGTGTGTGTGTGTGTGTGTGTGTGTGTGTGTGTGCCTTCTCTGTGTGTATCTCTGTGTGTGGGAGCATCACTATTTTTACGTCACACACTGTTTAGGTACACATTTTTTTCCATGTTTAACATTTTTATGAGACTGCTCACGACAATTGTCAGTGTATGTGTGTGAGTAAAGTGTGGGAGTTTGTTCATACTAGTTTCATTGCTAACGTGGGGCATTTTGTATGTGTCTAGATGTGTGGATGTGTGAGTGTGTGTGGAGGATGTGTGTGAGTGTGGGGATATGTGTGGGTAGGGGTATGTGGGTGGGATATGCGTTTGGATGGGTTGGGTTGTATGGGTGTTGGTGGGTAGTGATATTTGTCGGTGTTGGTGGGATGTGTGGATGGATGTGTGGGGGTGAAATTATGGGTGTGGGAAATGGGTGTGGGGGATGTGTGTATGGGACGGGTGCGGGTGATGTATGTTTGGGTGGAGGATATGTGTGGGTGAGTGGAGATGTGTCGATGGTTTGGGGAAGTATGTGTGAGTGGCGGGGTTGTGTGGGTAGGGGATTGTGTGGGTGGATTGGGGATGTAAGGGCGGGTGGGGAGAAGTGTATGGTGTGTGGGTTTGGGATATGTGTGCGGTGTGTTGGTGGGGGATGTGTGCACGGTGTGTCGATGGGAGGTATGTTTGTGGTGGTATGGGTGAGGATGTGTGTGTGGCTGGGGGATAGTGTGTGATGTGGGGGATTGTGTGATGGGTGCGGTCAATGTGTGTATGGGTGGGAGATATGTGTGGGTGAGTAGGGGGTGAGTGGTGGTTGGGAGAAGTATGTGTGGGTGGTGGGGGGGTGTGAGTGGGAGATGTGTGCGTGGATGGAGAATGTGTGGGTGGGGGTGTGTGAGTGGCTTAGGGATGTGTAGGTGAGGGATGTGTATGTGTCGGGGTGGGATACGTGAGTGGGTGGAGGATGTGTGTGGGTAGGGGTATTGTGATCGAGATATGTTGGTTGGGGTGGGTGGGGGTGTGTGGGTGCGTAGTGGAGGATGTGTGCGTGAGTGAGTGTGTGTTGGTGGATGGATGGGAAATGCATGTGCGGGTGGGGAGAGGTGCGTAGTGTGTTGGTTGGGGATATTGTGTGGGTGGGGTATGTGTGTGTGAGTGGGGGTGTGTGATGTGGATTGGTCAGGGTATCTGTGTGGGTGTGGATGGGAATATTGTGTAGTATGTGGGTGTGGGATGTGTTGGTGAGGAATATGTGTGCGGTGTGTGGGTTGGGAATATTGCGTGGTAGAGGATGTATATGATGTGCGGGTGGGGATGTGTGTGGTGGAGAATTGGGTTAGGGCATGTGTGGGTGGGTGGGGTGTGTGTGACTATCTACTGTGTGTAGTGACGACTATCTACTGTCTGTAGTTATGACTATCTACTGTGTGTAGTGACGACTATCTACTGTCGGTAGTGATGACTATCTACTGTGTGTAGTGACGACTATCTACTGTCTGTAGTTATGACTATCTACTGTGTGTAGTGACGACTATCTACTGTCGGTAGTGATGACTATCTACTGTGTGTAGTGACGACTATCTACTGTCTGTAGTTATGACTATCTACTGTGTGTAGTGACGACTATCTACTGTCTGTAGTGATGACTATCTACTGTGTGTAGTGATGACTATCTACTGTCTGTAGTGATGACTATCTACTGTGTGTAGTGACTGACTATCTACTGTCTGTATTTATGACTATCTACTGTCTGTAGTGATGACTATCTACTGTCTGTAGTGATGACTATCTACTGTGTGTAGTGATGACTATCTACTGTCTGTATTTATGACTATCTACTGTCTGTAGTGATGACTATCTACTGTCTGTAGTGATGACTATCTACTGTGTGTAGTGATGACTATCTACTGTCGTGTAGTGATGACTATCTACTGTGTGTAGTGATGACTATCTACTGTCTGTAGTGATGACTATCTACTGTGTGTAGTGATGACTATCTACTGTCTGTAGTGATGACTATCTACTGTGTGTAGTGATGACTATCTACTGTCTGTAGTGATGACTATCTACTGTGTGTAGTGATGACTATCTACTGTCTGTAGTGATGACTATCTACTGTGTGTAGTGATGACTATCTACTGTCGTGTAGTGATGACTATCTACTGTGTGTAGTGATGACTATCTACTGTCTGTAGTGATGACTATCTACTGTGTGTAGTGATGACTATCTACTGTCTGTAGTGATGACTATCTACTGTGTGTAGTGATGACTATCTACTGTCTGTAGTGATGACTATCTACTGTCTGTAGTGATGACTATCTACTGTGTGTAGTGATGACTATCTACTGTGTGTAGTGATGACTATCTACTGTCTGTAGTGATGACTATCTACTGTGTGTAGTGATGACTATCTACTGTCTGTAGTGATGACTATCTACTGTGTGTAGTGATGACTATCTACTGTCTGTAGTGATGACTATCTACTGTGTGTAGTGATGACTATCTACTGTCGGTAGTGATGACTATCTACTGTGTGTAGTGATGACTATCTACTGTCTGTAGTGATGACTATCTACTGTGTGTAGTGATGACTATCTACTGTCTGTAGTGATGACTATCTACTGTGTGTAGTGATGACTATCTACTGTCTGTAGTGATGACTATCTACTGTGTGTAGTGATGACTATCTACTGTGTGTAGTGATGACTATCTACTGTCTGTAGTGATGACTATCTACTGTGTGTAGTGATGACTATCTACTGTGTGTAGTGATGACTATCTACTGTGTGTAGTGATGACTATCTACTGTGTGTAGTGATGACTATCTACTGTGTGTAGTGATGACTATCTACTGTCTGTAGTGATGACTATCTACTGTGTGTAGTGATGACTATCTACTGTGTGTAGTGATGACTATCTACTGTGTGTAGTGATGACTATCTACTGTGTGTAGTGATGACTATCTACTGTGTGTAGTGATGACTATCTACTGTCTGTAGTGATGACTATCTACTGTGTGTAGTGATGACTATCTACTGTGTGTAGTGATGACTATCTACTGTGTGTAGTGATGACTATCTACTGTCTGTAGTGATGACTATCTACTGTGTGTAGTGATGACTATCTACTGTCTGTAGTGATGACTATCTACTGTGTGTAGTGATGACTATCTACTGTCTGTAGTTATGACTATCTACTGTGTGTAGTGATGACTATCTACTGTCTGTAGTGATGACTATCTACTGTGTGTAGTGATGACTATCTACTGTCTGTAGTGATGACTATCTACTGTGTGTAGTGATGACTATCTACTGTGTGTAGTGATGACTATCTACTGTGTGTAGTGATGACTATCTACTGTGTGTAGTGATGACTATCTACTGTCTGTAGTGATGACTATCTACTGTCTGTAGTGATGACTATCTACTGTCTGTAGTGATGACTATCTACTGTGTGTAGTGATGACTATCTACTGTCTGTAGTGATGACTATCTACTGTGTGTAGTGATGACTATCTACTGTCTGTAGTGATGACTATCTACTGTGTGTAGTGATGACTATCTACTGTGTGTAGTGATGACTATCTACTGTGTGTAGTGATGACTATCTACTGTCTGTAGTGATGACTATCTACTGTGTGTAGTGATGACTATCTACTGTGTGTAGTGATGACTATCTACTGTGTGTAGTGATGACTATCTACTGTGTGTAGTGATGACTATCTACTGTGTGTAGTGATGACTATCTACTGTCTGTAGTGATGACTATCTACTGTGTGTAGTGATGACTATCTACTGTCTGTAGTGATGACTATCTACTGTGTGTAGTGATGACTATCTACTGTCTGTAGTGATGACTATCTACTGTGTGTAGTGATGACTATCTACTGTCTGTAGTGATGACTATCTACTGTGTGTAGTGATGACTATCTACTGTCTGTAGTTATGACTATCTACTGTGTGTAGTGATGACTATCTACTGTCTGTAGTGATGACTATCTACTGTGTGTAGTGACGACTATCTACTGTCGTGTAGTGATGACTATCTACTGTGTGTAGTGATGACTATCTACTGTCGTGTAGTGATGACTATCTACTGTGTGTAGTGATGACTATCTACTGTCTGTAGTGATGACTATCTACTGTGTGTAGTGATGACTATCTACTGTCTGTAGTGATGACTATCTACTGTGTGTAGTGATGACTATCTACTGTCTGTAGTGATGACTATCTACTGTGTGTAGTGATGACTATCTACTGTCTGTAGTGATGACTATCTACTGTGTGTAGTGATGACTATCTACTGTGTGTAGTGATGACTATCTACTGTCTGTAGTGATGACTATCTACTGTCTGTAGTGATGACTATCTACTGTGTGTAGTGATGACTATCTACTGTCTGTAGTGATGACTATCTACTGTCTGTAGTGATGACTATCTACTGTCTGTAGTGATGACTATCTACTGTGTGTAGTGATGACTATCTACTGTCTGTAGTGATGACTATCTACTGTGTGTAGTGATGACTATCTACTGTCTGTAGTGATGACTATCTACTGTGTGTAGTGATGACTATCTACTGTGTGTAGTGATGACTATCTACTGTGTGTAGTGATGACTATCTACTGTCGGTAGTGATGACTATCTACTGTGTGTAGTGATGACTATCTACTGTCTGTAGTGATGACTATCTACTGTGTGTAGTGATGACTATCTACTGTCGTGTAGTGATGACTATCTACTGTGTGTAGTGATGACTATCTACTGTCTGTAGTGATGACTATCTACTGTGTGTAGTGATGACTATCTACTGTCTGTAGTGATGACTATCTACTGTGTGTAGTGATGACTATCTACTGTCTGTAGTGATGACTATCTACTGTGTGTAGTGATGACTATCTACTGTCTGTAGTGATGACTATCTACTGTGTGTAGTGATGACTATCTACTGTCTGTAGTGATGACTATCTACTGTGTGTAGTGATGACTATCTACTGTCTGTAGTGATGACTATCTACTGTGTGTAGTGATGACTATCTACTGTCTGTAGTGATGACTATCTACTGTGCTGTAGTGATGACTATCTACTGTCTGTAGTGATGACTATCTACTGTGCTGTAGTGATGACTATCTACTGTCTGTATTTATGACTATCTACTGTGTGTAGTGATGACTATCTACTGTCTGTAGTGATGACTATCTACTGTGTGTAGTGATGACTATCTACTGTGTGTAGTGATGACTATCTACTGTGTGTAGTGATGACTATCTACTGTGTGTAGTGATGACTATCTACTGTGTGTAGTGATGACTATCTACTGTCTGTAGTTATGACTATCTACTGTGTGTAGTGATGACTATCTACTGTCTGTAGTGATGACTATCTACTGTGTGTAGTGATGACTATCTACTGTCGGTAGTGATGACTATCTACTGTCTGTAGTGATGACTATCTACTGTGTGTAGTGATGACTATCTACTGTGTGTAGTGATGACTATCTACTGTCTGTAGTGATGACTATCTACTGTGTGTAGTGATGACTATCTACTGTCTGTAGTGATGACTATCTACTGTGTGTAGTGATGACTATCTACTGTCTGTAGTGATGACTATCTACTGTGTGTAGTGATGACTATCTACTGTCGTGTAGTGATGACTATCTACTGTGTGTAGTGATGACTATCTACTGTCGTGTAGTGATGACTATCTACTGTGTGTAGTGATGACTATCTACTGTGTGTAGTGATGACTATCTACTGTGTGTAGTGATGACTATCTACTGTCTGTAGTGATGACTATCTACTGTCTGTAGTGATGACTATCTACTGTGTGTAGTGATGACTATCTACTGTCTGTAGTGATGACTATCTACTGTGTGTAGTGATGACTATCTACTGTGTGTAGTGATGACTATCTACTGTGTGTAGTGATGACTATCTACTGTGTGTAGTGATGACTATCTACTGTGTGTAGTGATGACTATCTACTGTCTGTAGTGATGACTATCTACTGTGTGTAGTGATGACTATCTACTGTGTGTAGTGATGACTATCTACTGTGTGTAGTGATGACTATCTACTGTGTGTAGTGATGACTATCTACTGTGTGTAGTGATGACTATCTACTGTCTGTAGTGATGACTATCTACTGTGTGTAGTGATGACTATCTACTGTGTGTAGTGATGACTATCTACTGTGTGTAGTGATGACTATCTACTGTCTGTAGTGATGACTATCTACTGTGTGTAGTGATGACTATCTACTGTGTGTAGTGATGACTATCTACTGTGTGTAGTGATGACTATCTACTGTCTGTAGTGATGACTATCTACTGCTGTCTCTTATACACATCTAGTGATGACTATCTACTGTGTGTAGTGATGACTATCTACTGTCTGTAGTGATGACTATCTACTGTGTGTAGTGATGACTATCTACTGTCTGTAGTGATGACTATCTACTGTGTGTAGTGATGACTATCTACTGTCTGTAGTGATGACTATCTACTGTGTGTAGTGATGACTATCTACTGTCTGTAGTGATGACTATCTACTGTGTGTAGTGATGACTATCTACTGTCGTGTAGTGATGACTATCTACTGTGTGTAGTGATGACTATCTACTGTCTGTAGTGATGACTATCTACTGTGTGTAGTGATGACTATCTACTGTGTGTAGTGATGACTATCTACTGTGCTGTAGTGATGACTATCTACTGTGTGTAGTGATGACTATCTACTGTGTGTAGTGATGACTATCTACTGTGTGTAGTGATGACTATCTACTGTGTGTAGTGATGACTATCTACTGTGTGTAGTGATGACTATCTACTGTCTGTAGTGATGACTATCTACTGTGTGTAGTGATGACTATCTACTGTGTGTAGTGATGACTATCTACTGTCGGTAGTGATGACTATCTACTGTCTGTAGTGATGACTATCTACTGTGTGTAGTGATGACTATCTACTGTGTGTAGTGATGACTATCTACTGTCTGTAGTTATGACTATCTACTGTGTGTAGTGATGACTATCTACTGTGTGTAGTGATGACTATCTACTGTCTGTAGTGATGACTATCTACTGTCTGTAGTGATGACTATCTACTGTGTGTAGTGATGACTATCTACTGTCTGTAGTGATGACTATCTACTGTCTGTAGTTATGACTATCTACTGTCGGTAGTGATGACTATCTACTGTCTGTAGTGACGACTATCTACTGTCTGTAGTTATGACTATCTACTGTCTGTAGTGATGACTATCTACTGTCGGTAGTGATGACTATCTACTGTGTGTAGTGATGACTATCTACTGTGTGTAGTGATGACTATCTACTGTGTGTAGTGATGACTATCTACTGTGTGTAGTGATGACTATCTACTGTGTGTAGTGATGACTATCTACTGTGTGTAGTGATGACTATCTACTGTGTGTAGTGATGACTATCTACTGTCTGTAGTTATGACTATCTACTGTGTGTAGTGATGACTATCTACTGTATGTGTGTATGTACTGTCACACACACACACACACACACATATATAGACCCACACCAGGCACGCATGCACAGACGCACATACACAGACAGACAGACAGACAGACAGACAGACAGACAGACAGACAAGCGTGTAGGTAGGTAGGTAGTTAGGTAGGTAAGTATGCAGGCAGGTAGGTAGGTAGGTGGGTAGGCTGGCCGGCAGGCAGGCAGGCAGGTAGTTAGTTTGCTTTGAAAGGAGAAATTTGAACACCAACTGTCTCATGAAATATTAAACAGGGAGACAGCAAGACAACTCACACAAATCGATACATCTTGATTTTGATATGTTTTCTTCAGGTCTACATTGATATGTGCTAGGTTCCCTCTAGAGTACTCAAGTGATAGGCAGCTATTTCAGCCAACCACAGACCGACCAGCAGGGACCGTCACTGACTTTATGTCACCACGTGGCGCAATCACGAGCGCTGAAGTTATCCCATCGAGATATTTTCCGACCAACGCATTTGTTTAGGGTAATTTCTGCTCTAGACATCACCTTTTGGCGCCAATATAAAATAAGAAATAAACATAATATCTGACACATATATAGCTTCTGAGAAAAAGTAATGTTGTATCTAGGTAGTTGACAATGACAGTGTTCAATGATGTGTGGAAGGGAAACAAGTTACAGCCATTGATTACCAAACTTACTTAGGAATATATCGCTGGCCGTCAACAGCATACACGATATTAATATGTTATTGTAGTATGTTCATCAACATCTTGCGCCATGCCGATAAGCCTGAGCCATCGTGTTTCGACATCTCAGACTATGAAAAGAGTCTCATAGTGGGTCCACGTTAATGTCCAGATTATTGTTTTCACCTTGTAATAAAGCACTGTATTATTGGCTTTCTTTTTTTCTTTTGTCCGTGGTACAAAGAGTGAGACTAAACGTAGAACATAGATGTTTTTCAGTAAAGAAATTCATTCTACAATTATAACATCTTGGAATCTGTTTGCGTATTGAATAAAGTGAATTAAACTTTCATTTCCTGCCTTTCTTCTGCTAATGGGACAATGATTGTCAAACCACTAATGCTGGACTCCCGTATTCTCTTGTAGCTAATTTGATGGTTTTTGGTTTCAGTTTTTGTTTTTGGGTGTGTTCTGTTCGCTCGCCTTGAACTGAAGTGTAGCCCACATACATTCTATTACTTTGAGTGCACTGGACTGAATTTTGCGTGTGGGTTAGCTTTCTCTATTACCAGTGTCCCTCGTCATCAGGCGAACGCACTCCGACTTCTGTGGTAGCTGTTTTCATGTGTTTCCCATGCTAATGCAGGCGCTGGTAGGCTTTTTGGTATGGTTTCAGCAACTAACAACCAGAGTGTCGTGTCCTCCTTTAAAGTGTCGTCCCTGGAGTGAGGAGAGTCGACACCCACATTATAATATTTTTTTTTCCCTCTCAATATTCTAGAGAATCCACCAGCTTCCGTCCAACACACTCCATCAGCCTATGGACACCCTTTCCTGTCACTCTCTCACTGTCGTACTATGCCCCCTCTCATAATTCCCAACGCAACATACTCAACAACTCTTGCTTCTAAAAATTAATAAAGATTAATTTATTAAAAGAAAAGTGTAACGTATATGAGACGTGTATGCGAAGAAAATGTGTGACGTGTTCTATAAAGTGTGTAGAATCGGACTCTCAGACCACAACCCAGTCAGCTGATCCCAGCAAGGATAGACCACAGCACGTTACGTCAGAACATGTACATCTCACCCAGTGCCGAAACCATCTTGCCGGATACTGCTTTGCCTCTGTAGACCTCTGGTAATCCAATTTCATGATCATCCGAAATAGACACCGGTGGTATTAACAGTTAATCATGGACCGGTTGCACCCTACACAATGTCCGTTCCTATCGTTCCTTAAAAAAAACTGCACAAGTCCTTTGTAGTGTGTACACAGTCATTAATGTTAATTGTTAATGTGATTGATCCTCACTCGTGTCTATCTAGCCTCACGTATCATGTCTTGTGTTCTATTACACGAGATTATATCACACTAGGTAACTATTATAATTAATGTTCTCAGTTCGTTACTACTGTCTGATGCTGTGTGGTGCATCAGTAATCATCACTCTCTTTGGTGAATCAACTTCCTCCTAGCTTTAGTTACGTTCTGTATGCAACTTTATTGATTGTTGAACTGGTGTTCTTCCGAATGGGATTTGATTCTTTCCCAAAAAACTTGTTGAGTTTCCTTGGATCTGGTAGGGAACCTAGGATAGAAACAACACATCTGGTGATAGTACTAGTCACTGATCCTTTCGGCTGAGTGTAAGCCTATCGCCTTGCTTAATGATCTTTAGCTAACTAGACTTAGTCATAGAGCAGATTAGCTACCCACCTAGAGCCGAATCAGGCTATGACAAAGAAAGACCCATACAGAGTGCAAAACCCCAGCGGGCAAGTTCCCCGTCTCCCAATTATCCATCAGTACTCTATTCTTAACTAGCAGAGCTAATATCACTATTCTACTCTAACTAGTTTCCACTAACAGTGCTAATCATCACACTATAGTTTAACAAGGCCACAGTCTATATTAATTAGAACGAATATATTATAATAGGTTATACCTTACAGCACTGCAGTTTACACTAAATTACATCTAATGGTAGCCATACAGGCTCGTGTAAACTAAATCAAATATCTCCTTCACACGTTAGATGTTCTAACTGCTGCAGTGACAAGCATGTCTGCCTAAATCCACATTTTCAAGTCCCCCTAGTTGGTCCCAACTCGGGTTTATATGGCAAACTACCAAAGTTGGCCACGTGACGTTATCCTTTATGCCCCCACACAGGTGGCACATTGGCAGATCATCCCCTGTCAGGGATCCATCCCCCCTCTGGCTCCCTCCATGTTAGATGTGTCATCACTGCTTGAGACATCCAAAACAAGCCAGCGAGTTCCTGTATACCCCCAACAACAGTTGCAAATAACCCCGTCAATCTTCTCGATGTTCCGGAAACCAAGAATTGACATATGTACTGTTACTTCCGTGCTAAGTACTTCCGTTTTCCCTCTGATATGTTTATGACTTGTCAAAGTGATATATGATTCAGCACACTCACTTCCTCTATACCTCTGCCACTGTTTAATTTAGTCCGACAGGTGATGGCCAACATCCGATTGCCACTATGACCCCACTGCTTCCATTTGTATTCAAATGTTGACAAACTGTCACGGCGCTGCCGGGATCTGTCTCCATCACCACCAAATGTTCCAAATCCGTTTGAGATGTACACGTGCAGCTACAAATATTGTCCTGGGATTTTGACATCCGCTTTGTTTTTTTCAGTTAGTAAAAATAGTTATCGCTGGCAGATCGTCCGCTTAATCAGAAAATCTCTATAATAATCAACTGGTTAAACACACGGTTTTATTTTGTGACACAGAGGCATCACTCTGTTGACCTTATAGATGTTTACACGGTAAGAGAAAATTATGTCTACCCATCTGTGACCCTGAGGTAGTGTATCTTATGTCTAATCTTCTCGTAAAAGGGCAACCCAAAAACAAGGAGTGTCTTTGTCCTCGTTGATCTCTTATTGTAATTCCACGGAGGTTGGAAATGAAAAGAGATGAAAGAAGAGCCTATTTATCGTATGTGACATTCTTGGATATAGACATTTGAATTCTCGTCGATGCAATTGAGTGCGTGAATTGCACTAATATTCTTCTTGTATGGTCATTGTGAAGAGACTAGAGAGCGTATAGATAAGTCCTTGTTCATTTTGAGTTATCCTAAATACAAAACATTAAACTCACATTGCATTTTTGCTTTCTCTGACTATTTTGCCTTGGGTATTGTTTGTTTCCTCTTTAAATTCGTGCATTTTGTAATGTCTGATTCTGATTTGAGAAACCCGACACCCCAAATTGTGCCAAAAACTTCGGGCGGAAGAGTGCAATGGAAAGGAAACAAACCTTACCCTAGTGTGAGGAAATGCAACATAAAGACTAAATGTCATGGCAGGGCAGACCAGGCCATAAGCCATGGTCGGCAGTTGGTCTAGGATGGAAGCTCCGACAGGGGGACAGTTAGTGTACTGCATTGCTGATCCTACAGCTTCTGCAGCTTGTCTTGTTCCATGTGTATTGGTGTTACCTTTCCTCTGGAATAAACTAGGCAGGCCGAGAGAGGGATCATGCTGCATGGGCAACACATGGTCTCTACATTCAGCCCAGGCTTTGTGTTATCGAGAGGTATAACACAGATTATGGTCGTCACTAGGAAGGACGAAATACCACAATGTGATATACAAGTAAATGGGAATATTCTTCAACATGTGAGCAGGTACAATTATCTCGGAACAGTAATAACATCTGATGGGAGATGCCTTGAAGAGATTAGAACAAGAATCGCCATGGCAAAAGTAGCCTTTAGCAAGATGAAAAACATATTGACCAATAAAAAGATGTCAATTGAAACGAGAAAAAGAGTATTGAGATGCTACATTGAACCTGTACTTTTGTATGGATGTGAAGCGTGGACAATGAGCAGTCAGGCTGAAAAACATCTGATGGCTGTAGAGATGTGGTTTCTGAGGAAAATGCAAAGAATACCATGGACAGTCAGAAAGACCAATGAACAAGTCCTTCAAGAAACAAATGAAGATCGTAAATTGATTAGAGAAATTAGAGTAGACAGTCAAAATTTTTTGGGCATGTTATGAGAAGAAATGGATTGGAGAATTTGGTGACAACTGGTAAGATCGATGGGAACAGACCAAGGGGAAGACCTAGAAGCAAGTACCTGGATGGCTTGGCCTTGTGGCATGGTCGGGACAGAAACACGGAGCTGATTCACGACTCTGGTGATCGAGTGAGATGGCAGAACATGACCGCCCACGCTTACCGGCATGGCACATGATGGATGGATGGATAACTCCATTTTACAAACTATCGCCTGTCAAGACAGCAAGGTGCCAGTCGATTGGAGTATTAATTTTACTTTAAAATTTCATACTCATTAACTGATACATTGTTAAATGGCTGTTTTTTATTCTTTGGTATTTTTCTTTCCAATGTCCTCTTGTCATAATGATATAACAACACATACATATACTCTGGGCTTAAAACAATGACACGAGGCGCTAATGATCGACAGCCAACACAGAACGCGGCAACAGAGAACTGGGCATTGACACATGTTTATTGAGAGGAAATGCAGAATGATTATTTTTTCTTTGTGTGCATGTGCATGTTAGTGTTGCCGGAAACCGTGTTTGCATGAGAAAGTCTGGGTTTAACGCGTTTAGCTAGTCATCAATAATTGAGTAAAGCAGCTCCTTATTAAACGTGGTGCTAGAGGACACAGTCGAGGGGAAGCGTGCTAGAGGAAGACAACGTTACATGTGGGTTGAAACACCATGGAATGAACTGGAAGAAAGCACATAATAATGTAACAAGAAGATGTTGAACAGATAGTTTTACAGACTCAGTGAAATTCATCTTCAGTACGGAGACGGTATTTGATGATAATGAAAGCAGCAATGTCCACTGTACTTCGTATTTGAATATATAGTTATTAGAATGTGCATTGCTACACTCGCCAACTTTGTTATCTTATTACTGTTGTATCAGAGACATGTGTGAGTACTCTCTGAGAAACCACTGCATATAGAACCTCTAGGCTCACGATTGTGCACATAATGTTTTGATGGAATGTGCGTCATTTGGATACCCATTGCGTCATTTGTAAATCACATGTTATTGTTTCGTCAAGATTAGTGGCGTGGGCAAGAGGACACTATATAACAGCGACTTTTCACTGGTAACAGACACTGCTGCTCCAAGGTGAATCTCTGTTCAACTGTATCAACGTGAGTATAGATGTATGTGTGTGTTTGTTATAATCTTCTTCTTAGTTGGCCTATGTACCATTCCGTGCTGTGTCAGACCCGGTGGGGGACTCATCCTGATTCTTAGACGGTAACATTACTTTCTTCAGAAACAAAGATTTACGCATTCTGACCATATTCTTTATATTTCGTTGTTTCTGAAATCCATAAAAAAAAGTAATACATTCTTTGATTTCTAGTTTGATTTTGTCCTCCATATGACGATGTTGCTCAAATCATGTTTCATATTCTGGTGCTTCTTTCTGTCCTCCTGTATCCCACAATGGGGCATACGACCTCAAACAACGCGCCCCAACTTGTCATATCCTCAGCATTCAGACGCCGTTCCGCCCATCTTCTCCTACATATTATTAATTTCTGTCTCTGTTACTCTTCTGAGTGTGCTTTCCATCCATCCATCATGTGCCAAAATTGTGACTGTCTGCGTCTAATGTCTCTAATCAGTTTACGATCATCATTTGTTTCTTGAAGAACTTGTTCATTGGTCTTTCTGTCTGTCCATGGTATTCTTTGCATTTTCCTCAGAAACCACATTTCTACAGCCATCAGATGTTTTTCAGCCTGACTGCTCATTGTCCAAGCTTCACATCCATATAAATGTACAGGTTCTATGTAGCATCTCAACACTCTTTTTCTCGTTTCAGTTGACATCTTTTTATTGGTCAGTATGTTTTTCACCTTGCTAAAGGCTACTTTTGCCATGGCGATTCTTGTTCTAATCTCTTCAAGGCATCTCCCATCAGATGTTATTACTGTTCCGAGTTAATTGTACCTATTCACTTGTTGAAGAATATTCCCTTTACTTGTATATTACATTGTGGTATTTCGTTCTTCCTAGTGACGACCATAATCTGTGTCTTTTTACAATTTAATTCAAACCCTAGTTGTTCACTGTGTGTAACAACCGCATCTACTAAATTTTGCAGGTCCTGTTCATTGTCTGCAATCAAGACTGTATCATCTGCATATCTAATGTTATTGATGCATCGTCCCCCAATGTTGATTCCTTCCATATCTTCAATATTTCTGAAAATACTTTCACTGTACAGGGAAAACAGATCTGGAAACATTACACATCCCTGTCTCACACCTCTCTTAATAGGCTGATATTGGCTTACTTCATTAGCAACTCTTATGGCAGCTTGTTGTTTCCAATATATGTTTTTTACAAGTCTAAGGTCTTTTCCATCAATCTGTAGATCCTCAAGCATCCTTTTCATGTTTCATATTATTTAAACACTTTATCGAAAGCCTTTGTGTAGTCAATAAAGCAAAGGTGTAGATCTTTGTTTACTTCTATAGAACGTTCTATTAAGGTTCTCAGTATATACACAGCATTTACTGTACCCTTGCCTTCTACAAACCCACATTGTTCTTCTCCTATTTCAGGTTGTACTTTCCTCCTAACTCTTTGCATGATAATTCTTAGCAAAATCTTAGTGATGTGACTCATTATACTAATTGTTCGATGTTGATCACATTCCAAGGCAGGATTATTTTTGTTCTGTCTTCTTGTTTCCATTAGTTGTAAAATTTCTTCAGTCATCCATGTCTTTACGGCCCACTTTCTTTACGTTTGGAATAGTTTTTTCTGCTGCACAACTTTCGGGTCTTCTTTATTCCTTATGAATTGTGGAATCCGGATAAAGACCTTTCTAGTTTTACTATTCTCTAATTTTCAATGAATATGACCTGTCCAACACCAACGTGTTTTCTTCACCTCTTGGTTCAGTGTCGACCTTGTGGCTTAGGGGAGAGAGAGATTCGGTTTCACAATTTCCCGTCATACCCAATCGAGTTAATATCCACTGTTATTAATATCAATCAGCAGTTTTGTTGTCAGTTCTCTACCCAGTCAAGCAGATATCCACTGTGACAAATGTCATTCTGCAGTGTTGTTGTCAGTTCTCTACCCAGTCAAGCAGATATCCACTGTAATAAATGTCATTCAGCAGTGTTGTTTTTAGTTCTATACCCAACTCACCAACAGCATTAACTTCTTCGACATTGGTGTTATCTGGCTCCGGAGATTTACCTTTCTCCATTCGATGTATAGCATCTTAAACTTCTGTTTTTAGTATTTGTAATCTTCACATTGATTATAATAGGTCGTTTATGATCTACAATCATAATCATATAACTCTTGTGTATACTGTATTCCTCTTTATATTACCTTTGCTTTATCCAACAGTATTTTTTAAATCTTGTTTGTTTTTTCTCAGACATCTGTTGCTGCGTGTTTTCTAATGGCCGATACTTCCTGTATCTTTCAGTGCATAGATTGTGTGCCTTCTAGTTGTTCTTCAACGTCCCGATACTGTGCATTTAAGCAAGCTTCTTTCAGTGCATTACATTGTGAATATTTCTGTATTCTTTTATATTCATCTTAACATTGTTTACTTTTTCTTCTAATGTCCGACATTTGTAGAATTACTTCTGTCGTCCGTTTCTTTACCTCTGATTTCTTAATTTTTTGTTATGATTTCGTTGATGTTTGTTGTATTACGAGTTTTAGCATTTGCAGTTTTTCGTCAATAGTGCGTATTTTTCCCCCCTAATACACCATGCCTATTCTGTATAGTAATGGCGTATGTAACACTCATTTTTTTTTTTATTTCGATGCAAGATTTGCCAAATCCAGCATGATATTTATTGTAGCCCTCTTTAGTTTCTTCAGTTTTCTTTCTATATTTTGTACGTTATTGTTGACTTAAATTTAAAACAATAAAGGGGACACAACCTTAAGGCAACCAAGTTTAGCTGTTGATATCAATGCTTTCCCCTTAGTGAAATATTACTCACGTTAACCCTGCTTCGTTTAAGGCTTAAATCAATTCATTAGAACATGGGTGTCAAAACTCAATCCCTCAGCGGGCCAAAACTCAGATCACACGTAAGGTTGCGGGATGGACAGGATAAACATTTAATAAACCTTTTTTTAAACATTAATATAAATTAAAACAGAAAAAAAAATGTTTTAATAATAAAACATCATTGGTATACACATTTTCACTCTCATGTCAATTTGTCAGAGCACGATGTTTGGCATCTTTTCTTGTTTTCTTATTATTCCTTTTCAAGTTCGTTTATGTTGGGAGTAATGTTTTGTGTCACTGAGATTCTCATGATGGACTGCAAGTGTTCATCAGTAAGATGACTCCTGTGTGATGTTCTGGTAATCGTCATCACAGAAAACAGCTGCTCACACAGATATGTGCTACCAAACATGCTCAAGATTAGAGCCACATGTAGACGAAGCCGGGGCATCTCTTCAGGAATGAAACGAATGAACTGAGCCCGCCCCACAGTGTCGTACTTTGCCTTTTGTGTCCCATTACACTGCAGCGCTATTAAATACATCTGCAAATTTACAGGTGCAGATTCCACATCTATATAAAATGGATTGCGAAACAGTTCGAAATTAAGTTTCTGTGCTTGGTCGTGGCGTCTCAGATTATATTCTTTGATCACAGGAGCATTATCTCCGCAAATTAGACACACAGGTTTACCGTCAATATCAGTAAACATATATTCAGCCTCCCAGCGGCTTTGAAAGGCTCTCTTTTCAGAATCAACTTTTCTCTTGGTCATTTTAAAGGCTAGCTTTGATTTAACAGATTTTGCTTCTACCGACAGACGCTTGATTGATATCAGGTTAGCCGTAGTGAGAAAAGGTGATGTAATATCCGGGCATTATACTACTTTAATTTTGTATGCGCCAATCCAAAACGAGCATCTGAACGCTACTTGGTAACTAAAACGACGAACGCTAACTCACTACACAACTTTTATTTTCGCTTATTCTGATCGAAGCGAGAACGCTCTCAGGTAGTCTATCATTCGGAAGGCTGATAAAAACGGAATTTCATTTGCACTTTATATCGTGACAATAAACAAAAATGTTCTTGCCTAAGATTCTCTCTTGGGCCGAATATATTTGTACGTCGGTTGAGACCTCTCGGGCCCGATATGATTGATTGATTGTACGGCGAGTCGGATGTGGCCCGCGCTGGCCTTGAGTTTGACACATGTGAATTAGAGAGAAGGGAGGAGAAGTAAAGTCAAATTATAGTAAATATTTTGCAGCCAATAGTATAGTGAATGCCACCTATCATATTCAGTTGTCATCACTATAAACACGGTGTTTCTTCTTCTTGTTCTTCAGCGTTCCGAGCCATTGAGGTTCTTTGCTGCAGATACAATCAGTCTCCATTCGTCTCTCTGGTTGACCTTCTCTTGCCAGTCGTTGATTCCAAGTGCTTGTAGGTCTGTATATATATTATCTCTCCACCGTCTTCTTGGTCTACCTCGGGGTCTACGGTCATTTATTTTCTGAGTGTAAGCGAGGTTTGTAAACACGTTGTTTACCGGTCGATAATACCCCATTTCTTTAAACAAATATAAGCAATGCTGATCTACTGGGGAGTGTTGTTTACTGAATAAACATTAACAGAAAGTACTCGTTTTCACGAAATGGGTTCGCAAACTTTGTAAACTTCGCATCATACTCGACAGATAGTTTAATATTTTGTATCAGTGATATTCCGCTACAATTCTGTTTCGTCACTTTTTTCCTTCATAAACATTGTGATTTTCTGTTCATTTACATTCTCAATGTGTCTAGCGCCTTCCGTGTTTTCAAAACCAGACTACACCAAGAACTGTGTAGAGGTAGTAGCATAGTTCAGACTTGTTCCTGGTTTGTTATATTTTGCAGTTAAAGTTTTCGATTGGAATGGAGTAACCAGCCCACGAGCCAACCCTCCATAGTCGTTTCTGTCCACGTGTCGACAGCGGGGGGCTGCCGAAAGCGTCGCACAAGTCACGAACTCCGTAGCTCTTGCGACGACCCCCAGGACCCTCCGAAAAAATGCACTCGTGAACCGAAGGTCGCGGCCCGGAATCAAACCCACAACATTCGGAAACCGAGTCAGATGCCTTGTTGACAGGCGTAGGCGATCAAGCTTCCCCACATCTTGACTCTCAAAAACTTGCCCTCCTTGTTTTTCTCTGTTGCTCTTTTCACACATCATTCCAGTTTGTCACAATATGTATCAGATTTTTTTTTTTTTAACTTCTAACAAATATGGCCAAAATATAATGACTGTCTCTTTCTCATGTCTGTGATAACCTTTCTTTGAGAATTAACCTCCCTCAATATGTCCAAGTTACTAATTTTGGCTGTCCAATAAATTTTCAGCATGCATCTACACAACCACATCTGAAAGGCGCGTTTACTTTGAAAAAATTAGAGTGTTCAAAGGAGGCCTCGGCTACCTGAATAATGGTGCATGGAATAGGGGTGGGGGTGGGGGGGTGGGGGGGGGGGGGGTTCCCCATATTTACTAATTGCCCAAGATTTCTAGCCATACGATAAAGCTGGTTCTACGTAACGTATACTGATTATATATATATATATATATATATATATATATATATATATATATATATATATATATATATATATATATATATATATATATAAATAAAATCACCAATAAATCAGAGATTTATAGCTCCTATTCAGCTAGACACTATACTGCATGTTACCAGCCTAAACTATACATATCACATTCTGTATTATTGCAGGTACTCCAGAAAATTACCAGAATGAAGACGATGATTGCTGTGTTTGCTTTCCTCGCTCTGCTGGCGGCAATCATGCCAAGTTCCGGTGAGTGCTTGCCAGTATTTTACTTTTGCCTTAGTTCTTGGTTTTTGATGTTGAAATCATCATTTTAGCCCAATAGTAAAATCCATAGGTGATCCTCCTCCTTTAACGGATATCGCAACGTGTATATGCTTATCGTTCTAGCACCATTCTGATTGTAAACACGTTTGGTTTGTCCACTGATAATTCTCCCTTTGATGCAGCCGCAATTAAATAATAATCTGAAGGCTGTTTAAATTTGATGTTTTATCAGTTGCTGTGTAATTTTAAATTGATGTTAAGGGACACGTTAATATTGAATGGTCTCTATAAGAGGTCGGAGAACAGACAAACATTCAAGACACCTTGTCGGTATTGGTGGTATAGAATTTTCTTTTTTTTTGGTTCGCATATCCTTTACAGGACATCGCCGTCAACATCAGCATCTTTCAGCTGATTGTTGATTTCTTGGCAAGATTACACTCAGTAATTTGCCATTGCTTTCTGAGCGACCGGCTCACATACCCCGTAAGTTACCTACGCGGAGAGAACCGCTACTAATTCTCGCGCACGTCACATTACTCACTAGAGTATACGGGATTGCGGAGAAAGTCGTGTAGCCCCTATACCAGGGAGACGGCTATAGAATGTTAGCTTACCTAAACCATTACAAGACTGACTAAAGTCCATTGTGGCCATAATTTAAGAAAAAACACAATAATGATTATATTTAAATTCTTAGGTGATCCGTCTTCATTGCCGAATATCGCAAAGTGTAGATTCTTATCGTCCTAGCAACATTGTGCTGAATGTGAAACGTGCAATATGAGCAGAAAAGCTAAAAAATATCTAATGACAATCGAAATGTGGTTTCTGAGGAAAATGCAAAGAATAACATGAACAGACAAACAAACCAACGAGGAAGTCCTAATTAGGCAACTGAAAACCGTAAACCGATTAGTGAAGTTAGACGTGGACAGTCACATTTTTTATCACAGTATGAGAAGAAATAAACTAGAGATCTAAGTGACAACTGGTAAGATTGAGGGCAAAAAAAAACAAACAAAGGAAAGGCAGAGAAGTAATTATCTGTTTGGCCTAACTACATAGCATGGTCGGTAGAAGAATACAGAACTGACCCACGACATTGGTGATCGTGTAAGATGGCTAAACGTGACAACCCACGCTTACCGGTCTGGAACATCGGGGAGGTAACATCAATAAAAGTAGATGTGCGGATGATACAATATTGATTGCAGACAATGAGCAGGATCTGCAACATTTAATAGAGTCGGCTGTTCCACACAGTGAACAGTTAGGGTTAGAATTAAATTGTAAGAAGACACAGATTATCGTGGGCACTAGGAAGAAAGAAATACAACAATGTAATATACAAGTAAATGGGAATATTCTTAAACAAGTGAATCGGTACAATTATCTCGGAACAGTCATAACATCTGATGGGAGATGCCTTGAGGAGATCAGAACAAGAATCGCCATGGTAAAGGTAACCTTTTGAAAGAGGAAAACTTACTGACCAATAAAAAATATGTCAAATGCAACGAGAAAAATTGTTGAAGTGGTACATAAAACCTGTGCGTTTATATGGATGTGAAGCGTGGACAATGAGCAGACAAGTTGAGAAACATCTAATGGCTGTGGAAATGTGGTTTCTGATGAGTACACAAAGAATACTATGGACAGACAGACAATCCAATGACATATTCCTGCAAGAGAACTTGGTGGCCACTGGCAACAACCAAGCGGAAGGCAGAGAAGTAATTACCTGGATGGCTTGGTTGCGTGGAATGGTCGAGACAAGAACACAGGGCTGATCTACGACTCTGGTGATCTTGTGAGATGGTGAAACATGGCCGCCCACGCTTATCGGCATGGCACATGATGATGATGAATTGTCTACTTCATTATAAATCGTTATGGCGGCTTGTTGTTTCCAGTATATGTTTTAGCAAGTCCAAGGTTGTCGCTTCAATTTGTAGATCTGCAAGTATTTTCAACATGTTGACATGTCTTACTTTATTGAAAGATTGTGTGTAGTCAATAAAGCAATGATGTAGGTCTTTGTTTACTTCATTTGAACGTTCAATTAATGTTCTCAGCATATACACAGTATTTACTGTACCCTTGCCTTCTACGAACCCGCAGTTTTCTTCCCCTATTTCGGTATGTATTTTCTTCCTACCTCTTTGCATGATAATTCTTAGCAAAACCTTCGTGATGTTGCTAATTATACTCATTGTTCGATACTGATCACATTCCAAGGCTCCTGATTTCTTCGGGATTTCAGTACATATAGAATACAATAATTCAGAAGGTATTTCTGCAGTATCATATATTGTGCTCAGCAATCTGGTGACCTGGTTCTATTCCATATTTTCATAACTCATTGATCATTTGTTGTGATGTTGCCAGAATTCGGGGTTTTGTGAGTTTGCATGTGGTTAAGAACATTCCGAACGTCCATCATCAAAATTGATAGTCCTTCATTATTATTCCGAATATTATACTGATCGGCTCGTGTATCATTTTGTGATAGCACGAAGATGAGAGATGAGAGAGAGAAGTGGAGGAGAGAATAAAGAATTGAAAGATAAAGATTGTCCGTCTTCCGGTTGTAGAGATAACCACTGAGTTGTGATTACCCTTGGTTTTATCTACCAACCTCACAAGTATACAGGTATGCAGGTCACGAATACAACACTATCCTAACCGACAATAGTACAGGCAATCATAAGAATAAGCTAACACTGAATCAAGTTTATTTGCTTCTCAAAAGACATTACAAAGTATACAAAGTGTCGTGCGGTAACAATTCAAACAATTATGGAAGAATGCTGTCAGGTAGCTAGCATCAAGATAATACCATCAAACTAAGGAATTGCACGCAATTAAACCAATAACTAGTCACATATCAATCAGGGGAATATAATAATAAAGTATGCAAGTCTGACAAGAAAGTATATAAATCTACTAAGGATGCACACAACCAACTTCCACCGTCAAATGACCGCCCACTAGTTTACCCAGGCAATCGATCAAGCGACAACCTGAAAATTGAACAAAAAGACACCCTTGACTATGTGAACAGCATCATCGGGTGTCAACAACCTACTGCTCACCTTCGTCTTCAGCTACGTGTATTGACATCGGGTCAGAGATATTCCATCACTGCCCGGGCGGTCGTACACCACCAACCAGTGTTCCCTGATGCCAACATCAACCCATAAATCCCCAAACACTTCAACATGTGTAATAATTATGTGACCTTATTACAATATCCACGCCGAAACTGACAGTCTTTCCACAGTGGACAGACACATATAATTCGGCAGTGGGACAACCCTCAACAAGAACTCCCGATCCGCTTGCCCACACTGGCCGGGTTTCCCCGCGCCAGACACATAACACAACAGCTGATAACTGGTCGTCACATTTCAACAGCTATACCAGGTAACCCCCAACAACAACATTTCTGCCCCCGAGACTGATAACACAACACACCAGTGACATGTACTGGCGCCATGCCTCCTTGTCATCGGCACCACCATCGTCTTCACAGCATGTATATATTCATTCTCAACAACATAAATTCCCCTTGTCATTAATCACAAAACAATCAACACATCATAAACATAGCAATCGATCAATAATAACCTGTATCCCCTAGTGACTCCAACTCCCCTAACGTCATCATCCTTGCGTATATCCTAGCCATTATCATTAACAACATAACTCTACATCATTAACAATATCATTGCAGTTTGGTACCCCAACAGTAATTATAAGACAACAAGATGGGACACCGGTACTGCCCACCAATCACATATATGAAATGCTCTTTCACACTAAAACTCCTACAATCATTATAATCTTTTGCAGTACATAAGTCCACTCATGATTAACCATCATTGTGGGCCGTCAACATCGACTACATAAACCCACACAACTATTAACACAAACCCAAGTTGACAACATAGATTAATATCACGCCTAACAACACCCTAGTTATGATAATTGATAAACGTGCCTCTTCATCCATCCCCGCAGTATAGTTTGTCGTCTTTATAAGCCAATCTCCTCCAATATTCAGCTCTTGAAGTATGGACGCACGTTTCCTTTTCTCTACCCAGGGTATATCCCCCCAATCTGTCTGTAACGTTTATATCCAAAGGCATTCCTGTCCCCTTCAGCTCACTTAGTGCTCGTCCAGTTGTATCTATTCACCGCTCTCTATTTCCCTATCTCGCCTTATAGCATTAAAGCCATTTAAGCTTTTTACCCCCGATTCTCCACGAAGGTCCGAACCCGCTACTTTTAGGTTGTACTGCTAACCAGTTGTATGCTCTATTTTCTCCGCTGCAGTCTGACCCCGATTCAACTCTGCCGGGCCGGCAACAATACAAGCACATTCTTTCATCTGCAGGCTTTGCTCCAAGCGCGGTCCATTCATCCGCTGTATTCACCTGGCCTCATTGAATGGCTTGACCTAGTGGTCGCGTCTCGTACTCGCCGTGTTTACATTTTGATTGAGAAATAATTCGGGGACTTTTGATGCCGCTAATAACGTTCGCACATAATTACCATTTGTACGGTCTCGGCGCTCATATTCCTATTCCGTGACTAGTCACTGCGAATTTTGGTTGAATAGTTAGTTACGTATTCTTTACCTCCTTATAGAACGTCGCAGTCAATCCCGTTATCTGTCAGTTGTAGTTTGCCAACGCTTCCTAAACCTAAGTACCATTACCCGCGCCCGACTACAGACTAATAGATTTCTAATTAAAATTAACCAACTTACGTAAGAGTCCTGTCTCGTGGATAATTGCTCGCCTGCCTACGGGTGCTTTTGTCTGATCACCGCCCGTCTCAGAGTGATTTCGCCACTTTCCAATAAAGTCAGGCTCCTTCCAACTTTGTTCGACGCAGTCCTCTGGATGATCCCATCAAACGTGTGTCCTCTTAGCCCACTCTAGTCTTGTGTGACTTTCCTTAATGATTGCAATTGACAGTAGCAATCAATAGTTTCTTTAGGGCGGTTCTTTTTCCAACACTTAAGTCCGTGCTTTCTTTGGTCCTCGGGTTTATCTGCCCGACCAGAGTTGCCACAGTCTTATTGGTCTCAACAGCCTTTCGAGTATCTGCACTCGGCTGTCTAGAACTCGCTTATCTCCTCAAATGCTTCTCTGTCCCGCGTATATATATACCGCTTAATTTGGCGGTTCTTTCTGGCATCACGTGACATAGCTCCTCCTTGCCGCGAAGGGCTACCCAATGAGATTTTTTAGCTGTACCACATAATTAATTCTACTTAATCCGCATTATTCTAGATCCCTTGACACCACTAGGTTATAGCTTGAGGTCGAAGACCTTACCTTTTCTGCCTTCGCCTGGTCTGGTTCATTGGGCGTGTCCGTTCCCATATATCTAGCCATACCTGTTGTATTTCTTGCCCAAACTGACAGTCCCCCACAAAGCCTATGCTAAGTTTTGGTTTCATGTTTCCTGAATTTCTCATTTCATTAACAACGAAAGGTAAACTCTCGGTTAGCAGGCCGTGATCAAGTCAGCGCCCGGTCACTCACTAATTTTGAACTTATACTGGTCGGTGAACTTTCTGTTTGAAAAAAAGGCGGTATGTGAAAACCATTTTTCCATACTGTCTCAGTTAGAAAGATATTTCACTTAATCTGTCCTTGCATTTAACATCTGATATTTTTCTGTTCTGATTTTGCCATTTTTTGGTGTTTAGGCAACCAACTGATGTGTGCGTTCTGTTGTTAGAGGTGTCATGATTTTTTTGATTTTTGGGTTGGTTTTCAATGTCTCTGCACTTTTTCCCAAGCCATGTTCGTTTGTCTCTTTGCACAATTTCCTAACTTTCCAGTGAATATCATCATATTTTTCATGATTATTTATTATTTTTTTCTCATGTCCATTAGTTTAAAGATGTCTTCCGTCATCCATATCTAAGGGCCCATCATCTTCATTTTTGGGACAGTTGTTTATACAGCTTGGCTGACTGAATTTTAAATTATTTCTCATTGGTCACTGACATCTTGAAATAGAATTTCCTGATAGGACAATGTATTAAATATCCTGTTTACCTCTTTATTGAATGTATCCTGTATCTCATCATTCTTCAGTTCATGTAGATAACATTTTGCGTTTATTGGGGTAGATTTGACTTTCTTCAATTGTATATTTATATTGTTTACGACTAATCTATGGTAACTGTAACAGTCTGGTGTAGGTTTAGTGACATTTAAGGCATTTCAAAATCTTCTGTTGATGAGAATGTAATAAATCTGGTTTCTAATCTTATGATCAGGACTCCTCCATGCCAATAATCTGCTTCGATGTTGTTGATACCAGGTGTTTCTAATAATCATATCACTGGCACAGGAACAAAGCATAATGGGGACGACCCGTTGCCGTGAAGTTGGAACATCGACTAACTAACTAACTAACTTTCGTGTGTATCCCATCCAGAATACATTATTGTGTGTTTGTCAACTATACTTTTGCAGAGGTAGCGTGTTAAGCCCCAACAACGGACAGTAGGACTAAAATGTTGACTTCCCGTCCTTGACTTGGGAACGTAAATTACAAGTATCTCTGAAGTTGGAGTATGTTCGTCTGATGGCGAGGGACACTGGTAATAGGGGAAACCACAAGCCAAGATAATTCAAGTGCACTAGAAGCACGTGTATGGATTGCGTTTGAGTTCAAAACGAGCGAGGGCAGACAAAATGACACAGTTTTTCTTTTGATGTTGCATATCCCTTACATGACGTTGCAGTCAACACCAGCATTTTTCAGCTGCTGTTGATGTACTAGGCAAGTTTTACGTTCAGTAGTTTTCCATTGCTTTCTGAACGATCGGCTCACATACCCCCGTAAGTTACCAGAACTGCGCGAACTGCTGCCGATTCTCGCAGCTGCTGTTTTTTTCCCACGTGGATATACGGGATTACGAACACCTTGTTAACACCTTGGCCAGGAGACCCGCAGGGAAACAAAGTGTTACCGTTTCAAAAATAACGCAGTAGAAGAAGAAGCGAGAGTTCACACAGAAAATGTGCAGGCTAATAGAAATTAAAGCAAAAAAGAATATACACAAAAATATACAGGATAAAAGATCAGAAGTACGAGGGTGATTTAATAAGTAAGCCACAAATGGCTGTAGAAAAATAACTAAATATGATAACAACTTGAAACCAGTTTATTTTTATACATACATTGTCCCTTTGTTTCTCAACATAATTTCCACCAACATTGATGCACTTATCACATCTTTTTATCAGTCCTCCCACACCGAATACAGTGAGAGAGAGAGAGAGAGAGAGAGAGAGAGAGAGAGAGAGAGAGAGAGAGAGAGAGAGAGAGAGAGAGAGAAAGTGGGTGTCACAGAGAGTAAGAGAATGAATGTGTGTGTGCCCACGTGCATGCGTGTGTGTGGAGAGAGTGATTGAGCGAGAAATGGTGGGGGGATGTGTCAGTGCATGCATTCGTACTTGTATGTGTGAGAGTGAGTGAGGGAGTGTGTGCGTGCGTGCATGCGTTCATGCGTATGTGTATGTGTGAGAGAGTGTGATTGAGAGAGTCAGTGTGTGTGTGTGAAGGATTGTGTGTGTGTGAGAGAGAGAGAGAGAGAGAGAGAGAGAGAGAGAGAGAGAGAGAGAGAGAGAGAGAGAGAGAGCTGAGCAGATGCATGTCATGTAACCCGCATGTTATGTAACACGCGAATCCATGTGAGACTGCTCATGACAATTGTCAGTGTATGTGTGTGAGTAAAGTGTGGGAGTTTGTTCATACTAGTTTCAATGCTAACGTGAGACATTTTGTATGTGTCTAGATGTGAAGAGATGTGAGTGTGTGTGGAGGATGTGTCTGAGTGTGGGGATATGTGTGGGTGGGAGATGTGTGGGTGGGAGATGTGTGGGTGGGGGTATGCGTTTGGATGGGTTGAGGTGTGTGGGTTTTGGTGGGTAGTGATATTTGTGGGTGTTGGTGGGATGTGTGGATAGATGTGTGGGGGTGAAAGTAGGGGTGTGGGAATGGGTGTGGGGGTTTGTGTATGGGTGGAGGATATGTGTATGGGACGGGTGCGGGGGATGTGTGTCTATGTGGGTGGAGATGTGTGGATGGTTTAAGGAAGTATGTGTGGGTGGCGGAGTTGTGTGGGTAGGGGATTGTGTTGGGTGTATTGGGGATGCAAGGGCGGGTGGGGAGAAGTGTATGGTGTGTGGGTTTGAGATATAAGTGCGGTGTGTTGGTGGGGGATGTGTGCATGGTGTGTGGGTGGGGGATATGTTTGTGGTGTTATGGGTGAGGATATGTCTGTGGGTGGGGTATAGTGTGTGGTGTGGGGGATGTGTGTGATGGGTGCGGGGAATGTTGTATGGGCGGAGTATATGTGTGGGTGAGTAGGAAATGTGTGGTGGTTGGGGAAAGTATGTGTGGGTGGGAGATGAGTGCGGGTAGGAGATGTGTGCGTGGATGAGGAATGTGTGGGTGGGGTGTGTGAGTGGCTTAGGGATGTGTGGGTTGGTGAGAGATGTGTATGTGTCGGGGTGGGATGCGTGAGTGGGTGGAGGATGTGTGTCAGTAGGGGTATTGCGATCGAGAGATGTTTAGCTGGGGGTGGGTGGGTGGGAGTGTGTGGGTGCGTAGTGGGGGATGTGTGCGTGAGTGAGTGTGTGTTGGTGGACGGGTAGGGAATGCGTGTGTGGGTGGGGAGAGGTGTGTCGTGTGTTGGTTGGGGATATTGTGTGGGTGAGGTATGTGTGTGTGGGTGGGGATTTTTGTGGTGTGTGGGTGGGGATATGTGAGGTGGATGGGTAAGGGTATCTGTGTGGTTGTGGGTGGGAATATTGTGTGGTATTGGGTGGGGGATATGTGTGTGGTGTGTAGATGGAGATGTGTGGTGGTATGTGAGTGTGGGATGTGTTGGTGAGGGATATGTTTGTGTGCGGTGCATGGGTTGGGAATATTGCGTGGTAGGGGATTTATGTGATGTGCGGGTGGGGGATTGTGTGGTGGGGGATTGGGTTAAGGCATGTGTGGGTGGGTGGGTGATTGGGTTAAGGCATGTGTGGGTGGGTGAAGGATGTATGTGTGGGTGGTGGGGTGTGTGTGAGTGGATTGGGGATGCATGGGTGGTTAGGGAGATGTGTGGGGGGGGGGGGAGATGTCAGTTGGTGGGGATGTGTGTGTATGGTTTGGTGATGTGTGAGTGGATGTGCGATGTGTGGGTTGGTGGGGGATTGTGTGCGTGGGTGGGGAATATGTGGTCGATAGAGATGAGGCTGGGGTATGGTGGTTTGAGGTGTGGGTGGGGATGTGTAGGATGTGTGGGTTAGGGTGTGTATGTGGGTGGGCGTGGGATGTGTGGGTTGGTGGGGGATTGTTTGTGGGTGGCGAGTGTGTTTTGGTTGGGGGAACAGGTGAGGGCAGTGTGTGTGTGTGGGTGGGAGATGTGCGGGAGGGGTATGTATGTGTCCCTAGGTGTGCGTGTGTGTGGGTAGGTGAGGGTGTGTGTGTGGGTGGGGTGATGTATGGGTATGTGGGAGATGGGCCTCATAACATGGTAATTTGCCTTGTTTATGTTTACAACACTCATTTCACAATGTTTATTTTTCTTCCTATGTAAATGTATAATGCTCTCGATGAACGAAAGACGAGTGATTGGAAGGGCCGAATGTAAGACCCAATTTGTGACCCTAATAAAGTTGATTTGATTTGATTTGATTTCTTAGAATTCATGGAACTCATTTTGGGTTAGGTCGAAGATTAAAAGAGAAAAAAAAATAGCTTTCATGCTTATTCGAACCCATGACAACCACTGGAGGCAAGAGTGGTGACACTAAGCTACAGCGGCTTGCCAGTCAATATGGTTACCATGAAATATTCTGTGATGTAATGGCATTCGTCGTGATATTGACCCCATAACCCATCCATTGACCATTGTTATATAGAAATATGGGAAGACAACCATACACTATGTACCGCGTGCAGAAAAAGTACCTTCATTATACTTGTTACACACAATATGCACCAGGGCGAGGGGAAAGGTCGTTTATATTATTAACTTACAAAAGAACAAACTTGCTATTAATGATTGTGTATTTTGTATATAAGATGATGTCACATTATTATTCTCTGTTTATTTTCAGTTGCCTATTATCGTAAGTGAAGTTAAATATATACGTGTAATCAATAATTAGCTTCCAAAATTTCACCATCATTTCGTGTAATAAATGCTTAGAATATCACCATTTTCGACAGTAAATGTTACAGAAAGCTTTCAGAATATTTCGGGAACAGAAGAAGAAAGAAATACCGACACTCTACAACATCGCAAAATCAAAGTAATCTTGCTCATCAATATTATAATTCCTTGGAAACTGTAATTCTTTGTACTTATTAAATATCAATGTAGCTTCAAAAGACGAGCGATGGAAGACTTGCTTGCTGCTTCGAAAGGCAAGGGACGACCAGGACACAGATAAAAACGATGCATTGCAAACACTTTGTGCATGAGTGTGTATGAGACAGGATTAAATGGCAAGAGATGGGGGACATTTTAGTCGGGCTATGACAAGAGCAACCTTCTGCAAAGGACTTAATATATAATGATATGTTGTGTTTGCATCGTTTACAACACCTTATTTCTCACTGCATTTATATATTACTAACTTTAAACAAGATCACTGCCCTCATGCAGAATTCGAATATTTTGATTAACAAGTGTCAAAACAGCTTATGTTGGTCGCGGTAGTTCTGCTGCTCGCACGTTTGCCTACCAGTCATGTCATTTGTATGAATGCCCATCTATGGGAGAGCGTTGTTGTTTTCTTGTTTATCAACATGGTTTCCCAGACTGGCCTGGCCTAAAATAGGCACTGTGAACTATGATGGAAATTAAAGTCGGCCGTTATGATATTGATCGATTAATCTAATGAATTTTGCTTGGTAGATAAACTATGGCACTGGCACCTTTTGTTCAATACAAATTAAGGACTGAAAAAGAGTCATATACTTCGAGCTTGCTTACCATATACTCAATATGTCCAGAGACTAGTTTGAGCGTCCTGTAATGTCCTACCAGAGATAGATAACGGAAAGAAACTTTGTAGTGGCAAAAGCAGTTCAATTCCCTGCCGGAATAAGTGGACGGCTCTGAGATGCAGATTACTACAGAGCAGGCTGCTCTATGAGCTTGGCAAGATGAAAGATTTGTAAAGGCCCTGGACGATGTTTTCCTGCTTGGATAACAAACTCGGCTTGCACAAATGAAATGGTGACAAAACTGAAGCAGTAGAGATCTTGTTAATTTCTCAACTAATTTACCCTTTGAACTTGTGACAATGCGAGTAGCGACTAGACAGAACGGGGTTATTTATTTAACTTATGTCAAGTGAGTCACACCGAAACTGTGGTTAGCACTCGTTCCTGCCAGTCAGTTTGTCAGTGTACTAGCAGATATCGAGACAAATATTTATTTTTTTTTAAATTGACGTTAACTCCAGTAAACGATACAGTAAAATAAAGTAAAGGACATTCTTACACCTATTAGGGTTTGTTTGGCATGAGGAGATAGTAGTGGATATTGGTCAGTATGTTTTTCAACTTGCAAAAGGCTACCTTTATTATTATTGTTTGTTTAATTACAGTTATTGAAGAAGGTATGTAACGTTTTATATCTACTGTCTGTCTGTCTGTCTGTCTGTCTGTCTGTCTGTCTGTCTGTCTGTCTGTCTGTCTGTCTGTCTGTCTGTCTGTCTGTCTGTCTGTCTGTCTGTCTGGTTTCGAAAGACGTGCGATGGAAGGCATGGTTGCTGGGAGCAAAGACAGCGGTCGACCAGGACACAGATAAACATCGTTCATTGCAAACACATTGGGCACTAGGGTGCACGAGACAGGATAAATGGCAAGAGATTGGGAACATTTTAGTCCATCCATGACGAGAGCAGCTTTCTGCAATGGACCAAATATGTAAAGAAATATTTTCGATGCATCATTTACAACATCCGAATTTGGCTTTGTAGTTAAACAATGGGACTAGCACCATGCGTCCAATATACGTTAAGGACTGAAAGTGGTTAAATATTTCGAGCTTCCTTACCATATACTAAATATGCCCAGCAGCTTGTAGGGGTGTCCTATAATGTCCTACCGGCGATAGAAGACGGAAATCAAACCTTGGAGTGGCAAAAGTTGCTCGATTCTCCGCCAGGATAAGTAGTCCGCTCTGGCTTGCAAATTATCACTGAGCAGGTTGCTCCCTGACCTTGGCAAGATGGAAGGTTGGTAAAGGCCGTAGACGGTATTGTCCTGCATGGATGGAAATATCGACATGCAACAATGGCATGGGAAAGAAACTGAAGGAGTAGAGATAATGTTAATTTACCACCGCATTTACCTTTTGAAGTTGTGACAATGCGAGTAGCTACTAGACAGACCGGGGATATTTTATTGAACTTATGTCAAGTGGGCCACTTGCACTATGGTTAGCACTCTTTCCTGCCTGTCAGCAGGTCAGTGTACGGACAGATATCGAGACGAATATTATACTGTTCAAAAAAGATCGCAACATTTTTGGTACTACTTTTATAAAGGATATTCTCTGATTGGACATTAGTCAACCTATCAACTGTGTCCATCTGGTCATTAACTTCTCGTGGTTACCTGAATTGTACTCACTTCATGATTCGTGAGGTCATGAAAGAGGTCAAGGTCAAAACAACATTTTTTTGACAATAACTCGTCAGAGGTTCATGATAATCCAGTGAAACTTACTAAACACAAAACTCTCTTACCGTATTATTGAATGCATGTAAAATATTGACGCTCCTCGAATAAATTCAGTTAAAAATTCAATTTACAAGTATGGTTCATCTCACTACAGAACAACGACTCATTATCACTGAACGTTTACAGGCTGGACAATAACAAAGTGTAATAATTTAATGTTGCTAGAAGCACCATTAGTCGCCGTTGGAGGCGGTTTCAAGAAACTCCTTGGCTGACAGAAAGGCCGCGCAGTGGAAGACCCAGAATCACAACTCCTGCCGAAGACCACTTCATATGGCAGCGTCACCTTAGGAATCGATTTGCATCTACGTCCTCTACAGTCCAGTCAGTGCCAGGAGCTAGTTGAAATCAAGATCAAACTGTCAGGAACCGGCTGCACGACGCTGGTCTTTGGGTTAGAATACCCTACAAAGGTCCTGTTCTTACAGACCGGCATCGCCAGAACCGACTGGAGTGGGCAATTAATTTCGTAAAATAAAATGTTGGTACAAGTTTGCAATTGAAACTGCAATAATGATGCATGTCTTATTTTGAACAGTATATAAAACACAAATGAGAGCTTCTCTGTCGGCATTTCCTGAAATAGGTACCAAAATAGATTATGAGAAGGAGAAACATCCATGGTGATTTGACCATAATAGTAATGTAATACAGACTGTTAGTTAGTTAGTAGACAGATCATCCTCATTGCACATCGAAACATTCAGTCCATAAGAGTTCGGATCCCCTCCTCAGTAAATCCCGCAGCGTCTAGCGACTAACGACACCGGTTCTGTGTTGTTTTATTAATCTTCTTTGGCTTCCTGCGTAGTGTTCTTGTTTTTCCAAACCTCTTTTAATTTGCTGTTCTCGTATCCTGACTATTGTTGCAGATTCATGGTCATCACTTGGTTCTCGCAAACGACTTACTTCTCGTAGAGCATTCATAATATCAGTCTGGTCCATGGCTCGTCCGCCTTCCACAGTAGCCTTACCTGCAAAGTTGTCAGCCCGCTCATTTCCTTGTACACCCGCTTGTCCTGGTACGAAAATAAAGCTAATCTTTGCCAACCGAGATCTCTCCAGAGAGAGCAACCACCCTCTTAGGATCTACCCCATCTATATCTTCTTGAGCATACACATTGAGCCACTAAGGAAACATGTCCTAGTGAATGTCTGTGTCACGAGCCATTTAATTGCTTTACTTACTGTCATGACTTCCATAGTCAGGCTACTTGTGGTCGAAGCAAAAGCACCATAATCTTCCTTTACAATTCTCCCTCCGACTTGAGCCGTAAAAACCCATGAACTTCTCATTCGTCGAACGACCAACTCATCAGTGTAGATGACAGCATTACCCTCCAAAGAATTCCAGAAGATCAAAGCCTTTTCTTCCGCCTCCATAGCATCCAGATTTTCTTGTCTGTATTTTCTTCATAGCAAACTGACAAGGAAGTACATAAATCTGTTAGGACGTGTACCAAGTCCTCGCCAGGTTCTAAGTCCACAAGTGAACACACCTGCTGAAGAATGTCTTCGGCTTGACTCATCCACGACTTTCCTCTTTTTAACCTGCTGCATTTTACCTTCTTAATTTCACTATGCAGTGGGTGTTCTGTGTTTGCATTGACTCTGAGGCAGGCACGTGCTCGGCAGATTTGTATTCTGTCCCCCGTGATTGGAAAATCAATTAGGTATCGCATCGGCCTGCATGCTGTATCTCTTGTACATCCAAGAATAATACGCATAGTTTCGTTCTGTATCTTTTCCATCCTTTCCATCTGCTTACGGCTGAGAGTCAGGATCGTCATCCCATACTCAAAAGCAGAAATGACCATATCCTCGTAAAATAGACATAGATGGCACTGCTCACAGTTTGCTGCCGCCGTCACCGGCATCGCAGCCAACCAGGCTTGGCCTTTGTTATCACCTGGTCTATGTACTCATTATAAGCAAGGTTTCAATAAAAACGTAATTCATTGTCTGCGTTCTTTCCTCAGTCTCTGAACACAAATTAACGTTTGGTGTTGGAGTGTTGATAATATGGTTATTCAAAAGAACCATATCACTGCAGCCTCGTTGGGTTGACCATTGTGCCAGATTCCACACACCAAGTTCTTATGCCATTTGGTTTAGATTTTAGTTCCACAGCAACTCGATCTCTATCTTTACCCTGACGATAGACTAAGACATCGTCGGCATATGACAATGTCCATCCCGGTCCTGTGATCTGCTCGTCGGTGATTCGTACAGTGTGGCAGGCCTAGATATATCTTTGTTGTTTCTGAAGTCCAACCGCTACATCTAAAAACTACTTTTCGTCGGAAGAGGGCTGCGGCGTTCCAACTAAGGAGGAATGGACTTACCTTGAGTTCAAGAAGCTGAAAAATTAAACAATCCATCGGTACTCTGTTGTACGCATCCTCAAGATCAATCACCGCAGCACATGTTTCAATGCTTGAGTGGAAACTTTCATAGACGTCATGGGCAAACTGCTGCGTTCGTCGAAGTTTCTCTGTTTGAACGGTACCCTACAAGAGTAGGTGGGAAACAACCTTACCTCTCTAGCTGGCTTGATATTTTTTCTGGCAATAACTTCTCCAGCAGCTTGCCTATTGTATTTTACTTGGTTATTACCCGATATCCCTGAATTTGTGTGTGGTCTTTGCCAGGCTTCGGTGAGGGAATCAGATAGCTGTGTAACCACTCCTCCTTGATGCTAGCATTCACTATACTGTTGTTGTATATATCTGCTAGTTCCTCTAGTTTTTTGTGAGTACACATACTAATGTCGTCATACCTTATACAATCTGGCTCTGGTGCGCTGTTTTTTGTTCGTCGAAGCAAAGCCCTGATCTTTTTCACTGTCACTGTGCCTTCATCTGCAGATTGTTATACCAATATATATAAATAGTATAATATTATCAATACTCGTGTATTTCACTTCACATTTGTATTGTAATTAGACCATATAGATTAATGAAACTAATTATTGTGAAATATTAAATATATGTGATATCATGTTATTTTTTGTTGTTTAATTACAAGTAGTGGTTCAGACGGTAAGTAAAGTTGTATGTCTATCTATCTATCTATCTATCTATCTATCTATCTATCTATCTATCTATCTATCTATCTATCTATCTATCTATCTATCTATCTATCTATCTGTCTGTCTGTCTGTCTGTCTGTCTGTCTGTCTGTCTGTCTGTCTGTCTGTCTGTCTGTCTGTGTGTCTGTCTGTCTGTCTGTCATCTATATCTATAAAAGGCGATGTGTGTATGTCCGTCCATTCTTTATGCGTTCGCGAACGGTCCATCCGATTGAGTTGAAATTTTCTACACGTCTTCTTCTCATTCCAGTGCAACCAACTGTCATAGTTTGGTTATAGGCAATACTAACATACTTACTAAAATTTAATATTTAATTTACATGACTTAACATAAGAAAAATTAAATAAAGGGACATAACTTTTAGTAGCATTGCTATATCTTAGGTTAAGTCCCCTGGCTAATAATATATGTATCTAATAGATAGATAGATAGATAGATAGATAGATATAGATAGATAGATAGATACATGCATGCATGCATGCATGCATACATACATACATACATACATACATACATACATACATACATACATACATACATACATACATACATACATACATACATACATACATACATACATACATACATACATACATACATACATACATACATACATACATACATACATACACACACACACATACTGTGACGGGATGAGTCTAGATCACTATGTGAATACCACCAATATTACGTTAGCTGAATTACTATTTACATTATGGATTCAGTACATCAGCTAAATTACTAATAATGACGTCAGAATGACTACGCAGACATTTTCTGCACTAAAACTACACAGTGCATTGGGGACAGCGTGTATTTTAACGTCATCTATTCAAATGATGTCACAAGGGAAATCCCCTGTCTTCAACCCTTATTAATACCAAGTCTACGGACTGGGGACATAGGTCCGCCATTCCCTAGCAACGGGAATACGGCGATATGCTATTAGTACTGCGGCACCGGAAATTGTGACTAACAACTTCCGTCCGGTTCACAACGACCATAGCTGCTGTGCTAGCAGACCTTACATGAAGTGAGCTGCCATATCCAATTGCATCCTTGGTAGATTATACCAAAACAGATCTTAATTGCTGCAATAAGACTGGGGGTGAGTGTAGTAACATAATAATTATGATTATAGTAAGAAGTGTGTACACATTTATATTCTGATATTGGGAAAACACAAACTTTCCCGACCATGTATATTTATGACACGTGGTATTTGAAAGGGGAGACATTGAGAGAAAACATGTGAGGCCTAGATATATTTATAGATAAAAATATATAGATATAATGTATAAACCTTACTGATTATTTTCATATGCATTTTGTGAATGTATTTACGTGTATATTTTGTTGAAAATATGATAACATGATTTTGCCATGTGGGCAGAAGTAGAAGAGACATGTGGAACATGATTCTCACATGCCAGCAATATTACTAGGCGATTTATATTCAAACATAAATTTGCTTACCCCTGATTCACCGCCATGCCGAACTACACGACACTGACGGTCATAAGTTCAAAGCAAATACTATGTGGTGAGGAAACAGAATTTGGGGAGTAAATAACTCAACAAGGGATAACTGAGACATCCTAAAGCCCAATGCCTGGAATATCTCAGCCCTCTTGCTTGCCTGCTGGCCTTCTTATCTTTTAGCTCGTATATTATGTGGGGTATACCTCACGACTTCGTGGCGACACTTGATTGCTTTATGCCTAATGATTGATGTGGGATTAGGTTGAATTATTGTTGGCCTTTCCTTAGCTATCTAGGGAACCATCCTGGCTGCCCAGGACTTCCTCACCATGGTGTTAAGGAATGCACCAGTAATTATTGCATATGAGTCACTTCAAGTTTTACAACCATGTACATTGTGTAATGCCTTTTTCAAACAAAGATTTGTCTACTGGTTTTACTCCAATGGACCATGCGGTCTTAGAATGTGTCCACTTCTGGACCCTTTTTCACCTTGTATCACCATGTCATACAATGTATAGCCAAGCTAATAGGAGCTATTGGCCCTTTGCTTTTGATACAGAATAGCAGATAGGAACTATGTTTTATTCCTATTCTGCATCTGACACATACACAACAGACACACAACACCAGCACTCAGACACATTGCTATTGTCAAGACACTAAGGAGTCTGCAACTGTTTGTTTGATTTAAGGAGCCTCGCTGCTGATACTGCTGACACCTAACTGGTCCGGTTACCGAAACTTTGAGCCACCAACTAGTGGAGACGGAACCTGGAATCCGGAGGAGCATCGTACACCTGTCGAATGCCAGGGTCGACTCCAAGACATAATCCAAACGAAAGCCAGCACTATTCCTAAACGAGATCAGATTAGTCTCAGGTGACTCTGTGTCTACATGTGGTCTGAGTGTGTCACTGTCTGGATGGTGTGAATGATGATATGCGATCTAGCTAAGCATCAGAAAACTGTTTTATTTTTGTACCTGTAACATAAATGTAACTGTCATAGTTCACCACGTGAACGACAATTTTCATTATCTCTTTTACTATTAAAGAGTATTATTGTTTTATACTTGTACCAACGTACTACCCTCGTGATAATTTGAACGCAAGGCGTGTGCGTGAGTGCGTGAAAGTATTTAAAACAGGAGGCTCCATCAATTGATGAAGGATCACCGACAGATAAACTAGACATTCGTGTTAGGTATTCCTACATACACGAGTGTTCTTCACCTTCTGCCTTTGTCTACCAAGTGAATCCCAGTCTCTTCTATCTGGACCATCCCTTTAGACATTCTGATAACGAGCCATACTTTCTAGAGACTGTCGGCAAACTCTTGGATAGGGATTTCTGTCTATTTCAATAGAATTACCCTAACGGTCGGTGACAACTGTGGTCTCGGTCCGGGATCTACCCAGCTAATTAGAAATAATATTTCTAATAAATTATGTTACTTGGTACAAAAAAGTTTTTCTCATCTCAGTAAAGGGTAGAGTAGTTTAGGAAACTCTGTAATTAGTTGTTTCCATTCGATTGAGAGAGTGAAAGTGTGTTTTGTATCATTGTTTGTACTAACCATTTTTGTGTATGTACTAATAAGATTTGTAAATTATTGCAATTGTATTAGTATAACTTGAATTGGGAAGTAGTATAATATTGATATAGAAATTGTAGTCCACTGATCACTCACCCTCTCAGTCAAAACTCAGTCATGAGTTCATCAGCAGATTTGCATGCAGCAGCGCTAGCTATGGGGTTATCGGAGCCCGAAGCAGCCAAATATGTCCATGATATGGAGAGGGAGTTAAGGAAAGAAGACAGGGAAGATAAAATACGTAGGCATGAACTCGAGCTTAAGAAACTGGAAGCAGAGACAGAGCTTAAGAAAATCGAGGCTGAGAAAGAACTTAGGCAGTTACAGGAAAACGAAAAAATCCGACAGCATGAGTTTAGGATGAAAGAGCTAGAAAACCAAGCTCTATCAGCAACCTGTTCTAACGCCAGCTCTCCGGCACCCAGCATTGAAACCCAGCTACATTCGACTTCTCATGTGGGTCCTATGAGTTTTCCTTTGATGCCGTTCGAGGAAAATCAGGAACAATTGGATAGTTACCTTCAGAAATTCGAGAAATTAGCTGAGTCATTTGGGTTGGCTAGGGAACACTGGAACTTGAAGCTTTCTCAGGCACTGAGGAGACAAGCGTATGTAGTCTTTCAGGGACTACCTCCAGGCCATGAACATTCCTATGAAAGTTTGAAATCAGCTTTATTGAAGAGATATGAGTTAACCTCAGCTGCTTATCAGCGGAAATTCCGAACCGCAAGACGTCTGAAGGGTGAGTCATTCTCACAATTGTCCGCTCGTCTGCAGAGTTATCTCTGTAAATGGGAGACATTGGGAGAGTATGAACACTCCTATGCGGGCTTGCGGGAGATGTGCGAGCAGCTGAGGAACTGTATGTCGAAGCCGATGGAAACTTTCATCGTTGAACAAGGGGCACAAACACTGGAGGAAATGATAGTCTTGGCTGAAAGATATCTGACTGCCCATGGGGACTCGGTCCCAACGCAACCTCCCCAACCTCAACAGAACCCACCTCCAACCAATCAGGGACAAACCCTTAGCAATATACCAGCAGACCAGAGGCAACCTCAGCAGCAGCATAACAAAAAACAAACCACATCTGGGGCTAGAAAACCATACTGCACGAATTGTCATAATAATTCCCACAGTACGGCAGACTGCAAGCGCAGAGCAAAACCCCAGATTGCGGCTTGCTTCTCGATAGGGAAGAAAACCACTACACTACCACCGCCTCCCGAAATGAGAGGACATCGAGTGGTAGAGAAGATCAATGTCAATGGACAGTTGGTCGAGTGTCTGCATGATACGGGTTTAACGTATGATGCCATAATAGCATCACACTTAGTAAAACCTGGTCAGTTGACGCAAAACATGGTTGAAGTTATAGGGTGCGACAAGAAGTTCGCCTACCCTAACTTTACCAATAGCCCAAGTGTTAGTTAACTCTAGATTTGTAAAGGGAACTATATCGGCAGCAGTGATGACTGATCCTATCTATGACATGATACTGGGAAGTAAATATGTTTATTTAGGGGAACCATCCACTCCCATGATAGTAGGGAGTGCACTGACCCAAGTCCCAACTCTAACACCTGGCTGTAACCAACTTCCTAGTGCTAGGAAGACTCTCCAGAGAGGGAAATTTATTTCCTATAAACGTTCGCTAGCGGTAGGGGACAAAGTGTTACTCTTAAGATCTAGTGGGACTAATAAGAAGACGGAGTGGCAAGGACCATTCCCCATCAGGGAGAAAGTGTCCAACACCAAATATAAAATCTTCACAAAAGGTAAGATGAAAATCTACCACATTAAATTGCTCCGCAAATATTATGACAGTGCAAAAGAACGACCGGTGCATCTGGTAGCTCTAAATGTTGTTCAGAAAGCAGGGAGGAGTGAAGAACCTCTTAGCTTTCCACACCCACCTCTGACGGGATCCTCACTCAACGTATCTAGAGAAATTCCAGGTCATACCAAAGTACCCAGTCAGCCCCGGAGTCGAAAGAAGTCTAATAGATCCTTCGCTAGAGGGGAACACTTGGTTCAACTATAATCAATGGTGAGAATCCATAGTCGATCTAGGCTCATCCACCCTAAAAGTTCGCTGAGCCGTACTTTTCTCTAGGGGCGGCATATGTGACGGGATGAGTCTAGATCACTATGTGAATACCACCAATATTACGTTAGCTGAATTACTATTTACATTATGGATTCAGTACATCAGCTAAATTACTAATAATGACGTCAGAATGACTACGCAGACATTTTCTGCACTAAAACTACACAGTGCATTGGGGACAGCGTGTATTTTCACGTCATCTATTCAAATGATGTCACAAGGGAAATCCCCTGTCTTCAACCCTTATTAATACCAAGTCTACGGACTGGGGACATAGGTCCGTCACTCCCTAGCAACGGGAATACGGCGATATGCTATTAGTACTGCGGCACCGGAAATTGTGACTAACAACTTCCGTCCGGTTCACAACGACCATAGCTGCTGTGCTAGCAGACCTTACATGAAGTGAGCTGCCATATCCAATTGCATCCTTGGTAGATTATACCAAAACAGATCTTAATTGCTGCAATAAGACTGGGGGTGAGTGTAGTAACATAATAATTATGATTATAGTAAGAAGTGTGTGCACATTTATATTCTGATATTGGGAAAACACAAAACTTTCCCGACCATGTATATTTATGACACGTGGTATTTGAAAGGGGAGACATTGAGAGAAAACATGTGAGGCCTAGATATATTTATAGATAAAAATATATAGATATAATGTATAAACCTTACTGATTATTTTCATATGCATTTTGTGAATGTATTTACGTGTATATTTTGTTGAAAATATGATAACATGATTTTGCCATGTGGGCAGAAGTAGAAGAGACATGTGGAACATGATTCTCACATGCCAGCAATATTACTAGGCGATTTATATTCAAACATAAATTTGCTTACCCCTGATTCACCGCCATGCCGAACTACACGACACTGACGGTCATAAGTTCAAAGCAAATACTATGTGGTGAGGAATCAGAATTTGGGGAGTAAATAACTCAACAAGGGATAACTGAGACATCCTAAAGCCCAATGCCTGGAATATCTCAGCCCTCTTGCTTGCCTGCTGGCCTTCTTATCTTTTAGCTCGTATATTATGTGGGGTATACCTCACGACTTCGTGGCGACACTTGATTGCTTTATGCCTAATGATTGATGTGGGATTAGGTTGAATTATCGTTGGCCTTTCCTTAGCTATCTAGGGAACCATCCTGGCTGCCCAGGACTTCCTCACCATGGTGTTAAGGAATGCACCAGTAATTATTGCATATGAGTCACTTCAAGTTTTACAACCATGTACATTTTGTAATGCCTTTTTCAAACAAAGATTTGTCTACTGGTTTTACTCCAATGGACCATGTGGTCTTAGGAATGTGTCCACTTCTGGACCCTTTGTCACCTTGTATCACCATGTCATACAATGTATAGCCAAGCTAATAGGTGCTATTGGCCCTTTGCTTTTGATACAGAATAGCAGATAGGAACTATGTTTTATTCCTATTCTGCATCTGACACATACACAACAGACACACAACACCAGCACTCAGACACATTGCTATTGTCAAGACACTAAGGAGTCTGCAACTGTTTGTTTGATTTAAGGAGCCTCGCTGCTGATACTGCTGACACCTAACTGGTCCGGTTACCGAAACTTTGAGCCACCAACTAGTGGAGACGGAACCTGGAATCCGGAGGAGCATCGTACACCTGTCGAATGCCAGGGTCGACTCCAAGTCATAATCCAAACGAAAGCCAGCACTATTCCTAAACGAGATCAAATTGTCTCAGGTGACTCTGTGTCTACATGTGGTCTGAGTGTGTCACTGTCTGGATGGTGTGAATGATGATATGCGATCTAGCTAAGCATCAGAAAACTGTTTTATTTTTGTACCTGTAACATAAATGTAACTGTCATAGTTCACCACGTGAACGACAATTTTCATTATCTCTTTTACTATTAAAGAGTATTATTGTTTTATACTTGTACCAACGTACTACCCTCGTGATCATTTGAACGCAAGGCGTGTGCGTGAGTGCGTGAAAGTATTTAAAACAGGGGGCTCCATGAATTGACGAAGGATCACCGACAGATAAACTAGACATTCGTGTTAGGTATTCCTACATACACGAGTGTTCTTCACCTTCTGCCTTTGTCTACCAAGTGAATCCCAGTCTCTTCTATCGGGACCATCCCTTTAGACATTCTGATAACGAGCCAGACTTTCTAGAGACTGTCGGCAAACTCTTGGATAGGGATTTCTGTCTATTTCAATAGAATTACCCTAACGGTTGGTGACACATACATACATACATACATACATACATACATACATACATACATACATACATACATACATACATACATACATACATACATACATACATACATACATACATACATACATACATACATACATACATACATACATACATACATACCTACCTACCTACCTACCTACCTACCTACACACACACACACATACATACGTACACACACACACACACACACACACACACACACAGACAGACAGACAGACAGACAGACAGACAGACAGACAGACAGACATACAAAGACAGGCAGACAGATCCCCGCCAGGAACTGGACGAAGCCGGGCCGGGTCAGACAGACAGACAGACAGACAGACAGACGGGAACTTATATGACTACTTATATGAATTAAATGAGATGCTCCCATCAGTGACTGGGCGAAGCCGGGACGGGTCAGACAGACAGACAGACAGATCCCCGCCAGGGACTGGGTGAAGCCGGGCCGGGTCAGACAAACAGACTGTCGGGACTATTTATATGAATTAAATGAGATGCTCCCATCAAGGGCTGGGCGAAGCCGGGCCGGGTCAGACAGACAGACAGACAGACAGACAGACAGACAGACAGTCGGGAACGGGAACTTATATGACTACTTATATGAATTAAATGAGATGCTCCCATCAGGGGCTGGGCGAAGCCGGGCCGGGCCGGATCAGACAGACTGACAGACAGACAGACAGACAGGCAGACAGACAGACAGACAGACAGACGGACGGACGGACGGACAGACAGACAGACAGACAGACAGACAGGTAGGTAGGTAGGTAGGTAGGTAGATAGATAGATAGATAGATAGATAGGTAGGTAGGTAGGTATGTAGATAGATAGATAGATAGATAGATAGATAGATAGATAGATAGATAGATAGATAGATAGATAGATAGATAGATAGATAGATAGATAGATAGATAGATAGATAGATAGATAGATAAATAGATAGATAGATAGATAGATAGATAGATAGATAGATAGATAGATAGATAGATAGATAGATAGATAGATAGATAGATAGATAGATAGATAGATCCCCGCCAGGAGCTGGGCGAAGCCGGGCCGGGTCAGCTAGTATAATATATAATGTGTTAAAATAACTGTGAATACAAAGCAACTGTCTAACAGTCTATACAGTCTTTTTTGTTATTATACAGCAATTAAAATATTGAGAACATGCAACTTTCCAGTGGGAATATGTAATGCCAACACATTGGTAATGTGTTCAAATCCTGGATAAGGCAGAGATTTTTTTTTTTAATTGTTTAAATGTTTATCGTGTTAATTTCTGTTTAAATGACGCGAACTCCAGATCAACAAAGCTCAAAATGTTACAGTAAAATAAAGTAAAGGACTCTCTTGAACGCATTAAGGCGTTTTGGGCATGAGGAGATGGACACATAAGTTATCCACAAATCGTTGCTCCAAGGGTGAATCGGTTCACATCTCACAGGACTCCATTAAATTCCGATATTTCATGGAACTAATTTTGGGCTGGGTCAAAGATAAAAAAAGCAGCTTCCATGCTTATTCGAACCCATGACAACCACTGGAGGCAAGAGTGTTGCCACTGTGCAACAGCGGTTTCCCAGACAATATGGTTGGTTACCAGGAAATGTCCTTGGATGTAATGGCATTCGTCGTGATATTGACCCCATAACCCCCCATTGACGATTGGTTTATTAAAATATGGGCCTACAACCATACACTATGTGCCGCTTGCAGAAAAAGTACCTTCATTATACTTGATACACCAAATATCCATCAAGGCGAGGGAAATGGCCGTTTGTATTACTAACTTATAGCAGATCACACGTGTATGCTATAAATTATTGTGTATTTTTGTATATAAGTTGATGTCACATTATTATTCTCTGTTTATTTTCAGCTGAATATGAATGTAAGTGAAGTAAATTTATACGTTCGATCAAAGTAAAGGCAGCTGATATGATATTGATGGCTTTTTTTTATTTTTGCATATCCTCTTTTACAGGACATCACTGTCAACACCAGCATGTTACTGCTATTGTTGATGTCTTGACAAGTTTACGTTCAGTAGTTTGAAATTGCTTTCTGAATGACCGGCTCCCATACCAATTCGTTAAAACCCTGCGCAACGCGGTCTGCTGTCAAATCGCGCGCAGATGTGTTTGGTAAGCGGGATTACGCACCGCTCCCATAACTAGTTCGCCACGAAGATCGGCATTGATGGCATAATCTAATTAATTTTGCTTGGTAGATAAAATATGGTACTAGCACCGTATTTCCAATATACGCCAAGAACAGAAAATAATCAAATACTTCGAGCTTCCTTACCATATACTTAATGTCCTGAAGCTGGTTGGGGCTTCCTATAATGTACTTATATATATACATGCATATTGATGTGCATGTGTGTGAGTGTTAATGTGTGTTTTAAAATAATCAAAGAGGTTGAAAAATACCTCTATGGCCCTCACATGGGTGTAGGGAAATTCCTAACTGCAAAATACCAACGATAGAGAACGGAATACAAACCTTGATGTGGCAAGAGCATTTCGGTTCTCCGCCGGGATAATTGGACAGTTATGGGTTTCAGATTAAGACAGAGCAGGGAACTCACAGACCTTGGCAAGATGACAGGTTGGTAAAGGCCCTGTACAGTGTTTTCCTGTCTGGATGGCAAAATCCACATGGTCAGAGTTCGAACAGCTATCTAGACAAATTCTATTTTAAGAAAAAAAAGTCGGTCAATCCTAAAATAGGTACCAGAATAGAATATGGGAAGGAGAAACATTCATGGTGATTTGACTAGAGTAGTAATGTAATACCGATTGTCATACGAATATATAGGGATGTAACAACATTCCCAGTACTTATATAAGGGGAGTTCATTTGAAATCAGTTCGTGCCGCACCGCGCGTAATTGCGTACGTTGAACATGATCATGTCATAGTCATGTGGTAAGTACTGACCAATGAATAAAAGAGCACGTGCTTATCGTCCCATGATGCATAGGTTCTGTTTCTGACCGTTGAGAAAATGACCGGGTTGATCCAAACTCCGTCCAAAGAAGCTCAAAGAGCAGTGATTCAGTTTCTTTCATTGGAAGGATGTCAACCAGTGGACATTCATTGAAGAATGCATGCAGCGCATGGTTACAAATGTGTGTCGAAGACTGGGCACGAATGTTTCGGAAAGGACGTCAGTTCACGACAGATCTTCGACTGCCGTGTCAAGCACATATTGTTGAAACAAAAACAAAACAAAAAAACAACAACCATTGCCAAAATTGATGCAGCAGTACAGACGAACCGTTGTCGAAGCATGCGTTCGCTAGTGAAAGAATCTGATGGGTCAATTCGGACAATTCAAAAGCTCGTTCGTAAGAAACTGCAATATCGGAAGTGTGTTCACAGTGGGTATCACGGATGTTGACCGACCACCAAAAAGAGGAACACATGGGATGGTGTTTTAAGAACTTAGTGCGTTACAGAGTGGAAGGTGATGCATTTATCTTCCGCATAGTGGCAGGCGATGAATCAGGGTTTACTTCTACCACTAGATCTTGCAAGTCTTTCTTACTTTCTGCTAGTAACACGGTATCGTCAGCATACCTAAGATTGTCTATGATTCTTCCATTGATGTTAAGTAAAGGCATTTCAACTTGTTTAAACATTCTTTCTGTGTATAGGTTGAAGAGGCTTGAGGACAGTACACATCTTTACCGAAATCCTCTTTATATCTCTATCATCATCATCATCATCAAGTGCCGTGCCGGCTGGCGTAGGCGTTCATGGCTCTCCATAGATCTCGGTCTTTGGTTTTCTGGATCAACTCTGCTGCTGATATTCCTCCATGCCACCGACTCAATCCATCCAGCATCACTTCTCTTGGTCTACCTCTGCCTCTCTTCCTCTCGATCTTTCCAGTTGTTACGATGTTCTCCAATGCCTCTCTTCTCATCACATGACCGAGGAAAGCTGTTTGTCTCTGTCTTATTGTTATATATAATGTTCTAGTTTCATTAGCCTGTTTCAGGCAGTCGTCGTTAGTTACTCTGGCAGTCCAAGGAATTCGCAACATTCGTCTCAGGAACCACATCTCTGTTGCTTCTAATTTCTTCTTAATTTGTTCATTTACATTCCAAGATTCACTGCCATACAGCAAAACTGGTTCTACATAGCATTTCAGCACTCTCTTTCTTACATTCAGTGATAGTGACTTATTGCATAAGATGCTCTTCATTTCTGAAATGCGGCTTTTGCCTGCCCTATTCTGCTCCTAATCTCTGTGGTACATCTTCCATCTGATGTTATAAATGCCCCTAGGTATCTAAAATTATCAACTTGGTTAAGGATTTTCCCTTCTATTTCTATGTCACATTTTGGTGTCACCATTTTCTTTGATATTACCATTGTTACTGTTTTCTTGATATTCAAGGAGAGTCCTTTCCTTGCACTCTCTGTTACTACAACGTCTAATAATTGTTGTAGGTCTGTTGAATTATCCGCCACCAATACTGTGTCATCTGCATAGCGTATATTATTTATATTATAACCTCCAACTAGTATTCCTGGCATCTCTTTGATCTCTCTCATTATTACTTCGCTATACAGGGAGAAAAGATCTGGTGACAAGACACACCCTTGTCGTACTCCTAGCTTTATCTGTTCGTAACTACCCTCTTTATTTCCCATTTTAATTGCTGCTACTTGGTTCCAGTAAATATTCTTTATTATTCTTAAATCTTTTCCATCAGTGTTGATATCTTCCAACATTTTAATCAGTTCATCATGTTTTACTTTATCAAATGCCTTAGTATAATCTATGAAGCACAAATATATGTCTCTCTGTTTCTCTATTGACCTTTCTATTAGTGTCAGTAATGTATAAATTGCATTGTTTGTGCCCTTTCCTTCCATAAATCCATACTGTTCTTCACTAATTTCCATTTTTATTTTCTTTTTGGTTCTTCTCATTATGATTCTGAGTAGAAGCTTAGTGATATGGTTTATAAGGTTAATTGTACGAAAATCTTCACAATCAATTGCTCCTGGTCTTTTTGGTATAGCTATAAATACAGATTTCAGCATATCACTGGGTAAATATCCACTGCTGTAAATATCATTCAACATTTTGGTTAATATATCTACTCCAAATTCTCCCAATACTTCTAATTCTTCTATTGTGATTTCATCTGGCCCAGCTGTTTTTCCTTTCTTCATATGTTTCATAGCGTCAGCGACTTCTTCTTTCAGAATAGGTGGACCTTCTAAGTTACTATCTTCTGTTAAATTCGTCCCTTTCTCCTTCATATAATTCTCTTATATACTCATTCCACCTCTTCATTATAGCATCTTCCTCTAATATTATCTTTCCTGTTTTTGATTTCAAACACCCTGTATTTATTCTTATTTTTCTTCCTGTAAGCTCACTGATTTGTCTGTGCATATTTTTTGTATCTTTAATGGAATTTAATTCAATTTTTTTGCATTGCTCGTTTAACCAACTTTCTTTAGCCTTCCCACATTTATCTTTTATTTCTTTATTTATCTTAGCGTATTCTTGTTTGTCATTTTTACTCTGTTTTCTTTTGTCCATCAGTTTTAAGATATCTTCATTCATCCATTTTTTCTTAGCTATTTTGCCTCTCTCCGGTAATACTTCTTTGCTAGTTTGATGAATGGAGTCCCTTAACATTTCCCATTGTTCATCTATACTCTGTATTTTAGTTATTGCATTGTACCTATTTTTCACAGTCACTCTGTATTGTTCTTGAATTTCTTTATCTATTTTCAGAACCTCTTTATTAAGTCTCATGTTCTTAACCATTTTTTTCCCTCTCTTTAATCTTACTTTTATTTGTCCACATAGTGGTACATGATCACTATTACAGTCAGCACCAGGCATTGTCTTTACATTAATTAAAGCATTTCTAAATCTTTTATTAATTAGTATGTAGTCAATTTGGTTGCGTATTTTCTTATCAGGGCTTATCCATGTGTACAGTCGTCTTTTATGGTGTTTAAACCATGTGTTTCCAATTATCATATCATTGATATTTGCCCATTCTATTAGCTTTTCCCCTCTTTCATTTCTTGTACCTAAACCATAATTCCCCACTACATCCTCCATTTTTCCCTTTCCTACTTTTGCATTAAAATCACCAAGTATTATCTTTATTTCTTGTGATCCAATTTGAGCCATCGCCATTTCTATTTCGTCGTAAAAGTGTTGTATTTCTTCATCACTACTGCTTGCTGTTGGTGCATATACTTGTATAATATTTATGTCTATTGGTTTGCCTTTGATTTTTACCATAATAACTCTATCTGAAATACACCAGTATCCATTAATTGACTTGGCTGTTTTTTCGTCTAATATTATTCCTACACCTTTTTCATGTGTATCCCCTCCAGAATAAATTATTGTGTGATTGTCAGCTATAATTTTGCCCGATCCCTTCCATCTCATCTCACTAACGCCTAGTATATTCATTTTCATGCTATCCATCTCTCTTAGAACATTGGTCAACTTTCCTAGCTCATTTAATGTCCTAACATTCCATGTTCCTACTCTAAATTTATTTATTTTAGTTATGATTTTGCCATCAGTAGCTGGATGACGGTCTGGTGTCACCTGTGGCTCATGACTGTCCCTACCGGACGAGGATGCCCTAAGACAGCCATTAACGTCCTTCACTAACTTTGATATATGTTTTGCCATGAAGTCTTGGGAAGATAATGTGGTGGTTTCCCCTTGCCTTCCACATTCACATGGTGGTCTTTTTACCTCTGCCTTTGACAGCCATTTCCGACTGTAAGGACAAGTGAGTGCCCTGCTCTGCTCAGCTGCAGAGTTGTCCACTTATTCCGGTGGATACTCGGTCCCCAGAGCTGTGTTAGCCACACCGTAGTGTGTTTCCATCCTCTACCGCGGGGAGGTGCAGTTGGGATTTTCCCTTCATAAAGTTATGGTCTCTGACCAAAACTCTCCAGTACTTATAGAGGACCTTTATTTTTATCTCTATAGGCGACGAATAATTATTACCGCATCTAATAGACGCCATTTGTTCCCAGTACAAGATACTAATAAGTCTGATGTCCTTTCCAATCAATCAATCAATCAATCATGTGCCATGCCAGAAAGCGTGGGCGGTCATGACTTGCCATTTCACTCGATCACCAGTGTCGTTAATCAGCTCAGTGTTCCTGTCTCGTCCATGCCATGTGGCCAAGCCATCCAGGTATTTTCCTCTCGGTCTTCCTCTTGGTCTGTTCCCTTCGATCTTGCCAGTTGTCACCAAGTTCTCCAATCTATTTCTTCTCATAACATGTCCAAAGAATTTTGACTGTCTACGTCTAATTTCTATAATCAGTTTACGATTTTCATTTGTCTCCTGTAGTACTTGGTCATTGGTTTTTCTGTCTGTCCATGGCATTCTTTGCATTTTCCCCAGAAACCACATTTCTGCAGCCATCAGATGTTTTTCAGTTTGAATGCTCATTGTCCAAGTTTCACAACCATACAAAAGAACAGGCTCTATGTATCCCCTCAACACTCTTTTTTCTCGTTTCAATTGACATCTTTTTGTTGGTCAGAATGTTTTTCATCTTGCTAAAGACTACTTTCGCCATGGCGATTTGTGGGATGTGGATTTTAATTTATGAGAATATTATGTTAAGTTGTCTAGGGGGATTAATTTGATTCTCTATTATTTTAGCCACTTGAGGTGATCATGGAATTCTACCCTAAACTCAAGGAGGAAAATGGTTCACTCCTGTTCATAGCTGTATTTCTGAGTACTTCTCCATTCCCACTTATCACCCTCTAAAATTTACTATAGTGCTAGAAGACATTGATTGTTCACAACATATAAACAACCCCGGTTGAACAAATATTAACACTGGACTTTACGTAAACATTAACACTGTTGGACAAACAGTTCAGGCATTAAATAAAGATCAGGAGTTACATACATGAAGGTGTAATGGTCACATTGAAGTTCATATACAGGCATGAGAATGATTTGCATTATCAAAACACATTTATCCCATTTCACCATAGAAAAATACAATGTTATTACAAACAACACAACAACCACAAATTGGTTCTACTTTCATTTACCCTCATACTTAAGGCAAAAAATGATCTAAGTATATTGAACATTTGTTTCTGACACCCTTTTGATGTTCTCAGATTTAAAAATAATGAGTTGGTGTCAAAATACTCTATTTACCATAACCATCATTTTGTTAGATCTCGTTACCAAATAAAACACTATTTACTTTATACAAGGCATAGAAAAAACACATATAAAAAGCTTTACCAGGATTAATAATTAAACTAATTATTTAATTACAGTCTTTTTCCTTTGGTGTTGCTGTCGGTTATTCTTCTCCAGTGCGAAACAGATAATGTCAATATTTATCCTGGCCGAAAGAATTATACTCAAAGTCATTTTCTACTTACAGTATGTCCACCGGAGTTGGCTGGCGAATGTTTATCATCCATAATCCAAGAATAGAATTATACATAAGCACATATTCTCTCCATGAGACTGAATTTAAGAATACTCTGTTGCCATTTGGGCGGTGTTCCAATTGAAATTGATGCCTAGGTCTATCATACTTTCAGGAGATGCAACTTAAGCTTGTGCAGAAGGTTCTTCCCTATATCATCTTATCGATGAAAAGATGACGACTGTCCAACAGCTCGGTTTATGTTAACCGTTTCCCAATTTAGTTCAAAAGGCTTTGTCACACACCCGGTTCATGTTGATAGGCCATCCCACCCCAGGTGATTCCTGTGGTTGCAGGCGTAAAGACATTTACTCCGCTAGCTGCTTTCATGTGGTGTTTTTGATGGTGTTCAGGTTTTGGAAACTTGAGGTAATCTGGTGTAGTTATGGTTCTGAGGTTCTGAAGTTGGTTCATTTGGCTTCTTGTTGTTTCAGTGTCTCTTCCCAATTGTTTGAGTTGGTGTTGATAGCTAGATCCTGGTGTGAGTGCCTGGAACCTTATGTTGACTTTTTTTTGTGTGACTTTTCTTTCGAAGGAGGATACTTGGAGGCATCCTTTGAACTTGAGAGTCCAACAGACAGATGTAGGGTTCTTACTGCTGTTAGTTTTATTATACGTAGTGTAACTCCCAGAGTTTAGTTGACCTCGACAATAGATGTTTCATCAGGCGGTACCTCCCAGAAGTAAAACAGGTTATCCTTTTTTGGTATCTGTGTACTAGGTATATCCTGTCGACATTCTGATAAGGAAGTCCATCCTGGGTAATCTGACAGGAGTCAGAATATCAAACGCTGAGTGTCTATCATCTTCGAATCGAATGTGTCTTTCGCTTGCTATGGCAGCTAATGATTGCAGCAGTCAACATTGATGTATTTCTAGATCCAGAACATGGTTAAGCCATTTAGTCCTGACTCACCTTCACCAGGCTGGTAACCCGGGATCCTGATGAAGTGATGAAATGCAATCCCACCAATTCAACCACCACTTGCTTCTCTTCTATAGAAAAGGGATGACAAGAATACAACACGAGCATTAACCTACTGTGTTATGGTAAAAGCTTTACAACACAATTACAAACAAAAATACAACCAACAAGACGAGAAGGGGAAAAGAGTGGGTGTCCAAGTTCCACTGTCCGTCGTTGCTTGGTGTAGAGCCATTCTGACTCTTAATAGTGAGTAAGGTATTTTCTCACTTTATATTATGTTCTGTTGTTACTGGGACTATTAGATGAGTAAAGTCATTCTGTCCATCCAACATGTTGATATTGCCTCTCTCTCTACTGGAAGAGAATAGCCTATACAGAATCTCTGCTTTCTAATGCCGCGTCTTCCTTTCGGCACTATAATCATCATTAGGCCAAGGCTATTCAACATTGGCTTCTTAAGTACTGACATAAACAAGGATTCTTCCATCAACATCCTCATGTCCTCAAGGGTAACACTAAAATGCATATTCCGACAGTAAGGAGTAACAATCAGAACAGAAAACAATTCTCATAACAGAAAAAAACCATACATGTACATTTCTCTGATATCAAGTACTTGATAATCATACATAATAATTAATCATAATAATGATGCAGGGAGCCTAGGTTTTTGGATTTCTTATATGTTCTTGAATTTATATTCTCAAACATGGCATTTCCCTAGCAATATTTTATGAAATGATTACATGTCCCTCCTCATATGGAGTGGTTACTAATCTGTTAACAAAAGGATTGCACTAACATTTAGCAGTATAGTTCCAAGTTACAGATTATAAATTAGCAAAGCATTTTATCCCCTGACTAAGAGTCAGGAATATGCGTAATCATTTGTATGTCCCCGCATGGATAAAAGTTCCTTTGAAAATGGTCTTTAGAGTTCAATCTCTACCGTACATAGATTATTTGCAGATTTCTAAGCATAGATAGTGAAATATAGTTCACATTGCATAGAAGTTATTTTTCATAGGACTATGAAATTGGCAGAAACGAGTATTCTTCTTTGAAGTATGAATCAGGAGTCTGTTCCTAAATTGAGAAGAGTTTCTGACATGAGAGTTGATACTCTAAAGTACACATAATATTTATAAGTTATAAGCACTATTAGTTAGATATAAGTTCATAATGCCTATAAAAGATTTTAACATAGGGATTTGAAATTGTAAAACATAGGAAAAATTACAGCATGGCACACACATGTGCTTCAGTACTAAAAAACAAATCAGACTAGTTTATAAGAATGGTTGAATTCTAACTAATTCTTATTTAAACACACTGGTATATGTACTTTATAAAAATACATGAATACATCTTAATAATGTAGATATAACATACCAATAGCTGCAGAGAATGATGGTTTTTAAAGGCAACAATACCTTTCCCCACATGGGGAAAGAAACCCCACATGGGGAACGCACGTCTGTTTCCTTTGTTTGTCTGAACTAAAATGGCTACTTTAGTCTTTGTTTTCAACCTCGCCGGACTTGGCCAAGTACGTGAGCCACAATAAAGCCAAATAAATTAAGCTGCGCCACGGTCAGTCTATCACTGTTTTATTTTCTCCTACATTAAGTTAGTTACTTAACCAGTGGTTGTTAGGGATTGTTTATTTTTAAGGGAGTCAATGCTAGGAAAGGGTAAGGACGTTTTACTATATCACACGATTCTTGTTCTAATCTCTTCAAGGCATCTCCCATCAGATGTTATGACTGTTCCAAGATAATTGTACCGATTCGCTTGTTAAAGAATATTTCCATTTACTTGTATATTACATTGTGGCACTTCTTTCTTCCTAGTGAAGACCATAACCTGAGTCTTTTTACAATTTAATTCTAACCCCAGATGCTCACTGTGTACAACAACCGCATCTACTAATTGTTGCAGGTCCTGCGCATTGTCTGCAATTAATACTGTATCATCTGCATATCTAATGTTATTGATGTTTCGTCCTCCAATGCTGATTCCATTTATATCCTCTACATTTCTGAAAATATTTTCACTGTATAGTGAAAAAAGATCTAGAGACATCACACATCTCTGCCTAACACCTCTCTTAATTGACTGATACTGTCCCACTTCATTATCAATCCTTATTGCAGCTTGTTGTTTCCAATGTATGTTTTTATAAATCTAATGTCTTTCCCATCAATTTGTAGATCTGCAAGCATATCCACCATGTTGACATGTCTAATTCTATCAAAAGCCTTTGTGTAGTCAACAAAGCAAAGATGTATATCCTTGTTTACTTCTATAGCACGTTCAATAACTATTCGCAGCATATACACAACATTTACTGTACCCTTTCCTTCTACAAACCCACATTGTTCTTCCCCTATTTCAGGTTGTATCTTCTTTCTGACTCTTTGCATGATAATTCTTAGCAAAATCTTTGTGATGTGACTCATTATACTAATTGTTCTATGTTGATCACATTACAAGGTTCCTGATTTCTTTGGGATTGCAATAAATACAGAGTTACATAATTCAGGAGGTATATCTCCAGTATCATATACTGTGTTCAGCAGTCTGGTGACTTGCTCTAGTCCAAATTCTTCTAAAGCTTTAATCATTTCTGTTGTGATGTTATCTGCACCGGGGGCCTTGCCAGCTTTCATATGCTTAAGAACATTTCGAACCTCAATCTCCAAAATTGGCGGTCCTTCATTATTAAATCTAATATCATACTGTTCGTCTCTGTTATCATCATAAAGGTGTTTCACATAATCTTTCACTACATGTAGAATCTGTTTTTTTTTTCTATTATGATTTTGCCATCTTTAGTTTTTAGACACCCTGTTGATGTACTTGTTCTTTTATTAGTAATTTCCGGAATTCTTTTGTGCACTAATTTGGTATTTTGACTGTTGTGTTGGTTTTCAATTTCTAAGCACTTTTCCTCAAGCCATGCTTCTTTTGCCTCCTTACATAATATTCTGACGTGTCTGTGAATTTCTTCATATTTGACAGAATTATTTTTGATGAGTCTTCTTGTTTCCATGAGGTGTAACATTTCTTCAGTCATCCATTTCTAACGACCCACCTTCTTTAATTTTGGAATAATTGTTTCTGCAGCCACATTGATTGAATTCTTCAACGTTCCCCATTGATCATCCACATCCTGGAATAGGATCTCTAGATCAGGCAATATTTCAAATCTGTTCTGTACTTCTATGTTGAATTTGTTTTGTATTTCCTTGTCATTATTCAATGTACACAAATCATATTTAGTGTTTCCTGTTATATACTTTACTTTCTTTAACTTTATTCTCAATGTTCCTGTAAGACGTCTGTGGTCACTATAACAATCGGCACTGGGAACTGTTTGTGCTACTGTTAGCGCGTTTCTAAATCTTCTGCTAATGAGAATGTAGTCAATCTGGTTTCTAATCCTGCTATCAGGACTCCTCCATGTCCATAAACTTCTAGGGTGTTGCTTAAACCAGTTGTTTCCTACAATCATTTCCTGTTCTTTTGTCCACTCTACGAGTCTGTATCCTCTTTCATTTCTCTCTCCTAAACCATAGTTTCCTACTGTGTATCAATCCCCTTGATTTCCTACTTTTGCATTGAAGTTCCCTATTATGATGTCTATTTCTGAATTTTTACATTTCTTTAAGGCAGACTCTATGTCATTATAACATTCGTCTACACTATCTTCACTGGATTCTCCTGTTGGGGCATATACTTGAATAATATTTATGCTAAAAGGACTGCCACTTAATTTAACTAGTAGAACTCTTTCCGACACGGCCCAATATCCTTGAACATATTTTGATGTTTTCCGGTCCAAAATAATTGCCACTTCCCTATAACGATCTTCAACTCCAGAATAAATAATCTTGAAATCTTCATATATCTTGATGCCTGCTCCTGTCCATCTCGTTTCGCATATACCTAAAATATTAATTTTTTCCCTTTCAATTTCTTGTTTTATGTTCTCTAATTTTTCGTGATATATATATATATATATATATATATATATATATATATATATATATATATATATATATATATATATATATATATATATATATATATATATATATATATATATATATATATATATATTTCATATTGTAATCAGACTATACAGATTAATGAAAGTAATGTGTGTGCAATATTATATAAATCTGACGTTTTATCATTATTGTATGTTTCATTACAGCTAGTGAAGAAAGTATGTACAGTTATCTATCTATCTATCTATCTATCTATCTATCTATCTATCTTTCTATCTATCTATCTATCTATCTATCTATCTATCTGTCTGTCTGACTGTCTGTCTGTCGGTCGGTCTGTCTGTCTGTCTGTCTGTCTGTATGTCTGTCTGTTTGTCTGTCTGTCTGTCTGTCTGTCTGTCTGTCTATTCTGCTTTGAAGAAATGTTACATTTCAGAAATAAATTTCATAATGGGTGACATCAATGCAAACGTACGAAATCAAGGTGATGGATGCACAGTAAGAAACTATTGTTTTCGAGTGCGAAACGAAAGAGGATACACACTTGTAGAATGAGCAAAAGAGCTGGCATTGATTTTAGGAAACACCGGGTTTAAACAACACCCTAGAAGATTATGGACATGGAGGAGTCCTGACAGCAGGATTAGAAACCAGATAAGATTACATTCTGATAAGCTTGTAAGATTACAGGCACATAAAGGGTAAAGTTAAAGAAAGTCAAGTATATAACAGAAAACACTAACTATGATATGTGTACATTGAAAAATGACAAGGAATAACAAAACAAATTCAACATAGATGTACAGAACAGATTCATTATATTGTCTGATCTAGGGATCATATTTTAAGATGTGGATGATTAATGTGAAATGTTGAAGAATGATCAATGGGAAATGTTGAAGAATTCAATCAGTTTGGCTGCAAAAACAGTTTACGTGTACACACAAATAATACATATGGTCTTGATGTCATAATTGATAATGCGCAGTTTATCTAGCAGTTACCTGAATCTGTTAGGTAACATCAATTACAATCATTAAGAAAAAAAAAACAGGTAAAGTCGATTGGGGATTTTTATTTGTCAAATGTTCACCATGGGAAAAGTAGCTGCAAAATTCAATCAACCAAGAAAATTACGGCTTGGCGTGAATGTGATGGGAATATATGCCACAATGTGGTATATAGCTTGAGTGGGAGAGACAGAGACAAACAGACACAGAGACAGGTAGAGAAAGGGGGAGAGAGAGAGAGGGAGAAAGAGAGGTAGAGGTAGAGATAGAGAGAGAGAGAGAGAGAGAGAGAGAGAGAGAGAGAGAGAGAGAGAGAGAGAGAGAGAGAGAGAGAGAGAGAGAGAGAGAGAGAGAAAGAGAGAGAGGATTCTGTGATGTGGGGAAACATCCCCTGGTTCACTGACAGACAGGACTTTTGTTCTACGAGACAAAGATTTCCCCGATGAAAGCAAAATAGACGGCGGGGTGATTCCAGTCAGTCTAAAACAGGGAGAAAGCCAGACTCTGGACTGATCAGCGTCTAGACTTTTTGGTGACGTCACTCAAGCCCCGATTTAAAACCTGTTGCTGTAAACAAGTTGTAGTGAGTCGATCAAAGGTTCTGAAGTGTTAAAGATCGGCGCAGTATTCCGAGTTGTGTTAATTGAAAGAGACTATAGTGTCAAAGTGTTGATATTTATCGGCGGACATAGATCCAGTCTGTGATTGCATAGTCTCAATCATCAACCGGAATAGGCATATGGTTGTGTGTTTTTTTTTTTTATATGGGGAAAATCGTATAACCAGTGACTTATGAACTGTTAGATTTTCCCATATGACATATAAGTTATTGGAAAGATTCTCTGATCAACGAACATTAGTGACCAGAGTAAATTCACAGTGTTTGCTAGAGTGAAGACCAATATCGAACAGTGTCTATCCTTGATGACCAGTGTCTTGATTATTCGAGATTTATCGGAGAATGTTGTCACGTGGCCAGAGAGACATCTTCTTGGTGAGGTTTTCTGTCCGGAATACTTTGTGCTGTTGTGTGCTCAGCACAGTGATGTAACTAACTTGGCTCCTGATTCACTGGTCTGATTCTACATACACCTTAGAATATTCGACACACATTCTACACATTACACACACACACATTTCTCACACACATACTCTTTGCTTTAATAAATTATTTGTTGTATTTATTTGTTAAAGCTAGAGTTGTTGAGTATGTTGTGTTGGGGATGAATGAGAGAGGGCATGATCCAGGGGTGAGTGAGAGTAAGAAAGAGGTGTCTACAGACTGAAGGAGTTTTGTGGACGGATTCTGGTGGTTTCCTAGGACAATTATATTGGGTTAATTAAAATGTGGGTGTTGATTCCCCTCACTCCAGGGACGACACTAAAGTAATAAAGGATTATTACGACAAGTATCCACAAAGAAAGACATTCAAGACAACTCCATCAACATGAAAGATTACGGTCTGTACATTTTGGGAACCGGTGGTTTCATTATTGTGGAAGTGATGCCAAGAGATGAGACAATCAATTCTGAATCGTACATCAAAGCCCTAGCAAATCTCAATAAGCGATTTCACAGAGATCGGTCAAACAAGAATCCAGCAGAACCGTTGCTCCAACACGACAATTCACCTCCTCACATAAATACAAAGCACGGAAGGCAAGTGCCAACTTGGGCTGGATTGTACTCCTTCATTCACTTTATAGCTCCAATATGGCTCCCTCAGATTTTCATCATGTTTGTCCACTTCATAACACCACTCAGTGGAGAAAGGTTTGATGCTGATGAGGGTGTTATTTCTGCAGTGACGACATGACTACGTGGGCAGGACAAAACATGGTTCAGTCAGGGCATGCATGCATTTGCTTCGATTCCGCGTATGACCGTAAAAGTTGATGAGAATTATGTAGAACAATAGTATATTTAGAGGACATTTTCATGTAAATTGTTGATAAGTTCATTCACTTTGAAGAAATATTATCTGAAAACAAAATATGGTGCATTACTTTCATACCGTCTCTCATATATAAATAATGAAATACAGTCACCGTTTATGTAAATAGACTAAGGTTGTAATGGTGTACAACTGTGTTTCTTTCATTTTCAGGTAAACTTACACGTAGTAAGTACACTCACAAATGTGCTTGTTAGACTTTATTTCAGCCAAAGAAAAATAAATTATTGAATCATACAGAATACAATTTATTCTGCCCACGCAAATCGGTTTCACAGTTCTCTTCTTCAATACGACAGTAGCCTCGACAATCGCTGACATTATGTTCTAGACCAGTGGTTCTCAACCGGTGGGGAATTATCCCCCCCCCCCCCCCCAGTCAGTTAAAACCACAGTTAGTTAAAAGTTAGTTCCATATCCTCTACAGGACGTCGCAGTCAACAACATAATGTTTTGCTGTTTGTGATCTCTTGTCAAGCTTACGCTCAGTAGTTTGCCATTGCTTTCTGAACTATCGTCACTCATACCAATCGGTTTTTAAAAAAAACAATGCATAGTGGTCTGCTGAAAAATCGCCCGTAGCTGTATTTCGAAGGCGGTATGCGGTATTTCGAACTGCGTCCGTAATACCTTTGCCACAGAACCGCATGCAGACACAGTGCAGCAAGTAAATATAACTGCTTCTCCGGGAGTTTCCTAGCCATCTTGCATTAATTCGGAATGTCTGTTTCCATGTCTGTAATAAATGCTGTATCAGCTTCTATTTCGGGTGTCCTGAGGGGATGTCCTCTATTGCCACTTCCATTCCAGGTTATAAATATCTTCACTGTATAAGGACAGTGAATCTGTTGGCAGAATCCATTGTTGTATTATGTATAGTTGTTTTTATTTGTTGATATGGACATACTTCAATATTAATGTATGTTGACAGATAGTACTGAAATGTTATTTAGAATCTGTTTTGCTGTAAGGCATAGAATCACGGAGCGTGAATTAACAAATAAGGAGGAACTTGCAAGAAAGTGAGATAGGGTTCCTGAGACAAATGTTGCTAATGCCTTGGGGTGCCAAAGTTACTATCAATATTTGCCTGGGAGAGGCTATTGAAAGTAGAAGATTTTAAACATCTTTAAGAAAGAGACACATACACGCGCGCACACACACACACACACACACACATTGGCACCTTGCCGTCTTGACAAGCGATAGTTTGTGCTTTAAAAAGGCATAATAACTTTTACCTATTGCGGTAGCGAGTGTGACTGATAAGGCCAATATGCGCTGTAAATGTCCGTTCACAGTGGGAGCATGTGAACACGTGGTCATTTCCACCATCATGCACCATCTTACGTCTCAAACGCTCGGTGTGTGACTTATCTGCAATAATTTTCTCCTTTGTACTTTATTCCATTTCTGATAGTTTGCCCTCCATGCAACACGTTCAGCGGCGACTTGCTCCCAATGTGCATTATCAATGCCTGTATCAATCATGTCCCGCTTACACACATCTTTGTATCGTAGTAGAGGCCGACCCTGAGATCTCTTACCCATCTGTAATTCACCAAAAAAGATATCCTTTGGTATTCTACCATCATCCATCCTCCTAAGATGTCCTATCCATCTAAGTCTACGAGGACTGAGCATGGAATAAACTGTCACACAACGTGATCTTTCCAATACTTCAGTATTTGTGATTTTGTCTTGCCACTTAATACCAAGAATTCTTCGCAGACACCGCATATGAAAGCTGTTTAAATTTTTCTCTTGGTGTGAGTAAGTTGTCCAGGTTTCACTGCCATAGAGAAGAGTACTAAGGACACAGGCTTGATAGTCAAGGACTTTTGTTTTGGCAGTAAGCTTCCTGTTTTTCCAGACTCTTTTTCTTAACCTGTTCATTGTTGTTGCTGCCTTACCAATCCGGATGTTGATTTCCTGATCTAGGGATAATTTGCTATTTACCACTGATCCTAGATATGTAAAATGGTCTACTATCTCTAGTTCGGCGTCGTCAATAAAGATTGATGGTACCCCATGTGCACCTTGTGACATAATCTGTGTCTTCTTTTTGCTAATTGTTAAACCAAATTCAGAACAAGCATTGGAGAATGCAGATAGTAGACATTGCAATTCTTCCTCAGAGTGGGTCGTAACTGCAGCATCATCTGCAAAAAGCAACTCTCTGATCAGTACCCTCCTAATTTTGGTCTTAGCCTTCAATCTCTGAGCATTGTAGAGGCCGCCATCTGAGCGTGAGTGAATGTATATACCACCATCCTGATCACGAAAGGCATATTTCAGTAGAAGTGAAAAGTATATTCCAAAGAGGGTGGGAGCTAGTACACAACCTTGCTTAACTCCACTCTTGATTTCAAATTCTTCAGAAGTTGCACCATCAAACTTGATTATACCCTTCATGCCTGTGTGGAACGATTCCACAATGGACAGAAGAGTTGGTGGGCAGCCAATCTTCTTTAGCACCTTGAACAGAACCTCACGACTGACCAAATCAAATGCCTTTGTGAGGTCGATGAAGGCAATAAACAGTGGTTGATTCTTTTCACGGCATTTTCTTGCATTTGTCGCAATGAGAATATCATATCAGTGATAGACCGGTTCTGTCGAAAGCCACACTGTGATTCGGGGTAGACTTGATCTCCTAGGACTTGAAGTCTGCGCAGAACAATTCTGGCAAACACTTTTCCAACAATACACAGAAGTGAGATACCCCTATAGTTGTTGCAGTCGCTCCGATCGCCCTTGTTCTTGTACAGTGTTATGATGCTTGAATCTTTGAAATCCTGTGGGACTTGTCCTTCACGCCAGCAAAGCTCTATTAGCTGGTGGATCTGTATAGTGAGTGTGTCTTGCCAACTCCTGATAACCTCTATTGGAATTCCATCTTTACCTGGAGCCTTGCCAGATGCAAGTTCATTTATAGCACACTTAACTTCTGTTATGGTGGGAAGTGTGTCCAAATGGTTAAGAGTTGGTAGAGCCTCTATGGCGTTGAGGGCATCATCCGCTAGTTTGGTCTCACTTGAGTAAAGCTTCAAATAGTGCTCTACCCATCTGTCCATCTGCTGTTTCTTGTCAGTGATGATTTCTCCAGTCAAGGTTTTCAATGGTGCACTTCTTTTGATCACTGGACCACAGGCTTTCTTTATTCCTTCATACATGCTTCTTATGTTTCCATTATCACTTGCCATTTGAATGGACTCACATAACTTGATCCAATAATCATTTGCACACTGCCTGGCAGCCTTTTGCACATCCTTCCTAGCTTGCCTTAGCTCACTCAGAGTGTTACGCGTTGGTCTTTCCTTGTTTCTTAAGAGAGCTTTCTTCTTCTTATCAATAAAGGGCTGCAGAGTCTCGCTGTTTGCCGCAAACCAGTCCTGCCTCTTATGATCCACAGTGCCGTAAACCCCTACGGCAGTTTTATAAAGAGTTTCCTTAATTTGACCCCACTTGTCATTTACTGTACAATTTTCTGGTGTATCAGTGAAAGCGTCTTCAAGTTGCTGTTGAAACTGAAAGCACTTTTCAGATCGTGAGTGTTAATAATATTAATCCTGGGGCTAGATTTGTGTTTAGCTGTGTAGATTCTCGTTGGTCTCAGTCTAACCCTTGCAACAACCAAAGAATGATCCGTATTACAGTCAGCACTGTGGTAACTTCGAGTCAATGATATATGGTTCAGATGTTGTCTCCGTGTGATGATGAAGTCCAGCTGGTGCCAATGGCGGGATCTTGGATGTTTCCATGTGACCATATTTATCTCTTTTATTTTAAAAAAGGAGTTTGTAATACAAAGGTCATTACTGGTGCAATGCTCCAGCAGCCTTTGCCCATTTTCATTCATGCGACCGATGTTGTATTTTCCAAGGCACACTGGCCATAAACTAGAGTCCTTGCCCACACGAGCATTGAAATAACAACACACACACACACACACACACACACACACACACACACACACATATATATATATATATATATATATATATATATATATATATATATATATATATATATATATATATATATATATATATATATATGCAAGGTGTGGAATGCGCCTGGCCCTGCAGCCTGCAGGGTTAGGATCGGCTAGCCTCTCCCAGGAGGGGTGAAGAGCGAAAATTAGTAGCCTGCCGATGACCCGCAGACTACACAAGTCAATCCCCACCTCCGCGTGGTGCAAACCGGGCAGCCATGATCGCGAGGTCATGGACTATCGGGGCTATGGCTCGCCATAGGGGATGGACTCCCTGTGGTCAGATTTGTGTCCTAAACCTGCGACTGGCCTAGCAAGCCGGCAGGGGATCTTTATACTGCTCGTAGAAAAATTAAGAAGTATAAACGGACTGACCCAAACGGATATCGACCCGGCAATGTTAATGGACTAAGACAGGGGTGGGCAAACTACTACCCGCGGGCCGCATGCGGCCCGCCAGGTGATTTTATGCGGCCCGCGAGGGCATTTAGAAATAAAAATGTTTAATTCGTTTTTAAGTTATTTTGTTGAATTTTACAGAATTTCATGTACCGTTATGATGAGTGTCAATAACAAACGTAAGACTGAAGATGAATACCGTGTTTTTAATGATGAATGGACAACTAAGTATTGTTTTATAAAGGTTTGTAGCAAATCAGTTTGCTTGTTGTGACGTGAGTCAGTGGTCTTCAAGGAGTACAATTTAAAAAGACATTATCAAACAAAACATTTTGATTTCGGATACAATTTAACGACCGAAGAGAAGGAAAGGAAATGCCTTGAGTTGGTGAAAGATTTGGAGAAACAGCAAACTGTTTTCATAAAGTCTTCAATTCAAGATGCTTCAACTGAAGCTAGACTTGTGCTGTCACACAGAATTGTAAAACAGAACATGCCATTTTCTGATGGCGAGTTCATCAAGGAATGTTTGCTAGATGCAGCAAACATTATATTTCCAGAAAGAAAAAAAAACAGATTTGACAATATTACTTTATCAAGGAGAAATGTAGCAGACGTATTGACAAGATCAGTGACAATTTGATGCATAAACTTCAAGATGCAAGTAAACAATTTTTGTGGTACTCTCTTGCATTGGATGAGAGTACCGATGTACATGATACTGCCCAATTATTGATATTTATACGTGGAATAAACACTTCTTTCAAACTCACTGAAGAGTTACAGAGTGTCGAGTCACTCAAAGACACACAGGCCGTGATATATTCAATGCTGTTACTAACTGTATTGAAAGAACTGGGTTGGTTTGGAACAAGATGGCAAGTGTTACAAGTGACGGAGCTCGTGCTTCGACTGGAAAAAATGTAGGTCTGGTAAAGTTTATAAGTGATACGATTAAAGCAGAATATCCAGACCACACATTATTACCACTTCACTGTGCGATTCATCAAGAAAGTCTGCGTACAACTGTTTTGAATATCAAGCATGTTATTGACCCAGTTGTCAGTGTCATCAACCTCATCAGATCAAGAGGACTTAATCACAGACAGTTCAAGTCATTACTTGACGATTTGGAAATTAACATTCCGATGTCCTGTACCACACCAATGTTCGATGGCTGAGTCTCGGCAAGGTGTTGAGGCGAGTGTGGGAACTCAGAGAAGAAATAGTGATGTTCCTAGAGATGAAGGGCATTGCATGTGACTTTAATACTAACGTTGTCAATAAGGAGTGGCAGTTAGACTTTATGTTTGCCATTGAAATTATGGAAAAGTTAAATGAACTGAATGTCAAACTTCAGGGCAATGGTGTGTTTGCACATGAATTGTATGTATATGTAAAATCATTTCAGGCAAAACTCTCACTGTTCTCCAGACAAGGAAGTGAAAAAAGATTTTGTCACTTCTCTTTGCTGAAACAAGAAACCATTTCTGGTGAAATGACTGAAAAATACAAAGCCCAATTATATGCATTGATTGAAGAATTTGGATGTAGGTTCCAAGATGACAAGAAATTAGAGCCATAGTTCAATATTCTCAGTTCACCTTTTAGTGCAGAAGCTGATACAGCCACAGAGGACATACAGTTGGAGCTGCTTGACATACAAGCAGATCATGACCTGAAAGAGAAATTCAAGACAGACGGTTTGCTGGATTTCTATGGATCTTTATCACAAATAATTTCCCAACTTGAAAAACTTTGCAGCTAAACTTTTATCATTATTTGGATCAACATACATTTGCGAACAAGCATTCTCTTACTTGAAGATTAACAAATCTAAGAATAGGTCTTTATTGTCGGACTGCAACTTGCATGCTGTCATGCGAATTTCAACAAGTAAACTTGCTCTAGATTTCAAAAATATTGTCAAAAATTGCAAGCAATTACATACATCTCATTAGAAATCAACAACTGTAGTGACAATGTAGTCGCTGTGTGTCTAAATTAAAGCCATTGATAGACAATAAAGAATATTTGTTGTAATAACATGTTGTAAAATCGTGTTAACAAATTAGTAAAAGTTGTTGTCCATATTGTCAAATATAATGTATAAGTGTATAAGTAAAATAAAATTGCAATAATTAGTTATTTATACTGCTTAATAACCTATAAATAGTTAATAATTACTTATTGTGAAAGATTGCTGTAAACAAAATGGATATATATATATATATATATATATATATATATATATATATATATATATATATATATATATATATATATATATATATATATATATATATGCGGCCCGACAATAGCTTTACATTTGTCAATGCGGCCCTCCTCATGAAAAGTTTGCCCACCCCTGGACTAAGAGATAGATCAGCGACTCAAAAAATAGGCACTGTCAACGTCTGTGGTTTCAATAGTAACGAAGAGGAGCTTATAGAAACAATGGAAGAGAGGAAAATTTGACTGATGGGAATAGCGGACACCAGAACAAAGAGGGAAGTATGCAAGGAGCTCCACCGCAGTTACACGTTTGTTTACTCTGGAGTAGAACATCAATAAAGGGCAAGACATTGTGTGGGAATAGTCATCGAACCACGGCTAGCAAGAGGAATACTAGAAATAAAATATATATCAGAAAGAATCATAACAGTGAGAATAAAAGAACAAACAATTACAACATATGTACAAATATACGCACCATGTAATGCAAACAATAATGAGCAAGAATGCGAGGACTTCTACAAAGACATACATGACGTGCTAAATAAAATAGATAAGCAGGACAACATCATAGTTATGGGAGACTTCAATGCAAGACTAGGACATAACAGAGTGGGCATAGAAAAACACCTGGGAGCATTTGGAGATCAGCAAAATGAAAGAAATGATAACGGAAGTAGACTATTAGAGCTTTGCAGCCAACACGACCTCTAACAAATACATTCTATAAACATAAAGATTCACAAGTATACACATGGTATTAATGGAACGATCTAGATACTAAAAGCCAAATTGATTTTATATTAACAAGAAATAATAGAAAGAGAAATATATTAGATGCAAGGGCAGTGCCCAATTTCAGTATAAACACAGATCATAAAGCAGTCGTTGCCACAATAAGAACAATCAGAAGAAGAAAACAAAGAGCAGGAAAATACATGCCATACGAATCAGTAAACTTAAAAAGCCTTAAAGACGAGGCAGTAAGGAAAAATTATGAGAAAGAACTAACTCTTTGAAAAATTACCCACAGAGAGAAAAACAGTGGAAGAAAAATGGGAGATGTTCAAATCAAGCATTTTAAATTACTCAAAAATAACATGTGGAACCAAGAAAAAACGCAGAACATGGATAAAGAAAATAACAAGTTGGTGGAACGCAGAAGTAAAGAAAGCGGTACAAGACAAAAAGGAAAAATATAAAAAGTGGTTGAAGAGCAAACAGGAATGTGATCGCATAGAATATAGAATAGCGAGAAGACATGCGAATAGAATAGTAAAGAGGGAAAAACAAACAGACTGGGAAGATTATGGAGAAACCCTAAATAAAAACTACAAGGAGGCAACTAGAAACTTCTACAAAAAGATAGGTGCAATGCGAGCCAGAGGAGAACCTTTTGATCCAACTGAAATAATTAACAGCGAAAATGGAGAACCAATAAGTGAACAAAAACAAATCCTAATAAGATGGAAGCAGTATTTCGAACAACTTCTCAACATCCCATCTGATGTCACAGGAATTCAAGAGACCTATACAGATATCACCGAAGAACTAGAACCAGACATACTAAAAGAAGAAATTATAGAAGCCATCAGATTAGCCCCATTGAACAAATCACCAGGACAGGATGAAATACCAAATGAACTAATGAAAGCAACAAGAGAAGTATGGACAGCATGGCTACATAGACTATTCAACAACGTTTGGGTAGAACAACAGACACCACGAGATTGGGGAAATGCCATAATTATCTCAATTTAGAAAAACAAAGGCTGCAAAAGAGATTGCACACAATACAGAGGCATTTCACTTTTGAGTCATACTGGGAAAATATTTTGCAAAATTCTTGAAAAAAGATTACGAACTACTTTAGAACCCCAGCTAAGCGAAAGACAACATGGATTTAGGAAAAACAAAGGATACATAGATGCAATTTTTGCTCTTAGACAACTTATAAAAAATTCAATCGAATTCAATGAAACACCCTACTTAGCCTTTGTCGACCAAGAAAAGGCATTCGATAGAGTAGATAGAAACAAATTGTAGCAAATCCTTAAACAATATGGAGTGAGTACACATCTAACAAACGTATGTAGAAGTTTATACAACAACAGTGAATGCATAGTGAGAGCAACTGGAGGACACTCAGAACCCTTCACCATAAGATCTGGAGTACGACAAGGTTGTGTCCTGCCCCTCCTTTTGTTCATAACATATATGGGCAACATATGTAAAGAAACCAGCCAAGCAGAGATAACAAGAATACCACATGACGAGAACACAGAAGAAGAACCATCTGCAAATCTAACCATTAGAGAACTCCTGTTTGCGGACGACCAAGCACTAATAGCAAAATCAGAAGCTGAATTACAAGACCACATTGAATAGTCTAAACGAAATGTGTAGGGAACATAACATGAAAATTAGCACAAGCAAAACAGAGGTAATGACTATAACTAAAGAAGAACAAACAACAACAATTCACCTAAACGAACATCCCTTGAAACAAGTAAAGAGTTTCAAGTACCTAGGAAGTATAATATCATCAAATGGCAGATCAGAAGACGAGATCGAAAATAGGTGCAATAAGGCAAATCAACTCATTGGACAAATGGCACCAATACTAAAGAACAAACATGTATCAATAACTACTAAGAAAGCACTTTACAACACAATCTTCCTACCAACTCTATGCTACCAATGCCAAACTTGGACAATGACAGAAAAAGAGAAAAGAAAAATCACAACAACAGAAATGAGTTTCCTGAGAAGAATACTCAACGTATCAAGAAGAGATAAGATCAGAAATGAAGAAATCAGGACTAAAGTAGGGGTTAAAGCTGCTCTAGATTTTATTAGAAAGCAGCAAGTCAAATGGTTTTGCCATGCAAGTAGGTTACCAGTCAACAGCATGCCACAACAAGCAATGATGTACAGACCAGATGGAAACAGAGGAAGAGGCCGACCACGTAAACGTTGGACGGAGGTAATAGCAGAGTCCATGGGAATATCGATATATGAAGCCCATAATCGGCCACTCTCACGAAGTTTATACTTCACCTCGACACCGCAAGGTACAAGAGGAACATGATGAGATGAGATGGTTATTCTTAAAAATAGACCTAGGCTCCCACGCTGACCCAACTTAATATAGGTACCAGGAAATGTCATGGGCAGTAAAGGCGACCGCAGTTAATATTGATGACATCAGTACAGGACATTGTCAACTCTGACGATAGGGGGATGGATGATGGTAGAATACCAAAGGGCATCTTTTTTGGTGAATTACAGATGGGTAAGAGATCTCAGGGTCGGCCTCTACTACGATACAAAGATGTGTGTATGTAAGCGGGACATGATTGATACAGGCATTGATAATGCACATTGTGAGCAAGTCGCCGCTGAACGTGTTGAATGGAAGGCAAATATCAGAAATGGAATAAGGACAAAAGAGGAAATTCTTGCAGATAAGTCACAAACCGAACGTTTGAGACGTCAGATGGTGCATGATGGTGGAAATGACCATGTGTTCACATGCATTCACTGTGGACACACATTTACAGCGCGAATTGGCCTGGTCAGTCACATTCGTCACCGCCATGTGTTGTAATTAAATGCCTTTTTAATAAAGCATAAAGTAACAAACTATCGTTTGTCAAGACGGAACGGTGCCAGTGAAATATTTATGTATATGTGACTGGCATCTTGCCGTCTGGGCAGGCAATTGTTTATAAAATGGAGTTATACCTCTTCATAACAAAACGCCTGGCTAGGGTTTAGAGACCATGTGTTGCCCATGCAGCATGATCCCTCTCCTCGGCCTGCCAAGTTTACTCCATAGGAAAAGTAACACCAATACGTCTGGAACAAGACAAGCTGCAGAAACTGCCGGACCAGCAAAGCAATGTTCTATCTGTCCGCCAGTCAGAGCTTGCATCCTAGACCAGTTGCCGACCGAGGCTTAGGGCCTGGTCTGCCCTGTCATGACATTCAGCCCTTAGGTTGCATTTCGTCGCATTAGGGCAAGGCTTGTGCCCTCCCAATTGCAGTCCTCCGTCCGAAACAGTTGGCACGATGTGCAATATATATATATATATATATATATATATATATATATATATATATATATATATATATATATATATATATATATATATATATATATATATATATATATATATAGTGATTTCTGCGCCGGCTCCATGGCCGAGGAGTTAGCAGCTTTCTCCGCTAACCCCGAATACTCTCGTCACGTGACGCGACGAGAATTAGCAGTGGTTCGAATCGCAAAAGTGACTTATGAGAGTATGGAGCCGGTCGCTCAGAAAGTCGTGGCGTGCTGATGAGCGTAATCTAGCCTAGGAATCAACATACAGCTGAAAGATGCTGGTGTTGACCGCAATATCCTGAAACAGGATGGAAACGCGGGGAAAAAAATAGTGATTTCTGCAGTATGTACCTGAGAGGATGCTGCGAAATATGTCAGGCAATTATTATTATTATTATTATTATTATTATTATTATTATTATGTCACCGCTGTGTATAAGCCAGCAATTCTGAAATGGGAAACATAAATTAGCACAAATTGTAACAAAGTTTCTCGACGAAAAGAAAAAAAAAAAAAAACATACACACACACAGAGAGAGCTGAGCAGCAGTTCAGGTGGCAGAATGTTAGTTTCATCTCAGCCAACATAGATAGACTCTCCATTTCACTAGTTTCTCTGTTAATATACTAAGGTCACAACTCGGCTGTCTTTAATATTCAGTGACTACCTCAGTTATTTTATCCGCTAGATTTAGCCTTACTCTCCTGGTGTTCTAGGATTAGACTCAGTATCGTGGCGGATTTTTAAAATTGACGTGATCTCTCAGGTCGTACCAGCTTAAATCCGGTACCAGAAAATGTCTGGGAAAGTAAAGGCGGCCGATGTGATACCCACCACGTCACCCACTGAGAGCCGATTGTTCTATCAAATATGGGTGTAACACCACGTTACCACTGTGCCTTAGGGCGTGTAGAAGTGCCCTCTGTCCCACTTACAACTTGTACATGCGACGTGTTAGTCGGCCTCTTGCCCCATCTATAGGACCCATAGCTTCTATTGCTGGTGTTTGTAAACACCGTGATTGTTGTTTCACAATTTTTAGTTTTAAATTTCCATATTAGGCAATGTTTACTCGAATTTATGTTTATGTTCTACTTATTGGGTAAAAAACATTGTTTATATCTCTTTTCCAGCACTGTCGGATGTGATCGGTAAGTAACTTTTAATAGCGCAGGTTAAGTATGTCAGTTAGGTAAACACTATTGCTCATTATCTGTGTAGCATTGGAAAGGATGCTAAATGAGCTTGAATAGAAAGTCCTGTATTTATTGCAATCCGAAAGAAATCAGGAGCCTTGGAATGTGATCAACATCGAACAATTAGCATAATGAGTCACATCACGAAGATTTTGCTAAGAATTATCATGTAAAGAGTTAGGAGGAAAATACAACCTGAAATAGGAGAAGAACAATGTGGGTTTGTAGAAGGCAAGGGTACAGTAAATGCTGTGTATATACTGAGAACCGTAGTCGAACGTTCTATAGAAGTAAATAAAGATCTACACCTTTGCTTTATTGACTACACAAAGGCTTTCGATAAAGTGAGACATGTCAACATGATAAGTGTCGTGAATTCGTTTAAAGTGTCGTCCCTGGAGTGAGGGGAGTCAACACCCACATTATATTTAACCCCTTATCAATATCCTGGAGAATCCACTAGCTTCCGTCCACCACACTCCTTCGGTTCATGGACACCTCTTTCTCTCTCACTCTCTATCACTGCCTGATCATGTCCCCTCTCATTGTTCCCCAACGCAACATACTCCACAACTCTTGCTTCCTGCACCAAAAATATCCGGGATCTGAATTTTCAATGTTTCTGTGTTCTTCATCCCAACCAGAGGGAACCTGTAAAATATATAACACAACTGGTGAGAGCCTCTCCGTCACTGATCCTTATTAGATGATCGTAGGCCACCGGCCTCGCTCAGAAAAATACAGTGAACCAAACTCTGTCAGGGACAGATGAGCTCCTCACATAGGTCTTCATCGGGCCAAGACAAGAACCAAAAAAAACAACAAACAGAGGGCAGAACCCCCAGAGAGCACCTGTGACGAAACGCGTTTATCTGTCTTGGGTCGTAAAGATCCCGCACTATTTTGGCGCGTCATGTGGGGACTTTCCCAGCTAAAAATAGACTGAGGGAAGCCGATGGAGGAATTACTATCTATAATCTTCTCGAAACACCGGAATTTGAGTGACCCGTGAGGCTGGGTATCGCACTAAATTCTCGTGCAGAGAGATCTAGAAATTCTAGGCGGGGAATGACGGTTTCCCGAGAAAGTGTCTTTTCTCAAGAAGCACTAGCTTCTCGTGCGCATTGAGTTGGCACGAGTGGGTAAATTGGCTAAACCTTTCATTCACTTCCACTTTGCTCGGAGAGAGCAGACGCAGGCCTTGTGAGCCAATTTTGTGTGGCGTCTCACCTCAACCATGATTCGGCTGACTGTTATGGAAAGGAAGCTGAGAAGCCCTTGAACAGTTCTGAAGCTGACTGGAAATCTGGTTCTTAACATTCAGGTACATATTTGTTTAAATCATTTAACTTTGTAAGTGTGTACCACACGCCATTGTTCTAACCTCATTACATATGCGGATGTCTTTGCATACTAATTAGCACACCGATCTATAACGCGGTTGACGGCTAATCGTGGGTTTGTTTACTGCGTGTTCGCGAATCAGCTGTTGGGAACGCAGGAAGGCGATGGTGCTATATGGATGTAAATTATATGTACCATATATTGTAAATCGTTGCATCTAATAGGTTGCTGTGTTAGAATAAAACATAGTTACTTGTGCCTGATAGAAACTTAGATTATGTCAGTCAGTTGCTGAAGCCAGAAGAACGGTTAGAAAACCAGGTAAGTTGGTAGGGGGAGATTCAGGCAAAATGGTGCTTAGTTACTAAGTAAAGGAAGAACGTAGTTCTGTGCCACCAGGAATGATGTAACTATTGTGTAGTAACTTAATAGTGAATTCATTGTGTGGAACACCGGATTTCTGTGGTAAGGTAAGTCTGCTTTGGTGATATATATATATATATATATATATATATATATATATATATATATATATATATATATATATATATATATATATATATATATATATATATATATATATATATATATATATATATATGATGTGACATTGTGTATATATATTAGGTCATGGAATGTGATACTTCCTGGAGTAATTCCGAACGCCGAATAGGTCGACGCGTGATAACAATGCGTGCCGTCGCGATATAAACATGTGTTCTGAATTCTTGTCTAAGCTATCCTGTTTCTTTCATACTGGCGCTAGTGCGAGTGAATGCTAAGGTGCTGGAAGTATGGAGGGATGCAAGGAGGCTGTATGAGACAGGGGACATATAGGATATGGGGAATGTGAAAGCAAGTTATGAAAGTATAGGTTGGTAGACCAGACCAACGATGAAGTTCGGTCCGACCAAGGCTAACCCACTTGAGAGGGCGGAACTGGAACATTACCCTTGGAACATGTGGGGAACATGTATTCTCAAGAAGGCTTCTTGACTCTAAGGCAGAGTCTGATAAGAAGAGTTTGCTATGGCGTGGGCAGGTGGTCCCACCAGCAAACAGGCTTGTGTACATATTGGATGTGATCATGTACTATTCCTATATCCCGAGGGATGGTATATTGATCAATATTATGTTTCTTATTAAACATTGATGATGTTAGGAACGAGTCCAGGGACTCTTTACCTTATTGTTTAGTTCGATTAAATTAGAACTATGATAACAGCTTACTATCACTACTGACGTTAGCGACGACTGGTAGATGAGTAGGGATAGGTGAGACCTACGATCAGACTCGTCATTCTGATTTCTTGCTCTGTTTGACGGGTTGTTCTGTGAGGCCAGCTGACAATACTGAACCCATGCTTTACTACTCTCCATATAGAGATAATGCTTTGGTTATATGTATAACTAAGTAGCATGACTGAGGGTTGAGTAGTCATTGGTAGGATGCATGTGGACTAATGTTTGGGCCAGTATACTCTCACCGGTCGCTCTTCCTTTTCAGGAGTTTGCCTGTTGAGGAACCAGTCAACTATAATTGGCAGGAAACCACTTCGTGTGACACAGCGAAGGGTTCCATTCTTTACTTATCACGCCAGACTTAACCACACCATGTACCCAATGTGATTCACCATGCGTGAAGGTTTGCATCAAGTAATCCAGGTGCCCTGAAGGTGCACGTGTGGGACGTGATGGTTTGTGATGTTTTTCTCCGTTAGAAGATATTCTATTTCAGCCAGGAACATTTCAGCATTTTGAGCAAGCATGCTCAAAGAAAGGAAACACCTGTCTGTATATTATTACGGTGGTTCTGCTTAAACGTGGAAATAAATGCAAGTTACCAGGTGGAAGGGACAATGGATTATAGTCCAACCTGAATTGTTTTCCGTGAAATAGATGTCTGATTCTAATAATGTACTGTCCCAGTATGAAGATTATGAACTGTGTTCGAGTGGGACTCAGTGACATTTCAGTTGCCATATCTGATTCTTCAAGTAGTGCTACTGTGAGGGACCATTGAATTGGTCATTGATATATTCTTTAATCAGTGTTACTGTGATGTGAGGAAGGGACCATTGAATTGGTCATTGACATATTCTTCAATCAGTGTTACTGTGATGTGAGGAAGGGACCATTGAATTGGTCATTGACATATTCTTCAAGCAATGTTACTGTGCTATGCTTGATGGACCATTTGATTGGTCAGTGACTACTTAGGTTCATCGAAGTCACGAATACTTGGAGTCAAGTCCAGGAGGAGTGTCTCCAAACCAGTGGTGTTAGAGAACTGTGTATTAACAGTGACTCCGTGGGAGTGATACAGATGCAGTTGGTCCAGTGAGTGAGGTCCAGCAGTGACTCTATTGTTGTGAATCTACGCTCTGGGGACAGAGTGGTCTCCAAGGTTCTAGTCATCTCACTGGAAGGAAGCCGGGTGAGTGGCGGACCGACTGGACAGGACATCTGCATCCAATCTACTTCTCAACTCCATGATGACAACATTATCTCTGATTCTGTCTCTACTCTATCCTCTATTTGTGTAAATAGAGTATTCTATCAGGATGTTCATTTCAGTTCTATATTCTCAAGGGTAGAATAAACTTTATGTACGTTGACTTGCTCTTTGTATAATGATTGAGTGTGGTCTCAGACGATGCCTAAGTGCTCATTGTTCCACAGGAGTAGGTAGTTAGTGGGGGTCTAGAATCTGGAGGGGCGTGTAGACATAATTAACTAATATGAGATCAACCACAGAGTAAAAATGTGTATCTGCCTGTCCAACCCCTGGGGCTAGAATACACGGGAGTGCCAGAGACACCTCGGGTGTGGTTCACTCTCACTACCCAAGGTGAACTCGTTACAGCACCCCACTGGAACATCCCACTATTGGACAATTTCCCCATCTCCCAATTATCCCCCATTACTCTATTCTCAACTAGCAGAGCTAGTCATCACTTCACTACTCTATTCTCAACTAACAGAGCTAATCATCACTTCACTACTCTATTCTTAACTAACATATCTAATCATCACTTCTAGCTAGTTTCCACCATGCTACTGCCTAAATTGATTAGGCCTAATTACACTATGTAATGACCTAAACTCTAGTTATATTAAACACTAGATTATTCCACATTGTTTACATCTAAACGATTTATTGTAAATACCTTATAAACACTCAGCCCTATCCACATCGAATCTATGCTTGCCATAAAAGACACATGCTTCTCAACATTAGTTGATATCGAACATGCTAGATTCTTTGCTAAATTAAAACAGCGCGAGTCAAAACACTTCCACCCAGGCCAACACTCTTGTATAAAACTAACGATAACAAATTTGTCCTCATTCAGCCTAGGATTGTCCTAGTCACGTCATTCGATGTAAACCCCCCCCCCCCCCACCCCAGGTTGCCTCCCTGTCGGGACTATTTTCCCGTACATCAAAAGTCCCTCCCGCCCGGGATCTATAGACTTCATTTCTTCTGTCAACAGCAGGTGATTTTAGGGGCAGACAATTCGTCAGAAATACTCTCTGTCCAATAGGCAATTCTCAAGGTCGGCGGTGCCTTTTGATCTATCTGCCACTTGTTGTAAACAACTGCAGCCGTGCATACCGACACACTTTGGTAATTTCTATTATCTGATGGTGAATTTATAGTGATTTTACGACAATAAGGATACTTGAAGATCTACAAATTGATGGGAAAGACCTTAGACTTGTAAAAAACATATATTGAAAACAACAAGCTGCCATAAGAGGTGATAATGAAGTAAGCCAATATCAGCCTATTAAGAGAGGTGTGGGACAGGGATGCGTAATGTCTCCAGATCTGTTTTCCCTGCACAGTGTAAATATTTTCAGAAATATTGAAGATATGGAAGGAATCAACATTGGGGGACGATGCATCAATAACATTAGATATGCAGATGATACAGTCTTGATTGCAGACAATGAAAAGGACCTGCAAAATTTAGTAGATGCGGTTGTTACACACAGTGAACAACAAGGGTTAGAATTAAATTGTAAAAAGACACAGATTATGGTCGTCACAACCAAGATGGCGGTGTAAACCGCGTCGCTTGATTCAGAGATTAATTATGTGTTATAAATGTGTTCTGTGCGTGTTTCCTAACATCATTCTGTTCAAATAAGGATGAACCTACGACAGGTCCAGCAAACCGGTAGGGAATTTATTTGTTCAAGAACCATTGCTCGAGAATTATGGAGGAAATTGAAAGAAAAACGCAACTCTATCAGCGTTCACACCGAAAACGACACAGACCCGGAACGACACACCGACGCTGAACAACAACAAACGACTAACGACAAAAACTGCTAAGCTTCGAAATACTTTAAATAGAAAGAGATTTTTGCTACTTGGAATGTTACTGGTCTTGGATATAAGGAACCAGCTCTTGTAGAGTTCATGAAAAAATCATATATACAATTATTAGGACTCGCAGACACTAGGAAAAAGGGGCAGAACACGAAACGAACACGTGAAGGTTACGTTCTTATATGGAGTGGCGTCGACCAGCGAGCTACAGCCAAACATGGAGTTGGTGTTTTGTTAACTCCAGACAAAGCGAAAGCCATTATCAACACTAAATTTATATCGGAAAGGATAATACTAGTACAGATCAAAGAAGGAAATAGAACAACAACTTTTATACAAACATACGCCCCATGTAACGACACTTACAGCGACGAAGACAAAGACGAATATTTTGATAAACTTGCAGACACGTTAAATAATGTCAAGGAGACAGATGAACTAGTTGTGATGGGTGATTTTAACGGACGAATAGGCACACGAAGAACACCATGGGAGGATTGCATGGGGCCATTCAGCGACACAGAGACTGATTGTAACAGCAATGGTCATCATCTACTCAACATATGCTCGGAACATGGACTAATAATAGCAAATAGTTTTTTTCAACATCGTCGTAGCCACACCAAAACCTGGTATAAATGGAATGACATAGACCAAGCATCTCAAATTGACTTTATTCTAATTAGGAAATCAGACAGAAGTCTACTATTAGATTCAAGAGCACTCCCAAATACAGATGTTGATACTGATCACAAACCAGTCATAATCAAAAAGATTTCACCACACAGGAAAATTAGAAACAAAAAGATAACAACACATGTCATTAATTATAGTAGGCTGCAGGAAAATATGGTTAAAGTCGAATTCAATCAAGACATCCAAAACCTACACAAGAACATCCCTGATGACCACTCAAGCGTAGATAAGGAATGGACATGTTTCAAAGCTGCCATGCTCGACACACTGGAAAATAAATGTGGAAAAAAAGTAGGGCAGGACAAAAGATTAAGAACAGCCTGGTGGAACAACGAAGTTAAAGGCAGCATATCCAAAAAGAAGGCAGCATTCAAAAAGTGGATCACAACTAAATCTGAACAGGACTATATTACTTATAGAATAGCACGACGTAATGCCAAACGAACAATTAGAGCATCTAAAGATGAATCCTAGAGAATATATGGTGAACAGATGGCGACCCTTAGCAAAGACTGCCCAAGAGAATTTTATAAACGTGTCACCACAATGAGAAACAGAGATGCATGCTACAACCCAACCACCATCATAAACATCAAAAGAGGTATACCGATATTTAACCCACAACAAAGACTAGCAAGATGGGCAGAATACTTTCAAGAACTACTTAACCCCACACATAACATAGAAAACCTCACTTTTGTGCCTAAAAGCCAGGGAGAGCAAGAACCAAATTTCATACCTGCAGAAGTCAAAGCAGTTATACAGAAAAGTCCTAAAAACAAATCACCAGGTCCAGATGGAATAACCACAGAAGCTATTCAGGCCTGTGGGGAAACAGGAGTTAAATGGCTAACAAGAATTTTTAATATAGCATGGGAAGAAAGAAAAGTCCCAGATGATTGGCAACAGGCAATAATAGTACCAATGTGGAAAAAGAAAGGCAATACGAGAGAGTGCGAAACATACAGAGGTATATCACTCCTGAGCCATGTAGGGAAAATGTATGCAAAACTATTGGAACAAAGAGCTAGACCAATAGCTGAGCAACAGTTAAGCAAAGCACAATTCGGTTTTCGGAAAGGTAAAAGTTGCACTGATGCATTATTTACACTTAGACAAATTTGTGAAAAAACTATCGAATATAGTGACGAGCAGAATATTGTGTTTGTAGATCAGGAAAAGGCTTTCGATAGAGTAGACAGATACAAATTATGGACCTTCCTTGAAGACTGTGGGATACAAGGGTAATTGCTAGAAAACATCATAGTCATGTACCACTCAAGCCAAAGTGCAGTAAGAACACAAGAAGGTATATCAGACATGTTCACAGTCAATACAGGAGTGAGGCAGGGTTGTGTGCTCTCTCCCCTGCTGTTCAATATCTACATGGACAGAATTTCCAATGAAGCAAGTCTCGACAGTACAGATTCAGAAAATTTAGAACTCTTTACTCAAGATAAAACAACTGACCCACAGGGAATAAATGAACTTCTATTTGCAGACGATCAGTGCCTGTTTTACAGCGATGAGGACAGACTACCAAAATCATATTACTAATCTGAGTTCAACCTGCAGCAGATACAATATGAGCATAAACACAGCCAAAACCGAAGTAATGCAAGTTAGCAGATCGCCAGGCCCACTAAGTATACAGATAAATAACACAGCTCTGAAACAAGTTAAAGAATTCAAATACCTTGGAAGTATGATCACAGAAGATGGCAGATTGGACAGAGAAATTGAAATCAGATGTCAAAAAGCAAGTGCCCTTACATATCAACTATCACCCTTACTGAAACATCCAAACATACCCATGTTCGCAAAACGACAGATAATAAACAGCATATTCACACCAACCCTATGCTACCAATCTCAAACCTGGACTTTATCCATATTACACCTTCGCAAAATCAACACCTGTGAAATGAGATGCTTGAGGAGAGCTGCCAACTTAACAATCCGAGACCGAGTAAGAAATGCTACTATCAGACAGACTGTGGGATCAACACCTTGTGCCACATTTATTGAAAGACAGAAGATCAAGTGGTTTGGCCATGTCGTTAGAATGCAACATCAGCAGCTACCATCACTGGCCTTACATCAAAGATCATCTGCGACGAGACCACGAGGACGTCCAAGAAGAAAATGGATTGACGACATCAGAGACATTGTACAACCACACGGAATGACACTATCCAGTGCCGCCCACCGGGCGCTGGAACGAAAATTATTCCTCCCCACGACGCTTGACGGCAGAAGTGGAAGATGATGATGATGATGATGATGATGATGATGATGATGATGATGATGATGATGATGATGATGATGATGATGATGATGATGATGATGATGATGATGATGATGATGATGACTAATAAGAATGAAATACCACAATGTAATATACAAGTAAATGGGAATATTCTTCAACAAGTGAATAGGTACAATTATCAGGGAACAGTAATAACATCTGATGGGAGATGCCTTGAAGAGATTAGAACAAGAATCGCCATGGCGAAAGTAGCCTTTAGCAAGATGAAAAACATACTGACCAATACAAAGATGTCAATTGAAACGAGAAAATGAGTGTTGAGAGGATACATAGAGCCTGTTCTTTTGTATGGATGTGAAACTTGGACAATGTGCAGTCAAGCTGAAAAACATCTGATGGCTGCAGATATGTGGTTTTTGAGGAAAATGCAAAGAATACCATGGACAGACAGAAAAACCAATGACCAAGTACTACAGGAGACAAATGTTAATCGTAAATTGATTAGAGAAATTAGACGTAGACAGTCAACATTTTTTAGACATATTATGAGAAGAAATGGATTGGAGAACTTAGTGACAACTGGCAAGATCGAACGGAACAGGCCAAGAGGAAGACCGAAAGGAAAATACCTGGATGGCTTGCCATATGGCATGGACTAGACAGGAACACTGAGCTGATCCACGACGCTGGTGATCGAGTGAAATGGCGAGTGATGACCACCCACGCTTTCCGGCATCGCACATGATTCACACACACACACACACACACACACACACACACCACACACATGCCATGTGATGAGAAGACAAACATTCAAAACCATCGTAACCACTAGAAAGGTCAATGGGGAAAAAAGAGGTAGAGCCAGAACGAGGACAAATAATAATTGATGAACGGCTGAGGCCATGGTATTTAGAGATATCGGCAGAGATGATTCACAACACCAGAGACTGAGAGATAGATCTCTTTCTGCGGAAAACCATGAACGCCTACGCCAGCTGGCAAGGCGCTTGATTATGCTGATGGCTGAAAAGTACATACAAATCTTTAAATATATGTTTGGCTGAAAGCTTAAAAAACGCATTGGATGAAAACAATAACAAATACATCTATCCAACATATATAACATATTGAAAAAGCTAGGTTGCTAAGACAAATGTAATTGTTGAAAGCGAAGTAGTTTAGGTATATAAATAGATGTGAATGTCTGGAAAAGATCAATATAGTCTAACTATATTCCAGATGCCATAGATAATATACACATGACATCAACAGAGGCAAGAAATCAGACTTAAGATCAAAATAAAATCCCAAAGACTATTATGTGGCGACAGTTATGAACAGTGCAAGCTAATTGGGTCGAGAAACCCAGAGGAAGAACCGGCTTCCTAGAGTGCGACGCCATGAACAGGTCACGAAGAAGGAACATGTCAACGGAGAGAATGGAGGTGATAGAGGCCATGGCAGGGAAAGTACTGGCTCCCCACGACCACAGGTGCTAAGGTAGTTTGAGGGTACAAGCACCGGCTGCACAAACTCTCCTCACTGAGGCTTGAGAGTGGACATGTTCACAGCTAAGGGACAAGCACAAACAACAAGGACAACGGAATAGACCGAACGTCTCACATAGCAGGGGAAAGACACCAGGAGTCATGACCTGGACAGGCGTGCCCCTAGAGAATGTTAAGTCGGTAAATGGGCCGAAACATTCGGGGAAGGGCAACTGTTTCTGATGATCAGAGCCATCCAGCCTTGTTTGCTCAGCGGCAAAGTTTTTATCACTGATTATTATGTAGATGATGATAATGATGACAGAAATATTATATATAACTCTTTTTTATTTTGTTAACTTACATTTTGTATGTGAATATTTTCTCTGACAGCCGGTAAGTCATGTAAATAATATCGCATTCTGTAGCTAATTGGTTTTGCACAATATATTAGTTACAAACACTAGGCTCTTTTGTGAGACACACACGTCATTGTTTCAAACATCATTAGTTTCCGTGCTATGGAGATCATTATATGTCTTTTACTTATTACATCCTCTTTCGAGTCAATTCTCATTTCCTCAAAAAATATTTTACAATAGTGACGGAGAAAGATAAAAACAAGTATAAACAGTTAATGGTTATTAATTTTGTTGCGTATCCCTTACGGGACGTTGCAGTCAACACCAGCATTTTCAGCTGCTGTTGATGTACTAGGCAAGTGTTACGTTCAGTAGTTTGCCATTGCTTTCTGAACGACCGGCCCCTATACCTTTTTTCGAAAAAACCAGCACCGCCGTGTTTCGAACCCGGGTATACGGGCTCACAAACCGCGTTCGCAAGCCCTTTAGCCACAGAGACCGGTTTAATTACATAATGCATATCAAAGTTACCTACACAGACATGGATATTTTGTTGTATCAGTTGTCACGTGGTGTTGGTCCTGGGCTTTTCATTATTAAACCACATTACTTACAGTTTCATTGATCCATAATGATACTGTTTGGTCATTAAGATAATATTAATACAATATCCTACTACTGTATCCATTAACAGTCTATTTTCTTACAGTTCCGTTAATACATTTATCCGGCTGTTGCATCCATTAACAATATAATACACTAGTGCATGATACTGCTGTGTTTCCATTAACAGTCGATTAAATGAATACATTATCCTGCTTTTGCATCTATTAACAGTCGAATCCATTAATACAGTCTCCTGCTGTTGCATCCATTTTAACAATCTAATCAATTATTGCTTTATCATGCAGTTGTACCAATTAACAGTCGAATACATTAATACATTATCCTGTTAGTGTATGCATTAACAATCTTATAGATTAATGCATGAACCTGTTGTTGTATCCATTAATAGTCTATTTAATTACAGTTACATTAACACGATATCGCTTTGATTGTTCCCTATACTACTTATATTACAATTGACAGCGGCCACCCCCCGGGCAACAGCTGTGAGAGGCTGGCTAAACCAGGCATGGGTATCCGATCTGATGTCAAACCAAGAGGTAAACTAGGGTATGCCTACCCAGCATGTGAAGACAGGATTCGGCAGACTGCGCGGAATAAATCATTCCTGATTCAACGGGCAAGACGGCGTTTACCTGCAAAGCGTTGTGGAACGTAATGAGCACGGCAAGGCACGTAGAGGGCCCTGGTCATCCACTGCACCTGTATTCGTCTCCAATCGTCTCGACTTGTCTTGCCACTGGACTCAGATGGACTCAGGCGAGAGAGTGAGGTCGACGAATTGCGCAACTCTTCCTCACTTTAATCCAAGTCATCGCGCAAGTCATTATTCATCCAACACTGTTCAGCCTCATGTTTTCAGCCATGTTGATGAATGCCTTCGAGAACGACGACATTGGAATAGACATCAACTACCGTATGGATGGAAAGTTATTCAATCTCAGAAGGCTGAAAGCTAAAACCAAAATTAACAGCAGCACCGTTAGAGAGCTCCTGTTTGCTGATGATTGCGCTCTATACGCCAACTCAGAGACGGACATGCAACATAATGTTTCAGCTTTCTCACATGCCTGTGCCAACTTTGGGCTCAATATCAACTTGGAGAAGACTGTAGTTATGTACCAGCCAGCTCCAGGGAATAATCACACTGTGCCGAATATCAAAGTGAATGATCATAGACTAAGTGTTGTGGACAAATTCACCTATCTTGGCAGCACCGTGTCACAAGCTGCCACAATCGATGACGAAGTGAATGCAAGAATCTCCAAGGCCAGTGCAGCCTTTGGCAGACTGTACAAGAATGTATGGGACAGAACTGGAATAAGCCTGCAAACAAAGCTAAAAGTCTGCAAAGCAGTTGTATTATCCACACTGCTATATGCTTGTGAAACCTGGACTGTTTATCAGCGACACGCTAGGAAATTAAACCACTTCCACACAGTCTGCCTAAGGAAGCTACTGAAGATTAAATGGCAAGACAAGATTCCAGACACTGAAGTCCTAGAAAGAGCATCCATGCCCAGTATCCACACTCTACTGATGAAGAATCAGATTCGCTGGGCTGGTCACTTGACTCGCATGCCAGATCACAGGCTCCCTAAACGATTTTTTTACAGCGAACTGCGTTGTGGTAAACGCTCCCAAAGTGGCCAGAGGAAACGTTTTAAAGACACTCTGAAAATTTCACTGAATGCTTTTGGAATTCATCATGACACCTGGGAGGCTGCAGCCAGAGACCGAAATTCGTGGCGTGCATCATTGCGCAAAGGTGCAGTCATATGTGAGGCAACCAGGACTGCAAGAGCTGTGAAGAAAAGGCAGGACAGAAAAACCACTGCAGGAAATCCTCCTCCAGAGACGTCAAGCATTCTTTGCCCACATTGTCAAAGAACATTTCGAGCCAAAATAGGCCTTATCAGCCATCTTAGAACCCACGGCTCCACACCTTCAACCCCACTGGATGAAATGAATGGTCATCATCATTCTTGATGGACAAACAACATATTACAATTATTACACTTTCTTGCATATTGTTTATTTTTATATAGTATATTGCTATATTGCTAAAGTTCCAGTAATATATGAAGGTGCTGATTGTTATATTAGTATATTATCCTGTTTATGGTTCCATTAGTAAATAATTATATTTAATTATTTTATCATTACACAATAAATTACGATAAGTAACTTTACATTGGACTCGGCCGAAGTGAATAAGTTCAGCCTTGGCGCAGTGAACAAGTACATGTTCAATAAATGAAAAATACATATATTTATAAATGTTGCCATGAATTGCTGAACTGACGACTAAGCTTTTGCTGCAAATGTCCAACATATGCAGAACAGAGAAAATGGCTGCGACTTACAGTTGCACCATTCTAAAACACTCTATGGAGATATCAACAACATCGAATTTACTGCAAACAGACAATTTATGAGAAAATGTGAAAGAGGCTAAGACCGAATGACAACTGAAAGAGAGTATGAAACAAAGACATAGTACGGCAAACAACAGACATAATTCAAGACACAACAACAAATGATGGGAATCACCAGAAATAGATTAAGACACAAAGACAATATATCGCAAATTGGACACAAAGACAAGTTACCTCAAATATCCGAATGCCAACATACGAAAGTTAAAATCTTCAATTCTTGTGTGATTCCAGTGCTAGTGTATGGATGTGAGAATTGGAAATCAACGGTAGCTTTAGATTAAAAAAAACAGTGGAGGATAGACTCTATGGACCACTGAGTGAACTAAAAAAGACTGTTGGATTCATACAAGAGACAACATTGCAGTTATATCAAATCCCGAAATAGCCAAATAAATCAATTGCAGTTATAAACATATTTCAGGCGAACGAAAGAAGAAGAAGAAGATTCCGATTCCGATTCCGATTCCATTTAAAAAACAAAAATTCCAAATTCGTCCTCGTCTAACCTGCTTCATCAGCTGCGGTTATTGTTGAGGATCGTGGTTTTTGTGGGTTTATTCACCATAATTCTTGTCTTGTGAGTCCTAGCTCGGACTGGTTATGTAGCGGTTGTGTCTGTGACGTCAGCTAGGGGATAGGTCGGCGGCTGTCCTTTGTGCATGTTTCCTCTTGTGGTTTTCTTTGTTGGTGTAGGCTCCTGGCTCGTCTGGCTTGACTGACTGCAGTCCTTATAAGGACTTTTTGTGATCCCACACCAGCTGGGGGATCGGTCGTCGGCTGTCCTTTGTGCATGTTTCCTTTTGTTTTCGTTGTTGGTGCAGGCTCCAGGCTTGATTGGTTGCAGTCCTTAAAAGGACTTTTTATTTGCTATTTTGTCTCCTATTTTGTGTATTTTCTGTAGGATCTTTTCGACGTTTTCATTTTCCTCCTTGTGCCTGTTTTCACTGTTGCGTTTGCGAAACTGCTGCCTAAAGTTTTCTTCCTCCGTGGTCAGTCATGGGACGATTTAACTGCCATCTATATAGTACTCGAAGTCGTTCTCACAGTCGTAATGTAAGACTGGGTATACCATCGGCTTTCCCCGGAGTTTCTTAGGCTTCTTCTTTTCTTTTTCTTCCTAGCGCCTTCTGAATTCCTCGCGCTTGAGTTCCTCCTTGTCGACTGGGTATTCTGTGCCTCCTTCAGAGATCCGACGATATACTAGTTCCCTATTGGGCGTTGTGGTTGGGCTGCTGGCTGTAGCTTGCGTTTCAGGCTCGGTCTCTTGGTTTTCTTCTTGCGGTTTCTCTGTGAGTTCTTGTGTGGCTTCTGTTGGTTTGTTTTGAAAGAGTCCCATTTCAGCTCTATGCAATTCTCTTTCGGTCTTGATCATTTGTAGGATTTCTTCGTTCTCCTTCTTCATCTCAGCCATGCGCTGAATCTCTTGTTTGATGTTGAGCTGGATTTCTTTAATGTCGGCCAGCAGCTTCTCATTATCGCTGGTCGGAGTCGTCGTCAGTAGTGCCTTGACTTGTTTCTTCAACTCGTCTATCTGCTTTTGAAGTTGATCTCTTTCAGTTTGTGCTATGATGAAAAATTAGACAATTTTGAGAACAAATGTCTTAGAAGAATTCTAAACCTCCACTGGACAGATTTCAAAACAAATGCACAAATAAGACAAGAGACTAAGCAAGATATTGTATCCAATTTTATAAGAAAACTCCATTGGAACTACATCGGCCATGTACTCCGAATAGACAAGACAAGGCTCTCCTACCAAGCCCTCATATGGTCACCGGTAGGGAAAAGAAAACGGGGAAGACCAAGAGAGACCTTGCGTATAACCATCATCAGAGAAGGCTCATTCAAAGGCCAAGTGAACATCCAAGACCTACAACAGGTAGCAGCGAACCGCCGGACATTGAGAGCCATGACTTCAGCCCTATGCGCCGCCTTAGGCCCAAGAGGAAAGACTAACTAACTAATAGAAGATCACTAGGTGTGGAGGATTATGAACTCCCTACCAGTTCCAATGGTATTTGAATCTTCTTCTTCTTCTTGGTATTATTATTATTCTTATAATTGTTAGTGTTACTTTTATGTGGCTTGTGTTTCTTTATCTGTAGGGAAAGACTTGACATTTGGTGAGTAATATTATGCAAGCACGTGTTGAGCTATTATTACAATGTTCTAACTGATTATTGGACCGGCTGTAGAGCAGTGGTCAGAAAGTTTGTCCGACAGTCCAGTAGTCATGTGTTTGAATCTCCATCATGGCGGATGTTGTTACATGTATCTGAGTCCCCATGATTCCTCAGATTAATGTGGGAACCAGGAAATGTGTTGGGAAATAACGGTGACTGGGGATGTTTTGATCATATCACATGTCAGGTACTGATTGGTCAATACAAATATGGGACTAGTACTGATTGGCCAGTACAAATATGGAACTAGTACTGATTTGTCAATACAAATATGGGACTAGTACTGATTGGTCGATACAAATATGAGACGTGCTGATTGAACGTTACAAAATGGGACTAGTACTAATTGATTAATACAAATATGGGACTAGTACTGATTGGACAATACAAATATAGGACTAGTACCAATTAGTCAATACAAATATGGAACTAGTACTGATTGGTCGATACAAATATGGGACTAGTACTGATTGCTCGATAGAAATATGGGACTAGCACTGATTGGCCAATACAAATATGGGATTAGTACTGATTGGTCAATACAATACGGGAATAGCACTGATTGCTCAATACATATATGTGACTAGTATTGATTGATCAATACAAATATGGGACTAGCACTGATTAGTCAATACAATTATGGGACTAGTATTGTTTGGTCAATACAAAAATAGGACTAGTACTGATTTGTTTTTCCGCGTTTCCATCCTGTTTCAGGATATTGCGGTCAACACCATCATCTTTCAGCTGTATGTTGATTCCTAGGCTATATTACGCTCATCAGCACGCCACGACTTTCTTAGCCACTGGCTTCATACTCTCATAAGTCATTTTTGCGATTCGAACCACTGCTAATTCTCGTCGCGTCACGTGACGAGAGTATTTGGGGTTAGCGGAGAAAGCTGCTAACCCCTCGGCCATAGAGCCGGCCTAGTAGGCCTACTGATTAGTCAATACAAATATGGGACTAGTACTGATTGCTGGATACACATATGAGACGAGTACTGATTGGTCGACAAAAATATGAGATAGTAATGATTGGTCGATACGAATATGGGACAAGTTCTGATTGGTCAATACAAATATGGGACTATCACTGATTGGCTAATACAAATATGGGACTAGTACTGATTGGTAAATACAACTATGGTGCTAGTACTGATTAAATAAAAATGTTTGCGTATCCTTTACAGAACATCGCTGTCAACATCAGCAGCTTTAAGCTGATTGTTGATTACTTGGCATGATTACGCTCAGTAGTTTGCCATTGCGACCGGCTCACATACCCCGTAAATTACCGACGCGGTTAGAACAGCTAACGATTCTCGCCGTTGTCACGTTACTCACGAGAGTGTACGGGATTACGGAGAAAGTCGCTAACGCCTATGCCAGGGAGACCGGCTAGTACTGATTGATCAATACAAATATGGGACTAGTACTGGTGGTCAATACAAATGTAGAACTTATACTGACTGGTCGATACATATATGTGACTAGTACTGATTGGTCAATACAAATATGGGACTAGTACTGATTAGTCGATACATATATGGGAATAGTACTGATTGATCAAAACAAATATGGGATTAGCACTGATTGGTCAATACAAATATGGGACTAGTACTGATTAGTCGATACATATATGGGAATAGTACTGATTGATCAAAACAAATATGGGATTAGCACTGGTTGGTCAATACAAATATGGGACTAGGTCTATCGCAAGACATCTTGACGAACTTGTTGGTAGTGTTAATATGACGTATTTGATGTTTCGAACGCCTGGGTACGTTTTTACAACCTCTCAGACGTGCACCTTAGACCTGACTGAAATATAGACCTTTCTGACCGTTGAATTAATGTTCTCAACATATACACAGCATTTATTGTACCGTTGCCTTCTACAACCCCACATTGTTCTCCTATTTCGGGTTACATTTTCTTCTTACCTCTTTGCATGATAATTCTTAGCAAAATCTTCGTGATGTGGCTCATTATACTAATTGTTCGATGTTGATCACATTCTATGACTCATGATTTCTTTGGGATTGCAATACATACAGAATTGTATAATTCAGGGGGTATATCTCCAGTATCATATATTGTGTTCATCAGTCTGGTGACATGGTCCATTCCATTTTCTTCTAAGGCATTGGTAATTTCTTTTGTGATGTTGTCTGAACCGGGGGTCTTGCCAGTTTTCACATGGTTAAGAGCAATCTGAAACTCCATCTTCAAAATTGATGGTTCTTCATTATTATTTCGAATATCATACTGTTCTCTGGTATCATCATAAAGGTTTTTCACACAATCTGACCATACATGTAAAATTTTATCTTTTTTTGTTATGATTTTTCCATATTTTGTTTCTAGGCAGCCTGTTGATGTACGTGTTCTTTTATTAGTAAGGATCCGAATTCTTTTGTGCATTAATTTGGTACTTTTACTGTTGTGTTGTTTTTCAATTTCTTTGCAATAATTCTTGAGCCATGCTTCTTTTGCCTCCTTACATAAAGTTCCGACTTTTCTGTGGATCTCTTCATATTTGTCAGGATTATTTTTGTTGTTATTTACATTGTTATGTTGTTGTTATGGGTTCGATTGCGAGGCGTGTCCTTCGGTACACGGGTGAATTTTTTTCGGAGACTCCTGAGGTCGTCGCTGGAGCTACGGAGTTCGTGCTTTGTGTGACACTTTCGGCAACCTGCGCTGTGGAAAGGGACTCAGCCATATGGGATAAAAACCCTGTGCAATGAAGGCGACCCTGTCAACTTTTAAGCGACTTTTTTTTTTTGCTAGCGACTGTTTTTTTTTTGTGTCTTCTTGTTTCCGTTAGTTGTAAAAATTTCTCTAGTCATCCATTTGTTACGACACACTTTCTTTAATTATGGAATAGTATTTTTTTTTCTTAAGCCAAACTGATTGAAGTCTTCAACATTTCCCATTGATCATCCACATTTTGAAATAGGATCTCTATATCAGACAAAAGATCAAAAGTTTCTATGTTGAAATTATCTTGTATTTTCTTGTAATTTTTCAATGTATACGGATCATATTTCGAGTGTCCTGGTGTATACTTGATGTTCTTAACTTTACCCTCGGTGTGCCTGCAAGCAATCTGTGATGACTGTAACAGTCTGCATTGGGAACTGTCTTTGCGATTGTTAACGCATTTCGAAACATTCTGCCAATCAGGATGTAATCAATCTGGTTTCTAATCTTGCTGTCTGGACTTCTCTATGTCCATAATCTTCCAGGATGTTGCTTAAACCAGGTGTTTCCAACAATCATTTCCAGCTCTTTTGCCTATTCTACAAGTCTGTATCCTCTTTCGTTTCGTTCTCCCAAACCATGTTTACCTGCTGTGCCTCCATGATTTCCTACTTTCGCATTGTAGTCACCCATTATGATAGTTATTTCTGAATTTTTACATTTCTTCAAAGCATTATCCATGTCATTTTATATTTCATCTATACTATCTTCACTGCTATCTCCTGTTGGGGCATAATTGAATGACGTTTATATTAAAGGATCTGCCGATTAATTTCACAAATATATCCCTATCTGAGACTGCTGCTATGTACCAACTTAGGGTATACGGTACAAGTTACAGTCGACAAGAATAGGCTAGAGAATAGTTAACATTAGAATAGTGACAATCACAATAAAAGCGTGGTATGGTATGAGACACGTAGAATAGTGATGATAAATGAGCAGTAGAACGACGAACACATGAAAGGGAAAGTACTCGAGAGGCTATGACCTCAAAAGATCACGTGATGAGATGGAGGTGACGTCAGAAGTAAGAAAGGTATATATTTCAGTCAGGTCTAAGGTGCACGTCTGAGAGGTTGTAAAAACGTACCCAGGCGTTCGAAACATCAAATACGTCATATTAACACTACCAACAAGTTCGTCAAGATGTCTTGCGATAGACCTAGTCCCATATTTTTATTGACCAACCAGTGCTAATCCCATATTTGTTTTGATCAATCAGTACTATTCCCATATATGTATCGACTAATCAGTACTAGTCCCATATTTGTATTGACCAATCAGTGCTAATCCCATATTTGTTTTGATCAATCAGTACTATTCCCATATATGTATCGACTAATCAGTACTAGTCCCATATTTGTATTGACCAATCAGTACTAGTCCCATATATGTATCGACCAGTCAGTATAAGTTCTACATTTGTATTGACCACCAGTACTAGTCCCATATTTGTATTGATCAATTAGTACTAGCCGGTCTCCCTGGCATAGGCGTTAGCGACTTTCTCCGTAATCCCGTATACTCTCGTGAGTAACGTGGCAACGGCGAGAATCGTTAGCTGTTCTAACCGCGCCGGTAATTTACGGGGTATGTGAGCCGGTCGCAATGGCAAACTACTGAGCGTAATCATGCCAAGAAATCAACAATCGGCTTAAAGCTGCTGATGTTGACAGCGATGTTCTGTAAAGGATACGCAAACATTTTTATTTAATCAGTACTAGCCCCATAGTTGTATTTACCAATCAGTACTAGTCCCATATTTGTATTGGCCAATCAGTGATAGTCCCATATTTGTATTGACCAATCAGAACTTGTCCCATATTCGTATCGACCAATCATTACTATCTCATATTTTTGTCGACCAATCAGTACTCGTCTCATATGTGTATCCAGCAATCAGTACTAGTCCCATATTTGTATTGACTAATCGGGAAACAACTCATCTTATAATTTCCCACGATATCTGGAAAGGCAAATCTCAGTTACCTCCTTTTGCAGTTCAGCATTTCTAGCATTTGTCAAGCAAATCTATAGAAGTGAGATGGTTTCGACAGTGGATCCTACCTACCCCAAAATGCCTTTAGAATAGAAATCGTGCGCTGTGCAGCTTGAGACAAGAGCTGGTACAGAAGAGTGGATCAGTGACGACTAATTTCGTCTGCGAAGCTTGGACAGGTAGCACTCAAATTCCTGTAGGCAGTTATTAATTCCAGCCTATATCTGGGATCAGGCGGCAATCTACATTGTATGCAAGTCGTACAAACACTGTTGGGATTCTACCTTTGCCGACAAAACGAAGAGTAAGAACTCACATGTGATTGGATGGGCCGATCGAATACTTACAACCAGCCAGTACAGAACGCCCTTTACCTAGTTCTGGCTCCATGAGCTAATATCATGAGAGCTAAACAGCCATTGGTAGAATTACCATTTCAAATGCAGATTCACGTTACTCTAAAGACATCTAAAAAGTGAAGGTAGCCCCTAGGAAACATGCCGACATCATCATCGTGTATCATCATCATCGCATCGCGGAAAAAAATCTTAGACAGTGCCTACGTCTATCTGGTCCATTAAATCTGTCGTCGTCCTGCGATCTATTTGCTGATGACTGCACAGTATATACACACGCTGTTGATCGTAATGTGCTAGAATTATCCTTGCAACAGGAAATAAATAGTGTAGTTAACTGGAGTCATGCAAACCGCATGCAAATTAACATTACTAAAACAAAGTCTATGTTAATTGGAACCAGGCAAAGACTTCACACTCTAAACTCGCAGAGAACTCTTCAGCTGCACATTGGCAGCACGCCTGTAGAAAGTGTCACCGAGCACAAGACACTGGGTGTTATCATAGATCAAAATCTAACTTTTAACTCACATGTTCATGCTCTAGTTAAACAAATAGCCAAAAAAGTATACCAACTTGCCGAAATTAAAAATTTCCTTGACGAAAACACAAGAAAGATATTCTATACTTCTCATATACAAACACATATTGATTACTGCTCCACAGTCTGGGATGGATGCTCCAAATCAATAACAAAACGCCTATATTCATTCCAGAAAAGGGCAGTGCGTTTAATTAATGGTGAAAAGCTTACCGACAATTCTAACCTATATAAACGTCTCCGGTTACTGCCACTCCACAAGCGCCTGCTTTTTAATAAGACCAAACTAATTCACAAAATCCTATTTCAAAATGCTCCAAGCTACCTTTGGCCATTGTTTAAATATAACGCTAGACATAGCGAACGACTAAATATACTTCATGTCCCTAAACCTAGGATAGACTTATATAAAACAAGCTTAGCATACTCTGCCGCTCAGTTGTGGAACAATCTTCCACAAGAAATCAAAGACACCACCAATCATGATACATACATTCGCAACCTGTTTGAACACTACCTTAGTACAGACTACATGCCCCCATAACAAACAACACAAAAAAGACAATAATGGTAACTTATCTCAAACGACAACTAGCCAAAAAACATTCCCTTATGTATGGCACGTTACACCCTCCTTAGGTATTTATAATGCCCATGTTAAACACTGCCTCAGTGAGTCATTTGTTATTGATTATTTTTCATGCGTTTTAATGTTCTTTTGTTGTCAAAAGTTGCTTCATAAGTGATGTTGAATGAAAGAATGTATGAGAGGAAATAGAGAAGAAGGGCAGAATGTCAGACGGGCCTGCGTGCCCAATTCTTAACCCTTTGAAAATAAAGACTTATTATTATTATTATTATTATTATTATTATTATTATTATTATTATTATGTTCCACCCGCAATTGGATTACATCGCAATATTCCAGCATCCCCATTTCTTATAGGTGATCCAGTCAGAGGAACTATAAGACAGTGTTATATCTATTTGTAAGGTCCATCAAGAAGGAGCAAACTCCCCCCCCCCCCACCACCCTTTATAGATGGAAGGCTTTATAGCAGAAACATTGTTGTAAAGATATATCATGTTCGTATAATGGAACTTAGGTCCAGTTGATTATCAAGCTCTGTGTTGGGTTGACCTCGCAGGAGTGGCATAGACATTATTTTTGCAGAATCAAAATTCAGGCTATATTTTCAAGAAGTAATTATGTAGTTATCAACTTCACCCAAATTTACATCAAATACATATATTCTATTTATCATAAAATACAGGTATTACATTCAAAAAAGACTTATTAGCTTACCATAGCCCACAGAAGGCACAGTTAGGTAACAATCACTTCTTAACACTACATCTTGACTAGGTCGATGATCAGACTCAAGTGACAATTCTTCGCCTAGCCCCGGGTTTAATAGCCCGCTAACTTATCTATTTTGAGCTAACGGCGATACATTTCCCTGTGTCCGAGCGGTGCGATATGCGTCGCCTTTTAAGGTAATGATAAACTCACCCGCGTGAAACGGCGTTTCTTACAAATGCCCGCTGCAACGTTATATGCAACTGTCTGCAAACTGTTCGAGAATGTCAGCCATGTTACATCATCAAAGACAGTCCATTTGACATCCAATACTGTCGACTGGGTAACAAATGCCAGGTCAATAGCCGTGTCTGCATCATCAGGTCTCATTCCCTTTATTGGTGGCCTTCCATCGTTTATACAGATCTGGTGTCGTGAGCGGCTATACGCTGCGGGATTCGCTGAGGAGGGGATCCGAGCACTTAAGGACTGAATGGTTCGATGTGCAATGAAGATGATCTGTCGACTAACTAACTAACTAACTAACTAACTAACTAACTAACTTCTGAATCCACCATGGCTTCTGCAATGACATTTCAATGTCGGTTTTCCCCAGAATTGTTCCACTCTGTGTTTCATTAAAGTCGATACAAATGAGACGCCAATTCCTGGGATATGCTCCAGCTCCTTAAGCCAGTCCTATCGTTCCTTTGTGACAAAAGAATCAACTGCCGAATATGCATCTATTAAGTTCTAGCTCAGACACCCAATCTCTATCTTCATACCCTGCACCTCACTTGTATTGTTTTTCCATTTACTTAGGTCTAGAACCTCATTTTTTAATCCCTCTTTCACTAGCAGACCCTGACTATTTCTCCCCTGACCAATCGGATTAATGCGGCCAACATATCCATAGCACTGGTAATCATCACGGCTAGGATAAAAAACATAAGAAGTCCAGTTATACATCTCGGCTAGGCTAGAAAACATAATAAGTGCAATTATACATCTCGGCTAGGCTAGAAAACATAAGAAGTGCAGTTATGCATCTCGTCTAGGACAGAAAAAAAATAAGAAGTGCCGCTATGCATCCCAGATAGGATAGAAAATATCTGAAGTGCAGTTATATATCTCGGTAGGCGAGAGAACATAAGAAGTGCAGTGAAACATCCGGCCTCGACTAAGAAAAAACAACATAAGAGTAGCCCTAAAATACGTTATAAGGTGCTTGACAAACACTTATACATTTCTAGGTGCTCCAAAATCAAACGGTAAGGAATACTGTATGTATGTATGTATGTATGTATGTATGTATGTATGTATGTATGTATGTATGTATGTATGTATGTATGTATGTATGTATGTATGTATGTATGTATGTATGTATGTATGTATGTATGTATGTATGTATGTATGTATGTATGTATGTGTGTGTGTGTGTGTGTATGTATGTATGTATGTATGTATGTATGTATGTGTGCGTGCATACGTGCGTGCGCGTGTGTGTGCGTGCGCGCGTGTATGTATGTGTGTGTGTGTGTGTGTGTAAGAATGAATGAATGAGAGGAGAGAGAGAAAGCGCTCGATTTTATGTCCGTCCTTTCATTTTATTAGAACGACATGTTAAATATCATTAAATATTTGTAGATATTAAAATTCATATGGATTGATAAGATAGTGTTATATCATAACGCATTATCAGATACATCATTATGCAATTATGTCATGGATTTACATCACCGTTTATCTATGTCTATTTTCAATCTAGAAAGCTGAAAGAGAAATCAAATCTTCCCTTTCTCCTTCATCTATTGAATCAATAGGGTTTGATGGAATAAATATTTATATTTGTGTCAGATTTTACTTAGATAAGGGCACTCATGAACTACATTACATCAGAAAAGTTGTGCTTCGCAGAACTCCACCATCAGAAGTTAACTTAACTCATTACTCAACATAACTTAAAACACAACAGCACCCAACTCAACACTCAACCCCACAACAACAACCACAACAACAGGCAATGGGAGAGGAGTTATTATACAAAGAAGAAGGACAAGTTGGTTAATTGGGAAAACACAGAGAACCATTTAAACACACTACAGACCCAATTGAGTGATAGAAATGTTATAAATGTATGTCATTTATTCACATGCATCTTGACACCTCCTCACTCTTGTCACTGTCTTACTGTACACGTCTCACTGACCCCAGGTCCAATAAGAACTTACATACAGCAGGAACCAGTTGATACCAGGAGTACACAGTGTGATAAACTCTGACACCCCAAATTAACCCAACACTAGATTAGAGAAAAGAGGAGAGGGGGGGGGGGGGGGGGGGGGAACTAGTTCCTACTTCAGGAATTTAGATTTCTTCTGACCTACTTCTAGAATATTGCATTGGTAGGATTGTATATGTTTATGTGAATTTTACACAGTGAATTATTGGTGACAACCCATTGGCAACCCATTGGCAACCCATTGACAAACCATTGGCAACCAACTGGCCAACCAACCAAACCAGACCAGAGAGAAAGAGATGAACCGCAAGTGAGATGGAGGAAGACTTGGCCATGAGCAGAGTATGGGAAGCCTTCAGAGAAGCTACACGGGCAGAACTGAAGTGGATCCATCAGTCGAAGTACCCAGGCTTATCCTAATCTCCAATCACCAGGTTACCTTTCTCATTGGAACACACAACACTCAGTCTCAAGAACTGATTACATAAATGTATATGTATTGTCTCTATACTTAACAAGTACAACATTCAAATGTTTACAATATGTTTCCATACTTGTTGACATCTTATGTATTGATGCCTATTTGTTGATGGACTGTGACATTGGTCCTATATGCATTTTTCTAATTTATCTTGTGTAAACCATAATAGAAGATATATGTACCCGGCCAGAAGACACAGGCCTAGTCAATAAATAATTAACACTAACTGATCTTTTGTTGATTAGTCAGTTCAACCTATCTGTGATTCACCATCTTATGTGTGTACACCATATTGTCAAGATCTATTGTGATTGGTTATGTGTTTAATTGTTTAAAAACAAATTAACTCATGAAGGAATATTAAATTGGGAGAGACTCAAGGTCTATCAACTGCTCAATATCCATGCTTTCTTAACATAAATCAGGCTGAGAAAATTCTCCAGACTTTCCTCAGAATGAAAAGAAAAAGGGGGGCTCAAGAGCTAAAAGAATCCTTGGAGAAGGTGGCAGATTCCCAGTTAGTAATTACTATTCTTACCAAGGCCGTAATCTATATCTCCTAGACTAAATCAAATAAGACGAGGCCTGCAGATAACTCGAGGGTCATATTCTGGGGTTATTGAAGATAGAAGAGGATGGGGCCCAACTTCTTTATTTAGAAATGGGGCATGCACTATAGTGATCTCCCAGTCCCTTCAAAAATATATAACAGTTTTCTACATCATTCTGTGTTGTGGATAGTAATACTGTATCATCATCATATCGAGTCTCGGGTATTTTATGACCACCGATATGTAGGGTATCATATTGCTCCCTTTTTATATCATCTCTGACATATCTCATTATATTTTCGGAGTACAGAGTAATCAAATAGGGGGACAGCACACATCCCTGATGGACTCCTTGCTTGATATCAAACCAATCTGATGTCTCGCTATCAATTTTAACCGCTGCTTGTTGGTCTAGATCAGTTGTTCTCAACCTTTTTTGGCCCGTGCCCCCTTCACCATATTTTTAGGACGTCATTCCCCCCTCCTCGCCATATTTTTAGAACGTCATCCCCCCCCCCCCTTTCGTATTTCCTCCCTAAAAATGTCCCCCTGCCCCTACACAGTATACGTAATAATTGAAGCTAAATTTAATAGCACATACTAAAACAAGTCTAGACGTCCACATAAAACGTGATTTGTGGGTCTACTTACTTTATAAAATGAATTTTAGAAGGGTGAGACGTACAGAACCATAAAGTATGAAGGGAAAAACAAGATCAAGTAATCGTTTCTTGTATTAACGCAATCTTGAAATAATCTTCATTCCCCCCCCCCCCCTAGAAACCCCAAAATTCCCCCCTGGCCTGGGATTCCCCACCGGTTGAGAACCACTGGTCTTGATAGAGCAATTTTATGAGTTGTACTGCATGCGTTGGAAAGACCATATTATTCACTATTTCCATAAGTATCTGATGTTGTACGTAGTCAAATGCCTTTGAATAAACCACAAAACATGAGAATATGTTTTTTTTAAATTCTCTGCACTTCTCTATTATTACACGCATGTTGAGGATGCGATCTCTTTTTTCCTCTTCCTTGTCTAAATCCAGCTTGAACCACGTTAATCTCTTCTTCCATTTTCTTACGAAGTTTTCTCATTATGATTATTAGTAGAATTTTACTTGCATGACTGATCAGGGCAACAGTTCTATAGTTGGTTCATAGTTTCAGGTTGCCCCTTTTTGGTATTGGAATGAAGGTAGTTCTCTTCCAATCTTTTGGCATATTCCATATTTTTTTACGTAATGCGTGATAGATTTGTAGACTTTCCACTCCTCCCGCTTTAATTATCTCAACTGATATCTCATCACATCCAGGTTATTTACAATTCTTCCGGTTTCTTATTGTCCATGAAATTTTATCTAATGAGGGTTCAGTTTCTGTCTCTGCTGTCATTGGTTCATGTATCTCATTCGTATCCTCACAGCCATTCATATCATACATTTGACTGCAGTATTCCTGCCAACTTTCTAGAAATTTGTCAAGATTCTGCTAAGGTATTTTGTCCCACACTGTCACTGTCAACAACTCATGTGTCAGGCATCATCGGATTACTTCTCCCACACCACACAAAAAACTTGCAAGTCGTGTGAGAGGAAATAAATGGTACATTTTATTGCCGTTGGCTCTTTACAAGTATATAACAGTCGCTATCAAACCACACACAAAGCCACAGCATTGCCTATCACTAGTTTTCTAAACTCTAATGCTATTTCTATCTATTTGGCTACACAAAACTCCTATCAACGCTACACGAGGTGCTCCCTACAATGTCAGTCCCCAGTCTGACTAGTTGGCTCGCGTGGTCACACACCACGCGGAAGGACCTTGATGTGTCCTTCGGCTTTCTGCGTGCCGTTCCACTTGGCACGCTGACATTAGCTGTCTTTGGTTGAGTGGCAATCGTGGCGATCCCGTATGCGTGATTCCAGAGTGCTAGCTATCTGTTCAACGTCTCCGTGTCTCTTGAGAGAACTAGTTAATAGTCCCCCATTCTATCACCTACCCCGCCCTTATATCGGGGCACTGTATCACCGCTATCTATTTGAGGTTGACCACTCTTCCCGGTGTTCTATCTTGAGGCAGACCTCCGGCCCTTATGTTGCAGTCTTTGACAGTCACAGATAACATTTATTTGAGGTTGAACATTTCTAATATATAACTTCATTTGTTTGAAAATGTCGTAATCTCTTCCATTATTATGATATTGCTATATTTTAATACAACAATCTTGTATATTGGTTTTTGTCTGTTCGGTGTTCTTTCTTTTTTCTTGTGTTAAAGATTTATACTTCGTCCTACTGTTATCGGTTTCTCCTTCGTTTTCAGTTCCCTTCATTGTTTTAATTATTCTAACGTGCATGGTGCAATCCATAGCTTATGTTGCTTAGTCCTGGTCGGAATTAAATCTTTGGCTGCCGTTATCAAGATATCTCTAGCTTGTCCTGCCAGTTCATCATACACTGCTATCATAACTAATACTTCATGTTACTCCATTTGGTCTTTTTCAGTATCTGTCACACCTTACTGCAATATCCTCAAACTACCTGACTTTTTATGTGCCATTTTGCACATGATAAACTTATATTGACATCTACTATCCATAGTACCTTGCGGTGTAGGACAGGGGGAGTCTTTATCCTGATGAATTAAGGCCGTCTGGCTAGAGCAGTCACCGCGTTAGGTTGTTTTTTTTTTTCTAACAGAAAAATATTTACAACTTACCGAGGATTCGAAACCGGGGCTCCTCAAAGAGAGTACGCTTCTAGCCACTCGGCCAGTGTTTCCTCGTGAAGTATTAAGTAACTTATGTCTTTTATTTAGTAAATCTATCATGCATATGTTCTACATCCATCAGCAATGAGTTACTAGACATAAAGCGCCCAGTTCCCTTCCCTAGTCGTGGCCCTCGTGCCTCATCACTTATATTAGGTAAACAAATAACATATATGTTCAACATACAACTCTAGCACTCTTCTAACTTAAGGCCCAGATGACCTCACAATTTATATTTCATGAAAATAAAGAACACATTGCATTTCACCTATCAGATAAATTGTGTTGTAAATACTCGGGAGATCACTCTATACATATCAATGATTGGACAACGTCCTTGTGACCGAAATGACATGCATGTTCAATATACAAGAGCTGCAATCTTCTCTAGTAAGGAACCAGATGGTCTCACAATTTTTATTTTATGAAATTATTAAACATCAGTGATTGGACAACATCCTGGTGACTGGTTACCGAGTACTATGGGTTCTCACCAAGCCCTATCCTTTTTAATCTTCTGAAAGAAATAATCCATTTCTACCAATATTAAGTTATCCACACCCTTGGGACATCAATGGACTTGGTCCAGCAATATTCATGTAATCCACACTTGTGTCATACTTTTTATCTGGATTATATCTTTGTACGATACATGCGTTAGTCAGACGGGTGATGATTACACGTTTAACATAACTAATCCATACACACTTATACACTTCTCTGCATACACGTCTAACTGTATTTAGATCACCCTTGCCACAATATTTTATAATAAAATAGTATTTGCAGCCAATCTACACGAAACTTCATAAAATTAATTAACTTTAGATCTGGTTATGCAGCATTCCGCCTTGTTCTTCAATCCATCCATCATGTGCCATGCCGAGAAGCGTGGGCGGTCAAGTTCTGCCTTTTCACTCGATCACAAGAGTCGTCGATCAGCTCCAAGTTCCTGTCTCGACCATGCTACGTGGCCAAACCATCCAGGTATTTACTTCTCGGTTTTCCCCTTGGTCTCTTCCCTTCGATCTTGTCAGTCGTCATCGAGTTCTCCAAGTCATTTCTTCTCATAGTATGCCCAAAGCAATTTGACTGTCTACGTCTAATGACTCTAATCAGTTTACGATCTTCATTTGTTTTTTGAAGGACTTGTTCATTGGTTTTTCTGTCTGTCCATGGTATTCTTTACATTTTCCCCAGAAACCACATTTCCACAGCCATCAGCTGTTTTTCAGCTTGACTGCTCATTGTCCACAAGCTGTGAGAAATCCTTAAAATAGTGATTGATTGGTTTGATTGATTGATTTAGGAATCGACATCACAGCATTTGGGGCATTCACATAAGCACTCCGTCACCATCCTCAGCAGATAGCGAAGAGTTCCAACACCAATAGATCCCCTCGTCACTCCTCGCTGTCTCATTCTTGCCAGACCATGGTTATCCATTTGCTCCTCCGAAGTGTACACGTGCTCTCACAAGGCTGCAACCATGCCTTCCTTGTCATGCATCAATACTCCACCAAGTTTTACAGAGCCAGCCAATCTGTCCACCTGTTCATTCCCCAGCACACCGACATGCCCCGGAGAAAAAATCAAGGCGATGCTTGCCACCCGTGACTTCCGAAGAGAAATAAGCAACTCTGCCCGAAGCTTGCCTGTCCTCACCCTACTCAGCATGCTTTCTGAGTCAATTACAATCAAGATGTGTGTGGGTGTATCGTATTCTCCATCCAGCGGAAAGCTGCACTGACCGCCTCCACCTCCATTCTTAAGCTAAATGTTGTGGTATCATATGCCATCTTCTCCTGCACCAAACGTCGACCATTAGCTTTTGCTAAGAACCCCCAGGCACTTCTCCTAAATCTCAACACCGACCCATCTGTGTAGATAATCACATCACTCGAGCGAGCATTATCCCGAATTAGTTGCTGGATTTCCACTTCCGTTGTCCCTGTTAGCCACTCCCTGCACTCCCGGCTCAATGTGATTATAACTCTGCACAAGTCTGACTGCTCTGCTGGCACTCTGACCCACTCCTCTCCTCGCCTAATGTTCTCCAAGATGCACACCTGTCTGATCGTATCCTCCGCCTGAGCCATCCATGATTTCCGTCTCACCACTCGCTGACCATTAACTGCGTCCAGCGCCTCATGCAACGGGTGATCTGTTTCTGCAGCTACTTTGAGGTATGCCTTCACCTGCATCCCCTTGAGCCTACCAGCAACAGTCGGCAGACCAAGGATGTAACGCATAGACACTACTGGGGAATCTCTGGTGCATCCCGCTTAGCTTCTTTCTGTGTGCGCTCTAATTTCTCCAGCTGACTCTTTGAGACAGTGAGCAGTCCTCGTCCATAATTAGTCACTGAGAGAATCAAGTGCTGGTATGGTGTTAAAAGCATTCTCTGCTCTGTGTCCATTGCACCCAAAGTGTTAAGTGCATTGAGTCTCTTTTAAGACCTTGTCACAACCGTCTCCACATGGTCCTTGAAGGACAGGCTACTGTTAAATGTGATTCCCAGATACTTCAGCTTGTTCCCAGTGTTGACGCTTCTACCATCTTTCGTGAGGCTTGGGATTTAACTCTCACAATCCTTTAGTCAATAAAGCACAACAAAACACCCGCCTTTTCCGGGTGGATGACAGCACTCATTTCAGTGCACCAGTCAATCACTTTGTCTACTGTTGCCTGTAGCTCCTGGGCTGTTTGCTCTCTATCTCTCCCCTGCCTATATGCCAGAATATCATCTGCAAATGTTAGTATCCTTCCAACCCGTGGTGCTTCTAGGTTTGCAATCTTGCTTGTATACACGTTAAAGAGCACCGGTAAGATTGCAGATCCATGTGGCAGTCCCGGGGTTAAAATATGTGGCTCTGAGGTCCATGCACCCAGACGGAGAGCAACCCGAAGAGATTGCAGGACGGCTGCTATTCAGTTCACCAGCCAGGGATTGACCCCCTACTCCATCAGTGCGGTCATCAAAATATCATATCTGACTCTATTGTACGCATCCTCGAGATCAAGCGCCGCCGCCATTGTTTCCTGTCTACTCTGGAACCCCTCATAAACGTCAAAGGCAAACGTGGTTGCATTTGACCAGGTATCTTTTCCTGGCCTGTAGCTCCCCAGGCCTCTTGAAAGAAGCTTTCTCCTTTCCAAAACCTCTTGCAGCTTGACAGCGACAATCTTCTCTAGAACCTTCCCAAATAGTGAGTACACATCAAACACACGTATGTAGAAGCTTATTCAACAACAACGAATGCACGGTAAGAACAAAAGGAGGACACTTAGAACCCTTCACCATAAGATCCGGAGTACGACAATGTTGTGTCCTGTCCCCCATAACTTATACAGATAGCATATGTGAAGAAACCCGCCAAACAGAGACTGTAACAACACGCACAGAGAACAGAACACAGTAGAAGAACCAACGGCATATTACACCATTAAAGAACTCCTATTTGCAGACGATCAAACACTGAATTACAAGTCCACATATATAGCCTAACGAAGTATGTAAGGAACATAACATGAAAATAAGCATCAGCAAAACAGAAGTAATAAGTATAACCAAACAAGAAATAACAATACATAATCATCTTAAAGAACACCCCCTGAAACAAGTAAAGAGCTTCAAGTACCTAGGATGTATAATATCATCAAATATAGATGCAATAAAGCAAACCACCTCATTGGACAAATGACCCCATACAGAAGAACAAACACGTATCAATAGTTACTAAGAAAGCATTCTACAACACAATGTTCCTACCAATTCTATGATACCAATGCCAAACCTGGACATTGATAGAAAAAGAGAAAAGAACAATTACAACAGCGGAAATGAGATTCCCGAGAATAATACTCACTGTATCAAGAAGAGAGAAAATCAGTAATGAAGAAATCCGGACTAAAGTAGGAGTTACAGCAGCTCTACATCTCATCAGAAAACAACACGTTAAATGATTTGGCCTTATAACTAGATTAACAGCTAACAGTATACCACAACAAGCAATGATGTACAAGCCGAACAGAAGCATAATAAGAGGCCGGCCACGTAAACGATCACTAAACAATCAGCATTAATCAGTCAGCACTAAATAAACAGTACTAATCATTCAGCACTTAACAATCAGAATTAAACATTCAACCCTAAACATTCAGCATTAAACAATCTGAACCAAATAATCGACGCTAATTAATCATAGTTAATGTGTGCTCTCATGCCTCTAGGCCAGTGGTTCCCAAGCTTTTCAAGCAGAGGGCCATATCTACTATTTTCGGTAGTTAAGAGGGCCACAAAGTTATAAAATTATAAAAGTCGGGCAATATCATTCTTACATTTCTTAACTTTCGTCAACAAAAGTATAAAACTTTAAAGGCAGTTAATGTCAATACTACACTGTGGTAATTTTTTGGTTTAAAATCAAAAGTTCATTTAACAATACATTTTTAATCAGTTTCGAAGATCGCTATTAATGTAATTAATTTACAGTTGTAACTGTTCTTCATAACGTTTCGTTACGAACTGAGCAGGCGCATTCGATACTATCTTAGCATAACAATCTGGCTCTAGAGAAAGTTGTAAGGAAGGTAAAGGAGGAATGTGATATTGGAGGAACATCCAGACTGCTTGGTTATGCAGATGATATATATATATATATATATATATATATATATATATATATATATATATATATATATATATATATATATATATATATATATATATATATATATATATATCTTATATATAAAAGGCAATCTCCGTCTGTATGTATGTATGTATGTATGTCCTTTATTTGTTCGCGAACGGCCCATCCGATTGAGATGAAATTTTCTACACGCCTTCCTTTCATTCCAGCGCTGCCAACTGTGATATTTTGTCAGTGTGAAATCGCCTGCTTACTGAGTATTATTTCATTTTTCATTTTTCATTATAATTTCATATATCTCAGGGGACCTAACTCTGTAAAAGTTATTTCAAGGGCCATAACTTTTCTGTATAACTTAGTCATATTGTGGCATCGTTTTCAAAGATTTATAAACTCTTTGTCCATAGTTATGTACCGGCATATGAGTTATAATAAATAATGATACAATCTGTAAGGCATTTTCAAAGTTTTCATAAAAATAATGCACAATGCATAACATTGTAACTCATCTTTTTTTGCTTAAGAAGTTACTGTAGTCATGCAGGTGATTAGAAAGAGTTTTCATTAAAAATAATGGATGGTGTGTGGAAGGACATTCTTTTAAGTTACTTTTGTTGTTGTATGAATTTAATGAGAACTTATATGAATACTTATATGAATTAAATTAGATGCTCCCCACCAGGGACTGGGCGAAGCCGGACAGGGTCAGGCAGACAGATAGACAGACAGACAGATAGACAATCGGGAACAGGAACTTATATGACTACTTATATAAATTAAATGAGATGCTTCACACCAGGAGCTGGGCGATGCCGGGCCGGGTCAGACAGACAGACAGACAGACAGACAGACAGATAGTCGGTAACGGGAACGGGAACTTATATGACTACTTAAATGAGATGCTCCCCACCAGGGACTGAGCGAAGCCGGGCAGGGTCAGGCAGACAGATAGACAGACAGATAGACAGACAGATAGACAGACAGATAGACAGTCGGGAACGGGAACTTATATGACTACTTATATGCATTAAATGAGATGCTCCACACCAGGAGCTGGGCAATGCCGGGCCGAGTCAGACAGACAGACAGACAGACAGACAGACAGTCAGTCGGTAACGGGAACGAGAACTTATATGACTACTTATATGAATTAAATGAGATGCTCCCCACCAGGGTCTGGGCGAAGCCGGGCAGGGTCAGCTAGTATATATATATATATATATATATATATATATATATATATATATATATATATATATATATATATATATATATATATATATATATATATATATATATATTATAGGGGAAAATGAACAACAGACATTGGAAATAATGACTCAACTTAAAGGGAAAAGCTCCATAAATGGGGCTGGTTATCAACCAAGATAAGACAGAATATATGGTAATGTCAAGAGAAGGAACGCCTAAAAACTGTGGCCACTTACAAATAGATAATATGACCATTAAAAGAACGGAAACATACAAATATCTGGGTACATTTTTCAAGTGCTCCACCATAATAAGGGACGAAATACAAGCTAGAATCAACTCTGGAAATAAGATATACTATGCATTACAACATCTGCTAAAATCAAATGCCCTATCTCGTAACACCAAGATCACAATGTACAAAACACTGATTAGACCAGTTGTGCTGTATGGCTCTGAAACCTGGAGTAAATCTAAAGGAGACGAAGCCTTGTTACAAACCTTTGATAACAAAGTCTTAAGACGCATCTTTGGGCCTAATAGGGATACACAAAGTGGAGAGTGGAAAAGAAGAATCAACAAAGACATTTATGATCTGTTTAAGTCCCCGCTAATCACTGGTATCATGAAGGCTAATAGACTGCAATGGCTGGCGCATATACTGTAGAACGAATGGAAGATAATAGGGAAACAAATCTCGCTTACACTCAGGAAATAAATGACCGTAGACCCCGAGGTAGACCACGAAGACGGCGGAGAGATAATATACATACAGACCTACACGCACTTGGAATCAGCGACTGGCAAGAGAAGGTCAACCAGAGAGACGAATGGAGTATCTGCAGCAAAGAACCTCAATGGCTCGGAATGCTGAAGAAGACGAAGACGAAGACAACAACCACAAGCAGAGTAAATTATCGCACGCTGACGGGGAGCTCTGAGTGCATTTTTGAAATTATTAAAATAAATTACATAACGAGGCCTCGCGTGCCACTTTCTGACAGCTGGTGGGCCACAAGTGGCCCGCGGGCCGTGGTATGGGAACCTCTGCTCTAGGCTATATCCAACAGCATTAGATACTTTTAAAACGAAAATTACATTTTCCACGCTCTGAATTGTATTGGCTATGGCGTTATATCCAAGCATTTAGACAGATGTAGATTTTCTGTAGGCAATGTTCTTAATATCACACTGACCGCCTATTCCTAGAATTTATGTTCTAAGTAGTTATCAAAGGTGCAATCATATAATATATATGGAATATTCCATCTAGGTCACGGAGTATAATGCTCTATAGCGGTAATGAGGTCACGTGCTGTGTAGCCCTAATTCATTCAAAATATCCTTATATAGATTCAAGGGGGTCATAATATGTCTAAAATAATTAACTCATCTGTGTAGTAGTGGCTGTATATAAAATAAAACCGGGCGGGTGTGTGTGGGTACGGGTATCACCTATCAAAGGAGAAGTAAGGTGACTTCTTCCCTCCTCTAGCCCACAGGATACCCATGGGCTAGGTGGAGTACTGTTTTAGCGTCCCGATTATGGTGACGTGAAGACATGGGTGCAGTTGGTGAATGAATTTGAAGAGCATGTCAGGGACCCAATACCCTGTATGACAGGTACAAAGAGGAGACAGGAGAACAGGGCAGATAGCCTGGCGTCCTGCAGCAGGGTCGCCGAGTGCGAGTCAACGTAGAACCAGGCTAAGGCCCGTGATCACCGCACCACACCACACAGCACGGGTCTCAACTGACCAAACGTACCTGTGTTGGTCAGACGGGTTCAGGGCGGCGAGACGGACAGACATAAGGCAGTGATAGTGTTTTGCGAGCGTTGAGATATGATTGTAATATTGATGGCGTGATTGAGTTGTGAAGCGGGCTGCTGTGTTTGAGCTGAGACAGTATGAGAGCTATGTTATGCTATTATATCGTAGTATTTCTCATGAATGTTTACTATTCTGTGATAATGATGTTGTACAAGTTGCGCGTTGCCAAGAGACTAACTTCTGGGAGTTTGCCCATGTGAAGCGTTTTGTGAATAAACCGGTTTAAACTATCGTTGCCGTACGTAAAAGTATAGTTATTGAACGCATGTAATTGTTTCACCTCTGTCTTGAAATGCGAGCCAGAAGTATGTCCAAGTAAGACTCTGACAGAGCAACCGTCAGATAGTTGTAGGTTATGGTCACCAGCTTCACTAATTGAGATATTCACCAAAAAGACGACAGATATGTATAAGGCAATATTTTTAAACACAATACCCAAAAGCACAGAAAATAATCACACAAGATTGTTGACTGCACTAGCAGAGTACATGTATGTGGTGTGGACCTGTAGAAATGCAGTAACATACAGATTCAGAACATATAACACACATATAATACTGCACATGGTCCAAAACAAAATCACGCACATATTCAACAACATTTAGACAAAAGGGAATATACACATTTCAAATGTCTGTGGGATTTGAATAAGGTATGCAAAAATAGAAATACATCTATATCTGTATTGGTTCATGCATGCATGCATAGATATGTCTGTACATATAAGCATAAGTGGGTGTGTGTGTGTGTGTGTGTGTGTGTGTGTGTGTGTGTGTGTGTGTGTGTGTGTGTGTGTGTGTGTGTGTGTGTGTGTGTGTGTGGAAATATACACATATATACACATATACACATAAGTGTGCTTGTATATTTGGTATGTATATATCTCTGTTGTTAGTGTCTGTGTTGATGTATGTTTGACCCCTAGTCATGCGGGGCTAAACGTATAGTTTTCATAAATAGTGTAACCGAAAAGTGTTTTTTTTTTTCGTGGAAACCCTTTACAATAACCCCCACCCCACTCCAAATGCCAACAGCCAACACAATTTCAATCTTTGGAATCACCTTGGACCACGGCAGCCTTCCGGTTTTAAACTTCTCATCCCGCTAACTCAGAATACATCCGTTGTGATTCAGTGTGTGAGACACACCCCCCCACTCTCTCTCTCTCTCTCTCTTTCTCTCTCTCTCTTTCTCTCTCTCTCTCTCTCTCTCTCTCTCTCTCTCTCTCTATCTCACCCTGTCACACACAAGCACACACATTCTTTGTGAGTCAGTAGTCGGTGTCAATCGAGGTTTTGACCCTTGCTTAGCCGACACAGGTAAATCCTTTGTACTGACCTTCTCCCGGCCCAGCGAACGGAAAAATTAATCCTTCGTACCTGTGTGGTATACAAAAACGTCTCTACTAACATCTATCTATGGACGCCCTTAAAAATAGCAATCCATAATAATTACTGTTTAAGTATCTTACTTAATGTAGGAGACAGGAAAAGTAGCACAGCCAAATTTAATTGACATTAATTAAATTTTGGCCTTATTTTGGTTATGGCACCTGGCCAATACCAGCTAGTTTTAAAACAAAAGCACTAAAGCGGCCATTTCTATTCAAGAGAGCACAAAAGAAAGTCGGCCTTTCCCTTCGGGGATAGGGCAATTTTGCCCTAAAAATATATCATTCTCTGCAACCATGGTACGTTAAATCTACATTATTAATACTTATTTATGTATTACATATACCATTGTGTTTAATTAAGAATTAGTTAGAATGATAAATAAACAATTCTTGTAAACCAGAGTCTTGAATGATTTTTACCACTAAGCGACATGCGGTAACACGCTGTAATTGTTCCTATGCTTTACAATTTAAAATCCCTATGTTAAAACCTTTTATAGGCATTATGAAATTATATCTAACTAATAGTGCTTATAACCTATAAATATTATGTGTACTGTAGAGTAGCAACTTTCATGTCAGAAACACATTCAGAAACTCTTCTCAATTTGGGTGCAGACTCCTGATTCACACTTCATAGTATAGAACTCGTTTCTGCCAATTTCATAGTCCTATGAAAAATAACTCCTATGCATGGTGAACTATATTTCACTATCTATGCTTAGAAATCTGCAAATAATCTATGTACTATAGAGATTGAACTCTAAAGAACATTTTCAAACGAATTGTTATCCATGCGGGGACATACAAATGATTACGCATATTCCTGACTCTTAGTCAGGGGATAAAATGCTTTGCCACATTCTAATCTGTAACTTTGGAACTATAGTGCTAAATTTTAGTACAATCCTTTTGTTAACAGATTACTAACCACTCAACATGAGTGATGAACATATAATCATTTCATAAAATAGTGCTAGGGAATTGCCATGTTTGAGAATATAAACTCAAGAACAAAGACAGTAAACGCTTGATATAACTGAATGTTCGGATAGGATGTGCCTTCAATCCGCATCACCTTACTGTAGTAGGAACAGAAGCGAAGATTGATGTGAATAAATTGCTTGCAATATTCAGAAGACTGGACCATGCGGCATAAGTTATTCTAATAAATACACTCCGAATAATAGCAGTAATTGGCAAAATATATCACAGCGGTCACTATCCTTATACTGCTGTAAGCAGTGGGGGAAAACAATGTATGTTTTAGTTTATGGATTAACCCCAGAGGAAATCCAAAAACCTAGGCTCCTTGCATCATCATTATGATTAATTATTATGTATGATTATCATGTACTCGATATCAGAGAAATGTACATGTATGTTTTCTCTGTTATGAGAATTTTTCTCTGTCCGGATTGTTACTCTTCACTGTGGGGAATATACATTTTAATGTTGCCCCTGGGGATTAGAGGATGTTGATGTAAGAATCCTTGTGCATGTCAGTACACAAGAAAAGGTGAACCGTATGGTCGTTAGCCTTGGCCTAATGTTAATTGTAGCGAAGGAATGGAGACGAGGAATCGGAAACAGAAGAGCCTATTTCTAGACTATTCTCTTCAAGGTATGACAAATGCACTAGCAAAGTGTTGGATAAAAAGGATGGCTTCACTCATCTAATAGTCCCAGTAACAACAGAAGAAACATAGAGTGAAAAGATATCTCACTCACTATCAGAGCTAGAAAAGCTCTACAACAAGCAACGAGGGACAGGGAACTTGGGAAACCCACTCCTATCTCTTTCCCCTTTTTGTTTGTAATTGTGTTGTGAAAATGTTATCACACCACAAAATATTAATGCCTGTGGTGTATTCTTTGTCATCCATTTCTATAGCGAGTGGTGGTATGTTGGACATTTCACCCATCAGGATCCTGGGTCAACTGCCTGGTGAAGGTGAGTCAGGACTAAATGGCTTAACCATGGTCTGGATCTAGAAAATCATCAAAGTTGAATGCTACGCTTATCCGCGGCTTAGCCAGTGAAAGACCTGTTGAAGAGAGACACTCAGCGATTGATAGTCCTACTTCTGTCAGGATATCCAGGATGGATCTCAGTATTTAATTGTCCATCAAGATAAATGGATATTCAAAATACACCGACAACAGAGTATCGTCTACTTTTACGTCTGGGAGATACCGCCTGGTACGCCATCAATCCGCGAGGTCAACGAAACCATGGAACATTCCCAGTTTCCTGTTCAGAATTGAATAGTCCTTCAATCAGTCATACAGCGGCAGACTCAACACCAAGTTCTAGAATACTAACACCAACTCAAACAAATGGGAAGAGACACTGAAACCACAGAAGCCAGTACAAACAAGGTACCAACTTAAGATCCTCTGAAAACCATAACTACACCAGATTACCTCAAGGATCCAAAACCTGAACACCATGAATAAGATCATATGAAAGCAGCTAGCGGAGTAAATGCCTTTACGCCTGCAACCAAAGAAAGCATCTGATTGCTTGCAACCCTGGGTATATATGTTGAAAGTAATATTCTTCAGTCCGAGGCCTGCAGCAGAATCCTGGAAATATCTCCAGATGAAACCAAATGAATGACTCACCATTGTATGTTCTACACTGAAATGGAATGAATCAGAACTCTATGCTGGTTCCATGTCGGCCTAACTGCCCCACCACCAAGTGTGGGATGGCCTATCAACATGAACCGGGTGTGTGACAAAGCCTTTTGAACTAAATTGGGAAACGGTTAACATAAACCGAGCTGTTGGACAGTCGTCATCTTTTCATCGATAAGATGATATAGGGAAGAACCTTCTGCACGAGCTTAAGTTGCATCTCCTGAAAGTATGACAGACCTAGGCATCAATTTCAATTGGAACACAGAGCCCAATGGCAACAGAGTATTCTTGAATTCAGTCCCATGGAGGGAATATATGCTTGTGTATAATTCTATTCTTGGATTATGGAGTATAAATATTACACCAGCCAACTTCAGTGGACATACTGTAAGTAGAAAATGACTGTGAATAGATTTATTTCTGCCCGGATAAATATGGACATTATCTGCTTCGCACTGGAGAAGAATAACCTACAGCAACACCTAAGGGAAAAGACTGTAATTAAATCATTAGTTTAATTATTAGTACAAAATGCTTTTTATATGTATGTTTTCTATGACAGGTATAAGGTAAATAGTGTTATATTTGGTAATGAATTATAATCAAAGGGTGGTTATGGTAAATAGAGTATTTTGACACCAACTCATTATTATTAAACATGAGACTTGTAAAGGGTGTCAGAAACAACTGTTTTATATGTTGGGTTCTATGTACTTAGATCATTATTTGCCTTGATTATGTAAGGTGGGTCAGGGAAAGTAGACCCAATTTGTGGTTGTTGTGTTGTTTGTAATAACATTGTTGTTGTCTTGGGGGTAAAGATGTTTTGATAATGCAAATTATTCCCATGCCTGTCATGAAATTCAAGAAGACTATTACACTTTCATGTATGTAACTCCAGATCTTGATTTAATACTTGAACTGTGTGTCGAAAATTTGTTGATGTGTACATCCAGTAAATGTGGTGTTCAACAGTGGTTGTTTATATGTTGTGAACAATCAATGTCTTCTAACACTAGATAAACTTTAGAGGGTGATAAGTGGGGATAAAGAATTACTCATAAATACAGCTATGAACAGGAGTGAAGTATTTTCCTTCTTGTGTTTATGGTAGAATTCCATGATCACCTCAAGTGGCTAAAATAATAGAGAATCAAATTAAATCCCCTAGACAAATTAACATAATATTCTCTGAGATTAAAATCCACATCTCACAACCTGTAAATGCCAAATTGTGAAGGGTTTTCTATTCAATTGCATGGTTTGAATGGGAACGAATGATTACTCAACCACCATATGTAGATGGTTACACCATGCCAAGACTTTAATGCTGTCACGTATATATATATATATATATATTAAAGGGTGGTACAAGAGTTGGCCGCGTGTGCGGTCAACATCAGGTTTTCCAGCGTCTTGTTTTGCTTCATGGGCATTCGACACCCACACCAACATTTCATTCAATGTTGTGCGTTGAAAGATAACACATGGTGTGTGGAAGGACATTCTTAAGTTAATTTTTGTTTGTTCATACGTTATGCATACTATGTAAATATATTTTGTAATTTGATGTTGAAACGCATTGCACACCGATTCGACACACAAACGCCCTGTTAAACATACCTACACAAATACCATACACGCAACACGCCTGTTAAAATACTAAAAATACAAATGCAGAAGGTTTAAAACTCAATAAATGTTTTTAAAAAAAATCATAAGTTGTATCTGTATTTATTATCTTTGAGTTTGCTATGTTAAGTATAGTATAGCTAAGTTGAGATATAAATTGTATTTTCACTATTCTTTTGGGATGAGGTTATTTATTTTATTTTTTTTTTTAATGCCATTCTGTGATCTGGATAGTAATAATGTATCGTCAGCTGGTTGAATGTCTGGTATTTCATGACCACCAATATAATATCATTATCAAGTGCCCTGTCAGCTGGCTTAGACGTTAATCTCTCCTGCAGATTTCAGTCTTTTATGTGACCGAATTCTGCTGATGATATTCCTCCATGCAACCGTCTCAATCCATTCAGCATGCTTTCTCGTGGTCTGTCTCTGTCTCTCTTCCCCTTGATTTTCCTAGTCATCGCGATGTTCCCCATTGACTCTCTTCTCATTACATGACCAAAGAAAGTTGTTTGTCTCTTTATTATTGTTGTATATAATGTTCTAGTTTCATTAGTCTCTTTCAGGCAATCGTCGTTAATTACTCTGCAGTCCAAGGAATTCTCAATATTCGTGTCAGGAACAACATCTCTGTTGCCTCCAAGTCGAATATATTTTCTTCATTTATTTTCCAAGATTCACTTCCATTCAGCAAACCATGTTCTATATAGCACTTCAGCACTCTCTTTCTTACATTCAATGATAGTGACTTATTGCATAAGATACTCTTCATTTTCTGAAATGCAGCATTCGCTTGCCCTATTCTTCTCATAATCTCTGTTTGCATCTTCAATCTGATGTTATAAATACCCCCATGTATTCAAAATCATCCACTTGGTTAATAATTTACCCTTTTATTTCCATTTCATATTTTGGTGTCACCATTTTCTTTGATATCACCATTGCTAATGTTGTTTTAATATTCAAGGAGAGTCATTTCTTTGCACTCTCGCTCTGTTACTACAATAACCAACAATTGTTGTAGATCTTTTGCATTATCGGCCACCAATACTGTGTCATCTGCATAGCGTATATTGTTTATATTATAACCTCCGATTAGTGTGTCCGCTTCTCTTTGATCTGTCTCATTATTACTTTGCTATAGAGGGAGAAGAGATCCGGTGACAAAACACAGCCCTGTCGTTCTCCTAGCTTTATTTGTTCATAATTACCCTCTTTATTTCCCATCTTAGTTGCTGCTTGGTTCCATTAAATATTCTGTATTATTCTTGAATCTTTCATATCAATGTTGATATCTTCCAATATTTAATCAGTTCATCATGTTTTACTTTATCAAATGCTTTGGTATAATATATGAAGCCCAAACCTATGTATGTCTGTGTCTATTAATCTTTTTATTAGTGTTCGGAATGTATATATTGGATTGTTTTGTATCCTTTCCTTCCAGAAATCCATACTGTTCTTCACCAATTTCCATTTTAATTGTCTTTCTTGTTCTTCTCATTATAAATACAGATTTCAGCATATCACTCGGTAAACTTAACACTGCTGTAAATATCACTCAACATTTTGGTGTATATATACTCGCCAAGCTGTTTATCCTTTCTTCATATGTTTGACAGCGTCATCGACTTCTTCTTTTATAATAGGTGGACCTTCTAAGTTACTTTATTCTGTTAATTCTTCCCTTTCTCTATCATATAATTTTCTTATATACTCATTCTATCTTTTCATTATAGCACCTTCCTGAAATAGAATCTTTGCTGTTTTTGATTTCAAACACATTGTATTTCCTCTTATGTTTTCTTTCTCTGAGCTCACTGATTTGTCTGTGCATATTTTTTTTCTCTGTAATAGAATTTAATTGAATTTTCTTGCACTGCTCGTTTAACTTTCTTTTGCCTTTAGACATTTATCTCTTTTGTTTTTTAAATTTATCTTATCATACTCCTGTCTGTCATGTTTACTCTGTTTTAATATGTCCATCAACTTAAAGATTTCTTCGGTCATCAATTTTTCTTAGCTTGTTGGCTTCTCTCCGGTAATGTTTCCGTGCTTGTTTAATGAATGTATTACCTTAACATTTCCCCTTTTATATATATATATATATATATATATATATATATATATATATATATATATATATATATATATATATATATATATATATATATATATATATATATATATATATATATATACTAGCTGACACGACCCGGCTTCGCCCAGTCCCTGGTGGGGAGCATCTCATTTAATTCATATAAGTAGTCATATAAGTTCCCGTTCCCAACTATCTGTCTGTCTGTCTGTTTGTCTGTCTGTCTGTCTGTCTGACCCGGCCCGGCATCGCCCAGCTCCTGGTGTGGAGCATCTCATTTAATTCATATAAGTAGTCATATAAGCTCCCGTTCCCGTTCCCGACTATCTATCTGTCTGTCTGTCTGTCTATCTGTCTGTCTGTCTGATCCGGCCCGGCTACGTCCAGTCCCTGATGGGGAGCATCTCATTTAATTCATATAAGTAGTCATATAAGTTCTCGTTCCCGTTACCGACTATCTGTCTGTCTATCTGTCTGTCTGTCTGTCTGTCTGACCCGGCCCGGCTTCGTCCAGCCCCTGATGGGGAGCATCTAATTTAATTCATATAAGTAGTCATATAAGTTCCCGCTCCCGACTGTCTGTCTGTCTGTCTGTCTGTCCCTCCATCTCTGTCTGTCTGTCTGTCTGTCTGACCCGGCCCGGCATTGCCCAGCTCCTGGTGTGGAGCATCTCATTTAATTCATATAAGTAGTCATATAAGCTCCCGTTCCCGTTCCCGACTATCTATCTGTCTGTCTGTCTGTCTATCTGTCTGTCTGTCTGATCCGGCCCGGCTTCGTCCAGCCCCTGATGGGGAGCATCTCATTTAATTCATATAAGTAGTCATATAAGTTCCCGTTCCCGACTGTCTGTCTGTCTGTCTGTCTGTCTGTCTGTCTGTCTGTCTGTCTGTCTGTCTGTCTGTCTGTCTGTCTGTCTGTCTGTCTAATCATTTATTGGTTGCAGTTAGAACAACCTTAGATAAACGAAGACCAACTTACAAAAAGCATTAGAAAGAGCACTTGAAAGATCTTTACATCTTCCCCAACAATTAACTTGGGTAAATGGAGCGGCAGCTGCAGCAGCAGAAGAAGAAGAAAAAGGAGGAGTAGGAGCTGGGAGGAGGAAGAGGGAGGTGGAGGAGGGAGGAGGAGGGAGGAGGAGGAGGGAGGAAGAGATAGGTGGAGAGAGGAGGAGGAGGGAAGAGGAGGGAGGAGGAAGGAGGAGGAGGAGGGGAGGGGGAAGGGTAGGAGGAGGGAGGAAGAGGAGGGAGGAGAGGGAGGAGGAGGGAGGGAGGATGAGGGGACGGAGGGAGGAGGAGGAGGAGGAAGAAGAGAGGAGGAGAAGGGAGGAGTATGGAGGAGAAGGAGGGAGGAGGAGGATTAGGAGGAGGAGAAGGGAGGAGGGGGAGAAGGAGGAGGAGGAAGAGGGAGGAGGGGTGAGGGAGGAGGGAAGGAGGAGGAGGAAGGAGAAGAGGGAGGGAGGATTGGGGAGGAGAAGAAGCAGGAGGAGGAGGGGGAGGAGGGAGGGAGGAGGAGAGGGCGAAGGAAGGAAATGGAGTAGGAGGGAGGGAGGAGGAGGCGGAGGAGGAGGTATAGAGGAGGAGGAGGAGGGAGGGGTAGGAGGAGGAGGGAGGAGGAGGAGGGAGGAGGGAGGAAGGGGGAGGAGGAGGACGGAGGTGAGGGAGGGGGTCGGAGGGAGGAGGGGGATGAGGAGAGAGGGAGGAGAGAGATGAGGAGAGGAGGAGGAGAGGAGGAGGAGGAGGAGGAGGAGGGAGGAGTAAGGGGAGGAGGAGGAGGAGGAAAGGGAGGAGAAGGAGGAGGAGGGATGAGGGGGAGGACGTAGGAGGAGGAGGGAGTAGGAGGAGAGAGGAGGAGAAGGGAGGAGGAAGGAAGAGGAGTGATTAGGAGGAGGGAGGAGGGCGAGGAGGTAGGAGGAGGGAGAAGGAGGAGGAAGGAGGAGGAAGAGGAGGAGGAGGAGGAGGAGGATGGAGAGGGGGGAGGGGAAGAGGAAGAGGGTAGGAGTAGGAGGTGGGGAGAGGAGGAGGATTATAACGCATATGCCTGTAGATAACTGCAGCGAAAAGGTGGGTCTGTCTATCTATCTGACCCGGCGTGGCTTCGCCAAGCTCCTGGCGGGTAGCGTCTCATTAAATTCATACAACAACAAAAAAGTAACTTAAAGAATGTCCTTCCACACACCATCCATTATTTCTAATGAAAACCGTTTCTAATCACCTGCATGACTGTAGATAACTTCGTAAGCATAAAAAGATGAGTTACAATGTTATGCATTATGCATTATTTTTATGAAAACTTTGAAAATGCCTTAAAGATTGTATCATTATTTATTATAACTCATATGCCGGTACATAACTATAGACAAAGAGTTTATAAATCTTTGAAAAAGATGCAACAATATGACTATAAGGTATACAGAAAAGTTATTAAAAGTTATGCCCCTTGAAATAACTTTTCTAGAGTTAAGTCCCCTCGCTGTATATAAGATTATAATGTAAAATGAAAAATTAAATAATATTAAGTAAGCAGCCGATTTCACACTAAAAAATATCACAGTTGGCTGCGCTGGAATGAAAGGAAGACGTGTAGAAAATTTCATCTCAATCGGATGGGCCGTTCGCGAACGCATAAAGGACATACATACATACAGATGGACGGAGATTGCCTTTTATATATAAGATATATATATATATATATATATATATATATATATATATATATATATATATATATATATATATATATATATATATGTGTGTGTGTGTGTGTGGTGTGTGTGAGTGTGTGTGTGTGTGTGTGTTAAATGGTCAAATGGTTTGGCCATGCAACTAGGTAACCAACTAACAGTATACCACAACAAACAGTGATGTACAGACAAGATGGAAGCAGAGGAAGAGGCCGACCACGTAAACGTTGGAGGAGGAAATAGCAAAGTCCATGGGAATATCGATACATGAAGCCCATAATCGGGCACTCTCCAGCTGTTTATACATCATCAACACCGCAAGGTACAAGAGGAACATGATGAGAAGAGAGATGGGATGTGTTCATATATAGTCTGCATTTTAGCTGTATTTTAGCTATAGCAGTATACCTATTTTTACAGTCACTCTGTATTGTTCTTGAATTTCTTTATCTGCTTTTAGAACTTCTTTATTAAGTCTCATGCTCTTAACCACTTGTTTTCCTTTCTTTGATCTTACTGTCATATTCCAATTCCAATTCCAGTTTTAAAAACAAACATTCCAAATTCGGTCTCGTTTAACCTGCCTCCTCAGCTTTGGTTATTGTTGAGATCCGTGGTTTTTGTGGGTATGTTTACCCTGTTTCTTGTCTTGTGAGCTCTTACCAGTAAGTCCTATCTCGGATTTATTATGTAAGCGTTTGTGTCTGTGACGTCAGCTGGGGGATTGATCGGCGAGCTGTCCTTTGTACCCGTCTCCTCTTGTGGTTTCTTTTGTTAGTCTGGATTGACTGGTTGCAGTCCTTATAAGAACTTTTAATTTGGTATTTTTGCCTCCTTTTTTGTGTATTGCCTGTAGTGGCTTTTCGGTGTTATTTTCCTTCTTGCGCCTTCTTCACTTTCGCGTTTGAGTTGTTGCTTTCTTTCGATTGCTTCCTCTGTAGTCAGCCATGGTACGATCTCTCCATCATCTATATAGTACTCGAGGTCGGCCTCAATGTCATAGTGTACCTCACTGTATTCTATTGGTTTCCCCCTGAGTTTCTTGTGTTTCTTCTTTTCTTGTTCTTCCCATCGCATTCTGAATTCCTAGCGCCTGAGTCCCACTTTAATTGCCTCTCTCTTTGCCGCTTCAATGCACTCCTCCAAAGTAGGTCCACTCTCGGGCCACTCCATGCCGTCGTCAGGGTACTCATCTCGGCTTTCTTCAGCTGTCTGGCGGGATGTTGATTTCCCCTTGAATGTCTCCAGCTCGTGGTTCGACTTCTTGTTTTATCTTGCGGTTCCGGCTCGGTTTTTTGTTGGGTTTCATCTTGCGGCTCCTCTGTGGTCTTCTGTTTCTCTTGCATGGCTTCTGTTGGTTTGGTTTGAATTGATTTCATTTCAGCTTTTAGCCGCTCTCTCCTCGCTTTAATGGTGTGTAGCATTTCTTCGTTTTCCTTCTTCATCTCGGCCAAATGTCCCATATCTTGCTTGATATTGTGCTGGATCTCCTTTATTTCAGCAAGCAGCTTTTCATTGTCGCTGGTCGGTGCCGGTTTTTGCAGCAGCTTGATTTGCTTCTTTAGCTCATCTATCTGGTCTTGTAGTTGAGCTTTTTTTGCTTGTGAGCTGCACGTGGCTGTCTCGCACCTCCACATTGCGTCCTAATATGGAGTAATTGTGGTGACGGTGAATTTTAAGACGTCTGTGTGTCTTTGGAGGTACGGACAGCTCAAGTATCTTGCTCCATGCTTGCCCAGGCAGTTGGTGCACTTTCTTGTGTGCTTGGGTGCTGGGAAGTCCGTGTCCAGCTTGGTCAGCGGACACTCCTTGAAGACGTTGTCATCGGCGCAGTATCGACATATCTCTGTTTTACTGCAACATGTCATATTTAAATATGTTTATATATATATATATATATATATATATATATATATATATATATATATATATATATATATATATATATATATATATATATATATATATATATATTTTGCATGTCCTTTGCAAGACCCAGATTGATATTCCAGGCACAACTTTACGTTCCGTTCTTTCTCATTGCTTTCTGATCAGGAAGTCAACCTATAAGCCCAAATGACAGATGAAGGGAATGAACACACTATCCCACCTTCAGCGCACATGAAGTTTGAAAGCGAGCGCTTTAAAATTCGTGACCAGGCTCACCATTATTCATCTCTCTAGACAGAACGAAAGAGAAAGAAAGAGAGGGAGCGAGAGAGAGGGAGAAAGAGAGCGAGAGAGAGGAGAGAGAGAGAGAGAGAGAGAGAGAGGGGGGGAGAGAGGGAGAGAGGCAGACTAAAGTGCGTGATCTTATCTTTATTTCTTTCCTCTACTGCTATGGTGTCCATAGATACATCTTAATGCATTTCTCATAATTCAATGACATCGTGGGTACCCAAATAATTGATATTAATAGTAGAAACGATTATGTTTGGAATTTCCAGACGCCATCGCGATCTGCGTCTATAGAGATGTAATTCTGCTGTCTCTTGTGATCCCTATTTACTGTCTATATTGATCTCTTTATACTGTCTGTTGGGATGCATAGTTACTGTCTATAGTGATCTGTATATACTGCCTGTTGGGATCTATATTTACTGTCTATAGTGATCTCTATATACTGTCTGTTGGGATCCCTATTTACTGTCTATAGTGATCTCTATATACTGTTTATTGGGATCCCTATTTACTGTCTATACTGATCTCTATATACTGTCTGTTGGGATCCCTATTTACTGTCCATAATGACCTTATCTACTATCAACAACGTTGCCTCTCTTCTGCCTAAAGTGACTTTCTATGGTGATCCGTAAATACTATTTACTGTGCACACTATCTGCTTCGGTACTGATCATTGTTTACTTCTGTAGTAGTCCTCACCTAATGGCTATAGTGATCACAAGCTAACGTCCATACTGAAGCTTCTCCACTGTCTCTGGTGATCTGTATCTACTTTCTATATTGTCCCATGTCCATGGTGATTATTGCCTAGTGTTTGTAATGATCACTATCCACTGTCTGTAACGATCAATGATTACTGTGTATAGTTATCACTATCTATGCCTGTAGTCATCCACATACACGGTTTGCTATACTCGACTAACTACTTTCTTTAATGATCTCCGTCTAATGTTTGTGAAGAAAACGAAATACTCTCCATACTTACCACTACCTACTGCTTGTAATGCTCCTTATCCGTATGATCCCTATACTATATCTGTACTGAACACTATATGTTGTCTATAGTGATTACTGTCAAGTTACGACCCACAGGACTAAATCAGATCACTGTCTATAAACTGTATGAACCCTAACTATGTCTGTATTGGTCACTTTCCACTAAATGCATGATCTATATCTAATGTCTGTATTGAACACCATATATTGTCAGTAGCCACCCAGTTCTACTGTTAGTAATTATGCCTGTCCACTGTCTGTAAAGCTCCCTTATATTAGTTAGTTATATTATTTATTCGACAGATCATCCTCATTGCACATCGAACCATTCAGTCCATGAGTGCTCGGATTCCCTCCTCAGCAAATCCCGCAACGTGTAGCAACTCACGACACCAGTTCTGCGTTGGTTTATTACTCTTCTATGGTTGTATGTAGTGTTCTTGATTGGCCACACCTCTTTTAACTTACTGTTCTCGCAGTCTGGCCATGGTTGTAGATTCCCAGTCATCTAATGATGTGGTATATGCTGTAGCTAGTTAATAATGTGATGTATGCAGAAGCTAGCTGATGATGTGACAGATGCTTTTGATACCTCGTCATGTGTGACATACATTAGCTAGAGGAAGCTGTGCTATTTCAAGGAACCAATGTGTTGTTTGATTTCCATATTGACATGTAGTGAACTGATTCCTGTGTTAAGGCAACAATACTGTTACTCTTTCTATATAGGAGTGGCGTGTAGTTACAATGATTATAGTATTTATTTATTGCCTTGGACTTGCGATGCTATTACTACTTGCTAAATCCCAATGACCCACCGATAATGAGACGACGCGTCGTAACCGAGGGCGTTTGCGTTTGGTCCGAACAAGATTCAAACGAGACGTTTAATGAATTGCTCTACTCCTCTTTTGTAAACCCGATCCTGTTAGTGGGGGACATATCTACTAGGGGGAGGGTGCTACACAAGAAAGCGATAATACACTTACAGTGAGACATATGGATTTACGGGATGAGTTGCCGGGTGTCATTCTGAATGGGATGACGTGGCCTAACACGCCATGGAAGCCGTTAACTCTTTATCCTCAGCTGATCTGGGGAAAAGACAACGGGCAGTGAATTACCGCCAATATGGGATAAACCGGTGCAGTCTGGACCTTCAAGATGTGGGGATCATCAAGAGAGATTCTGGCTGTTCTGGGACAGAGATCCCAGAACCAAAGCGTTGCTTTGTTATTTAAGTTATTAAGACTTTTAAGTTATTAATGAATTATGATTTAATTAATTAATTAACGAGTTAAGTAATTAATTAATTGTTGAGTTATGATGTTAAGTAGGGATTTTCCGGCTGGACACCTCCCAAGTAAATAAAACTACCTCACTGAATTAGGGAGTAGGTGTATTATACGGTTGCGGATGGAGGGTAGATGGAAAAAGGAGATAGCACGAGATAGTAGATTCCTATGACCAGGATTAGACGGACTAAACCGGTTCTCTCGGGACAGGTGGTGCCTAGACGAGCTATTCGACTAGCTACTTGCTTACTGATGCACCCTCATACATGAATATCCTTGGCAGGATAGATGATCGTATATGCCATGTTGTTATGAGTATATATAAATAATTTTGATGTGTTTGATGATATTTATGTGCATGTAAGTCGCAATTGTAGCCGAATGCTCTCATCGAACTCCTTGTTTTCAGGATCTGTTTTTTTTTCGCTGGAGATTCTGAAGTAACACTATGAAAGTCTTATGGACCAGCTCGCTGCAGTGCAAATCATTATGATGTATTTTGGCTATACTGGGAGTGGTTCTATGATCATGAATAAACAAGTCAATGCATACGAGACACGTGAGTTATGAGGTATATCACGGTCTGTTCAACCAGGGACAATCGTGAAGAGTCTGACGAATTTAGGTTGGCCGATCCAGATGGGATCTGCAGCTGATGCATCTAGATTGGACGTGCGCCTGTAAGGTATTCAGGTATACTCATATTATTACTCTGAGTGATGACTCTATGTATTAGTGGTGTTACATATTCAAAGTGAGTATTCTGAAGTGAAGTTTTCTTAATATTCAACGAAGATGGCAAGTATCAAAATGTTTCGGACCCAGCCAGGTCTTAGTGATGTTGACAAGGTAGAGAGTTACCCAGCTTCAAGATTATCCTACTAGTCTAAACGTCTTGACAACATTGAACTTGACAGGAGTTATCAAACTCCAATGGTAGTCTGCCGTTATGATGAACTCATGAACACTGATTTGGTAGATAGCTACCACACTACAGATTAGGTTGTTGAGAACAGGCCAGTGACAGTGCAAGTGTTCGGAGCCACCACGGTCCTATTGTGGGCTGGGGATTAGAGCATTCAATTGACTTTATTCTGCTGAATAGTAACAACGCTCTGGTATTGCTCTACAGTGGTTAACACTAGAGGGGACGCCTGGAACACCAGGGTCGCCCTGTTTCATCAATAGTGAGAACTCTGTTGTGGCTGATTACGTCACCGGGTGACGACATCAAATATTTGTGTTGCAGTATCAGTCGGATATCGGGCATGGCTGTTCCGATCTCTTAAACCAGGTGAACTTGGAAGACGCCGGCGGTGTCGATACTTTAGATGTCCACAGTACCGGAAGTTGGCCGGGTGAATTCACAGTAACGACTGGACGAATGCACGAACAAGTACCACGCGCTACATGATGAACGACAGATCATCTTTAGTTCTTCTCACCTCTCCACTTTAGAGATGTACATACACATTCTTCTATCCAGGCTTTTCAGCCATCCCACTCTGAATTTATTTTGAATTATTTCGAAATTAAACTTCGATTTTGTTATCATGCCTTCGAGTGAGGATACGACTATTGTTTTGTCCGATCCCCCTGTGGGTGGGTATCCATAGGTGGGAAGAGAAGAGCAGGTGTCCCAGCTCGTTGGGGGCCTAGTAGACAGAAAGTCCTAGTGAGGTGGTCGGAGCAAGTGCGGGGGATATATCTAAGTGTACATTACCTGTCCAAGCCCCGGGGGTCTTGTTACAGTAATGACTATCTACTCTCTGTAGTGACGACTATCTACTGTCTATAGTGATGACTACCTATTGTCTGTAGTGATGACTCTCCTCTGTCTGTTGTAATTACTATCTACTTTCTGTATAATGACTATCTACTGTCTGTCGTGCCGGACTCCCTAGGGCTTGCGGAGCGATTCGTGAGCCCGCTTACATGCTTTCGAAACAAATTGTGACCGATTTTGCAGCAGACCGCGTCGCGCTGAGTTTTAACGTGTTGGTATGGAAGCCGGTCGTTCATAAAGCAATGGCAAACTACTGAACGTAATATTGCCAAGACATCAACAACAGCAGTAAAATGTTGGTGTTGATAGCGATGTCCTGTAAATGGGATATGCAAAAACAAAACAACTCAGTTGTAATGACTATCTACTCTCTGTAGCAATGATTATCTACTGTCTGTTGTAATGACTATCTACTCTCTGTAGTAATCATTATCTACTGTCTGTAGTGATGACTATCTACTGTGTGTAGTGATGACTATCTACTGTGTATTGTGATGACTATCTACTGTGTGTAGTGAAGACTATCTACTGTCTGCAGTAATTACTTTCTACTGTCTGCAGTAATGACTATCTACTCTTTATAGTAACGACTCTCTACTATCTGTTGCAATGCCTATCTACTGTGTGTAGTGATGACCATCTACTGTCTGCAGTAATGACTATCTACTGTCTGAAGTGGTTACATTCTACTGTCTGTAGTGATGACTATCTACTCTCTGTAGTGACGACTATTTACTGCATGTTGTGACGATTATCTACTGTCTGTGTGTATGTACTGTCATATACTGACGATTATCTACTGGCTGTGTGTATGTACTGTCACACACACACAGCCACTCATGTACGTGCGCGCATACATGTACAAACAGACCTGTATGTATGTAGGTAGGTAGGTAGGTAGGTAGGTCGGTCGGTCGGTCGGTAGGTAGGTAGGTAGGTAGGTAGGTAGGTAGGTAGGTAGGTAGGTAGGTAGGTAGAATATGCGAAATATTGACAGCCAACTGTATCAAGAATTATTAAACTGATAGACATCAAGACGATTCACACAAATCGATACAGCTTGATTTTCAGTTCCACATTGATTTGTGGGATGTTACCAATTACTCAGTGATAGGTAGACCCTTCAGCCAATCAGAGACTGACCAGCAGTTACCGTGACTGACTTTATGTCTCCACGTGGCGCAATCACGAACGCTGAAGTTCTACTATAAAGATGTTTGCTGATCAACATATATGTTAATATTTACTCAAAACATCAGCTTCTGGCGCCAACATTAAATCAGGAAAGAACATAACATCTGACAGATGTATAGCTTCTGAGAGAAAGTAATGTTTTATCTAGGTAGCTGACAATGACAGTGTTCAATGATGCGGAGAAAAGAGACACAATACAGCCATTGATTACCAATTCATATCTGTCTGTAATTCTCTTCTTCGCGTGTGTCTAGGTCTCTCATTAATTCATTTGCAAACTGCTGAACGTAAACTTGCCAAGACATCAACAACGGCAGTAGAATGCTGGTATTGACAGTGATGTCCTGTAAATAGGATATGCACTCCAAAAAACACCCAAAAAAATTCATTTGCCTTGTGGGTCCGCACAGGATATGAATTTGAAGGTGATTTTTTTCCAAAGAAGGTAATAGTAACGATATAAGAGCCATCAGTGGCCGTACAATTAATACACTAACACTTAGATAAACATTTCACACGATACAGCCATTGATTACCAATCTTGCGTAGGAAGATATCGCTTAACATATCTATCTATACCGTGTAACAGCTTACACGGAATCGACATGTTATTGTAGTATCATCATCAACATCTTGTGCCATGCTGATAAGCGATCATGTTTCGACATCTCAGACGATCAAGAGTCTCACATCGCGTCCGTGTTAGTGTCCAGATTACTGTTGTCATCTGGTGAGGAAGCACTGCATCATTGACTTGTTTGTTTTTCGTCCGTGGTACAAACAGTGAAACTAAACGCAGAAAATAGAGATTTTCAGTAAGGAAACTGATTCTATAATTAAAACAACATGGACTGTCTTTGTGTTTTGAATAAAGTAAATTATATTTTTGTCATAGTGCGGGCGATATGGCGTTTCTGAAGACCATATGGCGAATGGTTCGGCTGTTTTTGTTGGCTGAATACCGCTATTGATATTTGCTCGTTATATGGATGTCGTCAGTTCCCGTGCCATGATTTCGTATCGCCAGATCTGGTGACCGCTGCGGTTTGGGCTGATGGCAATGACGGTCTATCTCTTTCTGATGGCTTGATGCACCTGACCTTCCCTTGACCGATGAAGGTTGGTTCGAACAGCTGACAGTTCCTTTAGATGACAACCCCTGGATAATGGACAACTGGCAAGTCTTGGGCTCACACGCACTTCAGGATAGTCAATGTCTACATAACAGTTAGATCAAAAACACTTGACACGGCCATCTCTTCTTTGAGTATTCCGGACAAGAAGTGCCGAATTTATTTCACAGCTCTATATATTCTCATCACACACGCAATACAGTATTCTAAAGTCTGGCCGAGCTAACATTACTCTGGCGCCCGTTAATCACCGTTCCACCTATAGCCGTACGTAAGCGCTGCCTATAACTAACCGTTGTATTTCCCAAGTCCCATTTCTGTCGCTCTCACTCAAATTCCCGGAAAGCCCAGGCCTGACATTGTAAGACTCTCCTTAACTGCGTTGAATGCTGGTGTGGACTACTGAGTGTGTATGTCCTCAACTGCCCCTGGCTGCCAACTGGTGGTTGTAATCAATTAAACTTCTAACGGTTTCTTCTGCAGCTTTCATAGAAGTATCAAAGGTTCCAAACACGGCATGCTGATATCTTGATGTTTCTCGCCGCAAGTTCTAAGCCCAAAGTGATATTTCTAACCGTCTGTTGTCAGATGACAGCGTAGAGGGTGCGCTTACTCTTACTGTTTTCTCGTGCGTGACAAATTCTCTATTTAGCACATATATTTGCATGTGCACTTAACTTATCATTTCCATGACATGACAATGTTCATCTTCTGAATTTCTTCTGCTATTAAAACATTGATTCTGAAACAACCAATGCCAGACGCCCTATTCACCTGTAGCTGCTTTCATATGTTTCCAATGCTAATTGTCGCACTGATAGACTTTTGTGTATGGGTTCCGCCTCTAACACGACTAGTCCTATCACTTTTAACTCTGATATCCGTATAGATGTTTACAACATAAAAACAAGGGAGGTCTACACCTCTCTGAGAGTGTTGAGGTGCAACATAGAACCTGTGCTTTTGTATGGATGTGAAGCTTGGACAATGAGCAGACAAGCTGAAAAACATCTGATGGCTGTGGAAATGTAGTTTCTGGGGAAAATGCAAAGAATACCATGGACAGACAGAAAAACTAATGACCAATTCCTACAATAAACAAATGAAAACCGTAAACTGATTAGAGAAATTAGACGTAGACAGTCAAAATTATTTGGACATGTTATGAGAAGAAATGAATTGGAGAACTTGGTGACAAGGGCAAGATCAATGGGAAAAGAACAAGGGGAAGGCAGAGAAGTAAATACCTGGATGGCTTGGTCACGTTGTATGGTCGAGACAAGAACATTGAACTGATCCACGACTCTCGTGATCGAGTGAGATGGCAGAACATGACCGCCCACGCTTACCGGCATGGCACATGATGCTGATGATGATGATGATTGACATTGACCTACTGATTTATCTTGTTGCTGTTGTATCAGAGACCTGAGTGAGTAATCTTTGAGAACCACTGCACCGAGAACCCCTAAGCTTACAATTGTGCACATAATGTTTTGATAGAATGTCGTTCGTTGGGATACCCATAATGTCCTTTGTAAATCACGAGTTATTGATCGTCAAGATTGGTCTTGACCATATAACAGCGACGTTTCTCTGGTAGCAAATACTGCTGCTCCAAGGTGAATCTCTGTTCAACTGTAGCAACGTGAGTGTAGATATATGTGTGTGTTTGTTATTATCACCTTCTTCGTCGGCCTATGTACCATTCCGTGCTGTATTAGACATGGTTGTGGTCCCATTCTATTTTTTTTAGTCGGTAACATTTACTGTCTTCAGAAACAAAGTTATACACTGTCCGTCCATCTTCTGTCTATTTGACGTTCACACTGTCCGTTATATACTGATGTGACCAAAATCCTTAAGAAGTAATCAATTCTTGGATGTCTAGTTTCATTTTGTCCTCCATATAACATTGTTGCTCATATCATTTTTCATATTCTGGTGTTCTTCTGTCTTTCCTCCTCTACCCCACAATGGAACATAAGCCCCTAAACAGCGCAACTCAAGTTGTCTTATCCTTAACTTTCCCACGCAATTCCAATCATGTTCTCCCCATACTATTCTTTTCTACCACTGTTATACTTCTGAGTGTGCTTTCGGGTCTTCTTTATTCCTTTTGACTTGTGGATTCCGGAGAAAGACCTTTCCATTTATACTATTCTCTGTTTGTCTCTGTATGTGTCCTATCCGACACCAGTGTTTTTCCTTCACCTCTTGGTTTAGTGTCGGCCTTGTGGCTTAGGAGAGAGTGAGACTGTTTCAAAATTCTCCGTCACATCCAGTCGAATTGATATCCACTGTTATACATATCATTCAGAAGTGTTGTTGTCTCAAACAGCTTTAACTTCTTGGGACACTGGTGTTATTTAGTTCCGGAGATTAACCTTTCTTCACACGATGTCTAGCATCCTCAAATTCAGTATTGGTGATGTTTACATTGGTCATAATAGATCTACCATCATCATCATATAACTCTTGTATATATTATGTTCATCGTTCAATTATCTTTGCTTTCCCCATCAATATTTTATCTTATTTTGTTCTCAGACAGCTGTTGCTGTGTGTCTTCTAATTACCGATTATTCTGTATCTTTCAGTACACAGATTTTGTGACATCTCGTTGTTTTTCAAAATCCCAGCACTAAGTATCTAACCCGGCTTCTTTCACATTTTTGTTTTGTTAAATATATTGCAGCTAGAAGTATATTGAATGCTATCATATGTAGTTGTCATAACTGTAAACACGTTGTCTACCTAGTGATAATACCTCATTTTTTCAAACATCAAAGTATAAAATGCTGATCTACTGAGGGGAGTGGTTTACTGAATAATCAAAACCAAAAATGACACCCTTTCACGAAATTTGTTAGCAGCCTTGTAAACTTCTCAGTATCATATTTGACAGATAGTTTACCATTTCGTAGCAGTGACATTCAGCCCGCTTTAATTCTGTTTCTTCGCTGTTTTCCTTCATAAATGTAGTGATTGTCTGTTTGTTTCCATTCCCAATGTGTCTTGCGCCATCCGTATTTTCAAAACCAGACTACACCTCGAACAGTGTAGAGGTAGTAGCATAGTTCAGAATTGTTCCTGTTTTGTTGGATTTTGCAGTTACAGTTTTCGATTGGAATGGAGTAGCTTACAGAGTGGAGGGTGATGCATTTGTCTTCCGCAGAGTGGCAGGCGATAAATCTTGGTATCACCACTTTGAGCCGAGCAGCAAAAGAGAGAGCTTGCAATGGAAGCATGCTGGATCACCAAAAGCCAAAAAAAAATAATTTACATTTACTGGTTTCCGCTGGTAAGGTTATGCCGAGCGCATTTTTTGACCATAAAGGGTTATTGTTGGCCTACTTTAAAGAACCTGGTGTCAACATCAACTCTACCCCATACTTGCAAGCACTAGACAAGCTGCAAAAAGCTATCAAGAATAAATGACCCGGCATGCTTTCTCGCGGTGTGAATTTGTTGCACAATAATGCTCATCCGTATATCGCAAAGATTGTAAAGGAAACATTAGCAAGGACGAAATGGGAAATTCCGCAACATCCAGCCTATATTCCTGATTTGTCGTCACCATGTGATTTTCATTTGTTCGGACCTCTAAAAAAAAGCACTCAAGGAGCAACGATTTCACACAGATGCAGACGTAATGAACGCGTAATCACTTGGTTCAGTGAGCAACCACAATCTTGTTTTTGCGGACGGCATTCGCCGCCTACCTATGTAATAGTATGCTTCCTGAATGCCTACGGCGACTTCTTCTGACCAACCAGTCTTGCATAATTCATTCAAAATGAATGCTTTGTTTAATTCAACCACACCTGTTAATGTTTCTGTCATGCTTTTGTAATAAGGCCATTGGAACGAACTGGTTTCAAATGAAAATCCCTAAGATATATATATATATATATATATATATATATATATATATATATATATATATATATATATATATATATATATATATATATATATATATATATATATATATATATATGTGTGTGTGTGTGTGTGTGTGTGAGTGTGTGTGTGTGTGTGTGTGTGTGTGTGTGTGTGTGTGTGTGTGATCAAGAGAAAAAAAGAGGAAGAAGAGAGGAGGAAGTGAGGAGAGAGAGGAGAGAAAGAAGAGGAATGATGAGGGAAATGATATAAGATAAGTGTGAAGCCTAAAAGTTCGTTCCTCAGTCGAACTCTGCCTACTACACACTACCTTTGATAGTAAAGAAAGATGAAGAGAGAGAAGGAGAAAAAGAGGATGAGAGTAAGAGATATGACAGATGTAGGTTCGTGTCTCCGCGTGAGAACAATAGTTAATTACTATTGCACCATCAATGTCTCGTGGTGTATGTTATCAGGTTATAGAAGAGATGTACAGCCTCACAAGGTCTCTAAGCTACTCTACTTATATTACTTCAGACTGACAAGTCGAAATAAAAGGCAACTCAAACATATATTTAATTTCTTTCTGAACAATAACAGAGTGACAATCTACAACATAATCGCATAGAGTAATCAGTACATGCATTGCAGACACATAATGCATATTGAACTGTAATAATACGACGCTGCATTACCTCACAAGGGAGAGATAGATAGTGTAACAGCCTATGCAACTGGATGTTAGGGGAATGCCACCTATGATCACCTATTAACCACATGAAGTAAAAGACTAAAGCTAGGAATTACACCGGCCTTTGTTTCGTAACTATCTTTCCGTAGGCTTATTAGTGGTCCATATATTTAGCCCAAATACCCATTGATCCATAGATTGATCCATCAATCCATATACCCAGGGAATTAATTCGCTCCCATCCAACTTGTTCAGCGGGTAACTGTTTATTCAGCTTTACCCGGTATGTCTAGGCAACTCCAGTTTACCCAGACAATGTCTGAAACATTATAAAACAATACCCGTGAGTTTTATGTCACAATCAACCTTAGTCTTTCACTACCTACAAAGTCCTTAACAGCTATTGCTTCCCTATCTACGCTAGTATCAATATATCTTAGCCATAACATAAATTAACAACAGTATTTTAAACACAGTAATTTATCGTTTATATATATTTAACTAACATTATTATCGCCTATTTCCCGACGCGCCGCCTACAGCCAACATAACCCTAAAAGTATTTAACTATTTACCCGAAGATTTGAACTCGCTGCCTGTATCCCGCCAGGCCAACTCAACTACACAACCACAGAAGCGTGACCTCCTTTCACCTACGTCCAGCGGACAAAAGACAACATTCCTTCCTGTGCCCGCCCCGTCTCTGGCCAACGATCTCACCTGTCATTGTCTGGTTGACCTAGTGATCGCGAGTGCCTTGCTATCTTCTTCTGCCGTCTGCTGTGTTTGGTCGCTGTGTTTATATTTTTGCAATAGCCTTTCGTTTTATATGCCGTGTTGATCCCGCCTAGTTATCATTAATCTTTTAGTCTATTTACTTAATTTACCTGCACATATATAGTTTATCCACACTCTGCCCACCTAACCGATTAATTTGACTCCCAACACTCTATTTCGGCCATTTAAATATAGGTCATTTGCAGGACGTCGCATTCAGTCCTGATCCTTGGTCGACTGCTTCATGAATTACTTGGTAAGTTCACCTACGGTAGTTTGCTATAGCTCTCTAAACTAAGATACCTGATTATAATATACAATTAACTAATTAGGTCTAAGTCTTACTGTCAACTTACATTCTTCTTCTGCCGTCCCGTTGTCCTTCTGGGTTTCATATTTGAAATACGATTGCTTTCTTCAACCTCTCGTTTGTCGTGAATCCCACTTGACCTTTCCAATCATGTTTGCCATTAGTCTCCTGTGTGATTCCGATTGATCTTAGTCTCCTGTGTGATTCCGATCGCAGTGTTCTCCGTGTGATTCCGATCGCAGTCTGGCTAGTGGTTGTCCTATCTGACGTTAGCCATCATCTGCAACTACTGAGTGCTCTTCTTTAGCCAACAGTCCTTCTCAAATGGCTTGCACGCCATTTTGTGATCCTCGGAATTTGCGTTCCACTCCATCAGATTTATCTATCTGGAATAAATGGTTCACAGATCCTTGACCATCCTACTTTACTTCGGCAGTCCAGACGAAACCGTGATATGTGCATCTTTTCCGTCTTTAATACTGCCTCTCCATCTTCCTGGACACTAAACAGCCTGGGATTTATACATCACCATTCGCTGGAGTTCCAAACTCACACTTCCTCCTGGGCTGGGCGGTCGCCCAGCCCTCGACCCTGTTGCTACCGCACTCTTGCTCGTTACACACTCTCTCAACTGACTGGATCCAAAATATATATCACCTCTTGAGTTGGCGCCTTTCTTGAATCACGTGACCATGCTTCTCTCCTCACGCTACGGTCATCCAATCAGTACCTCGCGTACTCTGCTTAATTTGCATCTACTCTGCATAATATCATTATGCCCCAAATCGACATTGTTAGCTGGAGTTCACGGCCAAGTTCAGTTCTAAGTTCATGTACTTTTCCCGCCACCATAAATTTGGAGTATAGGCGTCTCCTTCTGACAGCCTAAGGTCACTTCCAATGCCGCCTGTACTCATAAATTATGCTGCCTCCTAAAGTTCACCATTGTCCCTCTGACAGCTTGAACCCAAAGTGTACAATACATTTGGCACTCCTCTCCCTGAGAAACTGCTAGTCAACAATAGAGGATGGCCTTGCCGCTATTCGGTCATGCACTCCCGCTCAACCTATGACTATTTAAAACAATCCTGGCCCTTGACCTTTGAGGTCCAAAAATATTCCAGTTTATATTTCCCCGGGTAAACTTGAAAGGCGGTATGTGAAACCATTTCCATACTGTCTCATACCCACCTACCAAAAGTTGATGGGTCCCACCATCAATATAGCGTCATCCCTCCCTGAGATCGAAGCCCTGGTCTCCGCATCTGACATCCCTCATAAACAATATTGGATGCCTAAGGGGAAAACTCTTTTTGGAACTTCCACCCCAAATAATAATAATAATAAAGAATACTGGTTGCATCCCCTGCTCTCCCAGTGCATAAGGCAGTTAAAACTTGTTCTTATTCTGACGTGCATCGCAACAAAATAGTAACCAACTAATATTATTAATAAAGACAGTTCAATCCCTTGCATGCTGGGGATTCCCCAGAAAACAAAATCATCAATCAATGGATGCAATACTTAGGGGCACCAAAATTAATAAAACAGTGTCAATATAGGCATTCACTTAATATGCTACTCCCCTGTAACAACAACAAAACAACAATCAGATTCACATAGATGCTACCCACTAGGACATATGTAAATCAATGTGCCCAGTCATCCTTGAATCTGAAAAACATTGTAACCATTCCTGTGACACCACAGGCAAATGCCTGTTCACACATAATAAAACAACCAATTCTCCCCTATTCGCAAGGACACATCAGCATGAAGCTGCAATCTCCACAATCGCCGACGCTGTACACAAAAACAAATCAGCCCCTGCTGTAAGTAGACAACATTTAGTGGCCACAGAAACAAACCAAACATATATCATGAAATAGCTTTTGACATAAAAAAATGTGCGCCCAGTCGTTGGACATCGTGCTCAATTGTCTTGGCGCTGAAATAACTCTGAAAAAAAATGGTATGCCCAGTTCTTGGACATCATGCCCTATTCTCTTGGCGCTGAAATAACTCTGACAAAAAATGTGTGCCCAATTCTAGGACATCATGCTCTAACATTTATTCTTCGCCATGCCCCTTCACATTAAAAACAAACATGTACCCGCATTAACATCTACTCGGGCAATCTCAGATTATAAATGGTCTCCTTGGCCTCCTGGCACGACGTTGAACTATGTGTTGTCACTATGACACCTAATACTGCAGTTGTGTCTGCCCTTGAACACAATAGAGTGAGGCCCACACAAAAATAAAAACATTCGCATACCCGACTTGACAACTTCCGCTATGGAAACAACAAGGGAGCTAACTACTCCACAAAAGTTGATCCTATCAAGTAGTCACATTCATTTAAACAGCAAAATAACATGTTTCTAACTAAATTCAACCTGTAAAACAAACAAAGAAATGGCTAAACGCGACTACACATATGGCTCTACACCAAAAATGTCATCAATAAGGAACCAACACCACAGCACTAATGTTTAACTAATTATTTAACTATTGTTCATTGTCATGCTGAGATAAATATAAAAAGAATATGTTTCTGCTTGCGGGTGCTCTCTGGATTCCGTTTCCATTCACTGAATTTCTACGATTGTCTTTATGTAAATGTCTATTCTATATGCACGGGCAGAAATATAGGGCGTCACTGGTCTTTCACTGCCCAACACCGTTAACATATCTAATTCTGGTATCATGAAACTTGAACACGCCGGTACGATGAATTCCACCTCTGTTCCCGCCTCTAAAGAAGGGATTTTCTAACTACCACGAGTTACACTGTTATTTGTCTCTTCACAACAGCCATAATTAACTCACTGCATAAAACACAGGGGAACAACCCCGCTGGTGATGTAATTGTCCATGCGTGCATTTCTTGTATGCCACATGTGCCATTGATAACGTTTGGCACAGCCTGTCTCTCGCTGTTCTCTTCTGTAGAAGGAAAAAAGGGGGGGGGGGAGAGAGACATATTGTCCTGATGGCTTCAGATGTTGCCATTGCCACCAGACGTATTGAGTTCAGCCAGGCAAACAGCTGCCTTCCCGACAAACTAACTGACATCCGTTCCCGCACAGCCACAGGTTTGGTTTGCTCTGCATGTCAGGTGTGGGAATTGTTCTTATACTTTGCATGGCCCTGGGTTTCGCATGCCATACACTGTCATCAATCATGACTCTGACTTCCTGGACGAAGATGGTGACCTTTATAACGGTGGGGTATGTTATTCTGATACCCTTTAACGATGAAAAGATAATGCCACCTTTACGTTGACTTGCACTGCTCAGCTGTTGTCTGAGCTCATTTCGGACAGATTCCGCTGCGCTGACTCTCTTTCTGAGTTGCTATCCCTGGGTATTTTGTTGTTGTATGTTGGGTTTTCCTGTATTCTTGTAGCAAGGTGGTTTGGCCGGTGTACTTTACCCAAGAGTTTCTAACTGAACAAACTTAGTAGAAACCTCGCCGACAAACAGTAAGACAATTTACCAACCAGCTATGAGATAAGTAGCCTAGTAAAGGAGCACATACTGAGACAACTATCGAGCTGGCAATAACGAACTACTGACTATAAGCGACAAATCTATGTATACGATCTTAATATGTAGTAAAACCTGACACCACAGAAACAAAGTTCACATGGAATATTCTGGGAACTCCTGGACTACAATAGGAACCCCAGATTATTCTGGAAACAAATCCTGCCGACAACGCCATGTGTGATCAAGAGATAAAAAGAGGAAGAAGAGAGAGGAAGTGAGGAGAGGGAGGAGAGAAAGAAGAGGGAATTGAGGGAAATGATATAAGATAAGTGTGAAGCCTAAAAGTTCGTTCCTCAGTCGAACTCTGCCTACTACACACTACCTTTGATAGTAAAGAAAGATGAAGAGAGAGAAGGAAAAAAAAGGATGAGAGTAAGGGATAAGAAAGATGTAGGTTCGTGTCTCCGCGTGAGAACAATAGTTAATTACTATTGCACCATCAATGTCTCGTGGTGTATGTTATCAGGTTATAGAAGAGATGTACAGCCTCACAAGGTCTCTAAGCTACTCTACTTATATTACTTCAGACTGACAAGTCGAAATAAAAGGCAACTCAAACATATATTTAATTTCTTTCTGAACAATAACAGAGTGACAATCTACAACATAATCGCATAGAGTAATCAGTACATGCATTGCAGACACATAATGCATATTGAACTGTAATAATACGACGCTGCATTACCTCACAAGGGAGAGATAGATAGTGTAACAGCCTATGCAACTGGATGTTAGGGGAATGCCACCTATGATCACCTATTAACCACATGAAGTAAAAGACTAAAGCTAGGAATTACACCGGCCTTTGTTTCGTAACTATCTTTCCGTAGGCTTATTAGTGGTCCATATATTTAGCCCAAATACCCATTGATCCATAGATTGATCCATCAATCCATATACCCAGGGAATTAATTCGCTCCCATCCAACTTGTTCAGCGGGTAACTGTTTATTCAGCTTTACCCGGTATGTCTAGGGCAACTCCAGTTTACCCAGACAATGTCTGAAACATTATAAAACAATACCCGTGAGTTTTATGTCACAATCAACCTTAGTCTTTCACTACCTACAAAGTCCTTAACAGCTATTGCTTCCCTATCTACGCTAGTATCAATATATCTTAGCCATAACATAAATTAACAACAGTATTTTAAACACAGTAATTTATCGTTTATATATATTTAACTAACATTATTATCGCCTATTTCCCGACGCGCCGCCTACAGCCAACATAACCCTAAAAGTATTTAACTATTTACCCTAAGATTTGAACTCGCTGCCTGTATCCCGCCAGGCCAACTCAACTACACAACCACAGAAGCGTGACCTCCTTTCACCTACGTCCAGCGGACAAAAGACAACATTCCTTCCTGTGCCCGCCCCGTCTCTGGTCAACGATCTCACCTGTCATTGTCTGGTTGACCTAGTGATCGCGAATGCCTTGCTATCTTCTTCTGCCGTCTGCTGTGTTTGGTCGCTGTGTTTATGTTTTTGCAATAGCCTTTCGTTTTATATGCCGTGTTGACCCGCCTAGTTATCATTAATCTTTTAGTCTATTTACTTAATTTACCTGCACATATATAGTTTATCCACCCTCTGCTTATCTAACCGATTAATTTGACTCCAATCACTCTATTTCGGCCATTTAAATATACGTCATATGCAGGACGTCGCATTCAGTCCTGATCCTTTGCAGGGTCGTTCATGATTACGCGGTAAGTTCACCTACGGTAGTTTGCTATAGCTCTCTAAACTAAGATACCTGATTATAATATACAATTAAACTAATTAGGTCTAAGTCTTATGTCAACTTACATTCAACTTCTGCCGTCCCGTTGTCCTTCTGGGTTTCATATTTGAAATACGATTGCTTTCTTCAACCTCTCGTTTGTCGTGAATCCCACTTGACCTTTCCAATCATGTTTGCCATTAGTCTCCTGTGTGATTCCGATTGATCTTAGTCTCCTGTGTGATTCCGATCGCAGTGTTTCCCGTGTGATTCCGATCGCAGTCTGGCTAGTGGTTGTCCTATCTGACGTTAGCCATCGTCTGCAACTACTGAGTGCTCCTCTTTAGCCAACAGTGCTTCTCAAATGGCTTGCACGCCATTTTGTGATCCTCGGAATTTGCGTTCCACTCGATCAGATTTATCTATCTGGAATAAATGGTTCACAGATCCTTGACCATTCTACTTTACTTCAGCAGTCCAGACGAAACCGTGATATGTGCATCTTTTCCGTCTTTAATACTGCCTCTCCATCTTCCTGGACACTAAACAGCCTGGGATTTATACATCACCATCGCTGGAGTTCCAAACTCACACTTCCTCCTGGGCTGGGCGGTCGCCCAGCCCTCGACCCTGTTGCTACCGCACTCTTGCTCGTTGCACCCTCTCTCAACTGACTGGATCCAAAATATATATCACCTCTTGAGTTGGCGCCTTTCTTGAATCACGTGACCATGCTTTCTCTCACCCCCCGTGGTCCTCCAATCCGTACCTCGCGTACTCTGCTTAATTTGCATCTTACTCTGCATAATATCATTATGCCCCAAATCGACATTGTTAGCTGGAGTTCACGGCCAAGTTCAGTTCTAAGTTCATTTACTTTTTCCCGCCACCATAAATTTGGAGTATAGCATCCCCCTCTGACAGCTAAGGTCACTTCCAATGCCGCCTGTACTCATAAATTATGCTGCCTCTAAAGTTCACCATTGTCCCTCTGACAGCTTGACCCAAAGTGTACAATACATTTGGCACTCCTCTCCCTTAGAAACTGCTAGCCAACAATAGAGGGTGGCCTTGCCGCTATTCGGTCATGCACTCCCGCTCAACCTATGACTATTTTAAAAACAATCCTAGCCCTTGACCTTTGAGGTCCCAAAAATATTCTAGTTTATATTTCCCGGGTAAACTTGAAAAGGCGGTATGTGAAAACCAATTTCCATACTGTCTCATATATATATATATATATATATATATATATATATATATATATATATATATATATATATATATATATATATATATATATATATATATATATATATATATATATATATATATATATATATATATATATATATATTGTCATATTTTTTTTGAAGGGAGTGGGAGATCACTGTAGTGCATGCCCCATCTCTAACAAATGAATTAGAGCACCATCCTCTTCTATCTTCAATAACCCCAGAATATGAACCTTGAGTTATCTGCAGGCCTCGTTCTATTAAGTATGTCTAGGAGACATAGATTATGGCCCTGGTGAGAATAATGATTACCAACTGGGATTCTGCCCCTTCTCCAAGGATTCTGTAGCTCTGGAGCCCCCTTATTGGTTATCAAATCTGAGGAAAGTCTGGAGAATTTTCTCAGCCTGATTTAGATGAAGAAACATGGATATTGAGCAGTTGATAGATCTAGAGTCTTCTCTCCCCCATTTTAGTAAGTCATTATGAGTTAATTTATCTTTAAACAATCAAACACATAATCAATCACATTAGATTCTGACAACATGATGTACAAAGAAGTTGTTGACTCACAGATAGGTTTGAACTGATAAATTAACAGAAGGTCAATTCATGTTAATAATTTATTGACTGGGCCTGAGCCTTCTGGCCAATACATACATCTCTATTGTGATTTACACAAGATACATTAGAAAAGTTGCATATTGGACCAGTTACACAGACCATCGATAACCAAGCATCAATACATGAGAGGTCAACAAGTGTGAAAACATATTAAACATTTTGATGTTGCACATGTTAAGTGTGATGGTAATTCAACCATTAACTATCATTTCCTGAAATTGGGTGTGGTGTGTACCAATGAGAAAGGTAACCTGGTGACTGGAAGATTAGGTAAGCCAGGGTCCATTGACTGATGGATCCACTTCAGGTCTGCCCGTACTCTGCTCATGGCCAAGTCATCCTCCATCTCACTTGTGGTTCATCTCTTTCTCTCGGCTTCCCTCTTTCAGGTCTGATTTAGGTGGTTAGTTTGCTGATGTGTTGGGTGGTTGTTGGTATGTAGCCACCAAGATCACTGATAAATATTCACATAAATATATACATTCCTACCAATACAATATTTTAAAAGTAGGTCAGAAGAAATCTAAATTCCTGAAGTAGGAACTAGTTCCCCTCCCCCTCTTTTTTCTCGAAGCTAGTGTTGGGTTAATTTGGGGTGGTCAGAGTTTATCACACTGTGTACGCCTTGTATCAACTGGTTCTTGCTGTATGTAAGTTCTCATTTGACCTGGGGTCAGTGAACGTGTACAGTAAGACAGTGACAAGAGTGAGAAGGTGTCAAGATGCATGTAAATAAATGACATACATTTATAACATTTCTTCCACTCAATGGTGTTTATAATGTGTATAAATAATTCTCTGTGTTTTCCCAATTAACCAACTTCTTCTTCTTCTGCTGTGTCTAATAACTCTCTCCCATTATCTGTTGTTGTTGTGGTGTTGAGTGTTGGGTTGTGTGGTGATGAGTGGTGTTGAGTGGTGTTGTGTTTTAAGTTATGTTGAGTAATGAGTTAAGTTCACTGCGCGTGATGGTGTTCCGCGAAGCACAACTTTCTCATGTAATGCAGTTCATAAGTGCTCTTCTCTAATTAAAATTTGACATAAATATAAATATTTATTCCGTCAAACCCTATTGATTCAATAGATGAAGGAGAAAGGAAAGATTGATTTCTCTTTCAGCTTTCTAGATTGTAAATAGGCATAGATAAGTCTGTTTTAGAACAAGGCACTTATTCTAGTACACGAACTGTCATTTCAGCTGTAGGTAGTGATAGCATCTTTTATCAGTGTTTCTGGTGAAATGCACAAGATTGCTTTAGAATCATCACTTCTCACAGTTGTTTAGAATAGAATGTAGTAGTATAATGCACTTCTTAAAGTTAATAATTATCTCTAAGAATATCAGAGATTGCAGTTTCATCGAAGAGAGTATTGGAGAGTCATTTTGCCCGGGAACGGCTCTGCGTCGTTAGAATCTACAGTCGAGCATTTTTACATTTCAGAGGTTTTAATTAATAATAATACATTTCAATTGACATTACACACACGGGTTACCATTACGTGATACTCGATACATCGGGTTCTTAGTCTAATCTAAGGACTAACAAGCTCACCTGGGATTCAAACATTCTGCCTCCTCTATTTGAAAATTTGGTCACACAAATTTTGACGTCTGTTCGCCAGGCATGTTTTCGCAAGAGTGCGCTGCTTATCATAATCTATACCGGCGTTGGCGCGAAAGCCGTGTCACGTGTCTGTCCCGTCCAATGGTTTTTTAAGCCTTGGCTGATGAAATCTTTCCAAGAATCCACGTCATCTGTCACTTGTGCAGTTCCAGTTTCGATGTTAAGTTTTAAGTCCTAGTCTCCGTTTGCGGTTGTGTAGTCAATTTCTTTTAATGTTGTGTCCTCTTCTTGCGGCATGTTTTGGTAGATGAATAATGGTGGTTAGCGTTATGCCATATATATATATATATATATATATATATATATATATATATATATATATATATATATATATATATATATATATATATATATATAAATTCTGATCAACCTAGACAGTATATTTCACGTTGCCAGCCTAAACTATACCCATTACATGCTGTATTATTACAGGTACTCCAAACAATTACAAAAATGAAGATGATTGCTATGTTTGCTTTCCTCGCCTTGCTGGCAATCATGCCAAGTTCATGTGAGTGCTTACCCATATTTTACTGTCACCTTAGCTCTTGGAATTTGTAGTTCTTTACCTGTAGGATGCGTGTAACAGGGTCAGGTATGATCGTTTAATATACACTCTGTTGGACATGAAGGTCTGTTCTTATATTGTCAAATGGATTGCGGCAGTCCTTTATGAGTGTAAGATTGCACTGTGCATGGTTTCCTGGACTTCTGACCTCTGTACTATTACACTTGGGCTGCCACAGGGATCTGCCATGTCCCCTGTGCTTTTTAATGTCTACACCAGCAAAGTTGCCGCTATTGAGACACCAGGTATTGGTAGAATCTTGAAACTTGCAGATGATGTGCATGTACAGACAGGAAAGGTTTGGCTACAGGCTTACAGATGGCAGTAAACAGGGTGGCGGAGTGGTGCAGGGAGGCAGGGACTGTTATAAAACCAGACAATGCATTGGTTGTATAACTGAATCGTGTAGGCATGTGCCTCATGTATTATATTGAATAGATGTCCTCTTAGTAGAGAGAGAGAGAGTGAATTGAAGTGCTTGAGTATCATATTTGACAGGTGTATGTCGTTTAAGGATCATGTGGAGGCGTTGGTGCTGAAGGCTGGTAAGGGACTTAATGCCTAGTGGGCGATGGCAGCAACCGAGGTAGAGCAGAGAATGGTTTACAGGTTCTTTTAGCAGTTAATAATTTCTGTCATTGAGTATTTTCTGGGGCTTCTGCCAGCATCAAAATGCCAGCTTGAAAGGTTTGGGCGCATACATAATGCGGCCATGAGGGTGATCCTGGGGTGCACAAAGGACACACCAATTATATGCATGAGACATATCCTTGTGCTACCAACAATGGCGGATAGGCATAGTGTAATTCAAACCAAATAGTACCTGAGAGCTGCTGCAGACTGGGTTTAGATTGGATTGGGTTTTTTTTTTTTTTTTTAAAGAATTAAGTTTAATCCTTCACAGATCAGAAGATACATGGGAATAGAAGCTAAGGACGACACACACTAAAAACCTACTTGGAAATTATAAACAGGTGTGAAACAAATACTATAATAACTGCAATACATTTAATTTAATTAGAAGCTGACAGAGATTATTGGCAATTCATAGTCGTTAATCTATAGTTTTATAATTAGGAATTTAAAACTAGTGTGCCAAATGCAAGCTGTGTATTATAGGAAGCTTGACTGTTTAATCTAATTTCTCAACGCAGTTATCTATTGAACATGCTAAAATGCGAGTAGCGACTTGACAGAACGAGGATCTGTTAATTAACGTTGCCAATGCAATGCTCGTGAGTCGCACTTGCACTGTGGTTAGCTCTCTTGCCTGCCAGTCAGGTGGTCATATGTTCGAACAGCTATCGAGGTGCATATTATGTTTGTTTTTGTTTTTTAAAACTAATTAGAGTTCCTCAGTCGATCTTTCCTGAAATAAATACCTGTATAGATTTTCGGAAGAAGACGCGTCCAGAGTGATTTGACAATAACAGCATGTAAGTGCCGATTGTTTCACTAAAATATAACGATAGCACAATATTTCCAAATACTCGTGCATTATACTTCTCTTGCATATTATAACCAGACCATACCGATTAAGGAAAGTAATTATTGTATTAGATTAAATCGCTGTGATGATGTCATATTATCGTTTATTTAATTCCAGCCAGTAGTGAAGAAAGTAAGTATCGTTTTAAATCAATCTATCTATCTATCTATCTATCTATCTATCTATCTATCTATCTATCTATCTATCTATCTATCTATCTATCTATCTATCTATCTATCTATCTATCTATCTATCTATCTATCTATCTATCTATCTATCTATCTATTTATCTATCTATCTATCTATCTATCTATCTAAACTTCCTTGATGAGGACACAAGGAAACTATTCTATACTTCTCATATACAGACACACTTTGACTACTGCTCTACGATCTGGGACGGTTGTTCTAATTCAAACACCAAGCGACTTTACTCACTCCAGAAACTGGCCATGAGTCTAATTTATAGCAAACAGTTAACTGACAATCCTAGCCTGTATAAACGCCTTCAGTTACTACCACTCCGTAAACGCCTGCTTTTCAATAAAGCTAAACTAATTCACAAAATCCTGCATCGGAATGCCCCAAATTACCTTTGGCCATTGTTTAAATATAATGCTAGACACAGTAAACGTTTAAATATATTACACATTCCGAAGCCTAGGATTGACTTATACAAAACAAGCTTAACGTACTCTGCAGCTCAGCTGTGGAACAATCTTCCACAAGAAATCAAAGACATCACCAATCCCTTTTCATATAATCGCAAATTATTCGAACACTATCTCAATATGGATTATCTTCCCCCTTAATAATAGAGATAATAATAATAATAACAAAACCCTAGTATAACAGCCAGTCCCCTTTTGGTAGGCCAGTATATTCCACATGGCTAACAACAAGTGTCAGACCATTATCTAATATTACTGTGTCGTGTAGTTTTGATGTTCGCATTTTGCCCATACCTTTATAATGCATATCGTTTATATTGTTGTTGTTCTCTGTTAGCCTTGAATGATGTGTGAATGAAATAATGTATGAAAGAGAGTGATAGAAGGGCAGAATGTTAGACGGGCCTGCGTGCCCAATTCTTAACCCTTTGAAAATAAAGTTTGTTCGT
>JACEFZ010019922.1:57500-75000 GCA_014155875.1 Cepaea nemoralis | reverse complement strand
GTGTCCGGTTCATTGTTAATTATTGTGTTATTAGTATATAAACGTAGTGTTGCATTGTTATTTGTTCACGAAACTCGTGACTCGCTCTTAAGTTGTCCATCTCCGTTAGTAGATATCTAAGTGTTTGATTGATTGATTGATTGATCTAGGAACCGACATCACAGCATTCGGGACATTCCCATAAGCGCTCCGTCTCCATCCTCAGTAGCCAGCGAAGAGTTCCAACACTAATAGTTCCAGTAGCAATCTGATTATATGTCCGTCTCGCCTTTCCTCCGAGCGCCGAGCGTCGGCCAGAACCCCTCATCACACCTCGTTGTCTCATTCTTACCAGACCATGGTGCTCCATCTGCTCCTCCGAGGTGTACACGTGCTCCCACAAGGCCGCAACCACGTCTGCCTTGTCATGCATCAATACTCCACCAAATTTTGCCGAGCCAGCCAATCTGTCCGCCTGTTCATTCCCCAGCACACCGGCATGCCCAGGAGAAAAGATCCAGGTGATGCTTACTACCCGTGACCTCCGAAGCGAAGCAAGCCACTCTGCACGAAGCCTACCTGTTCTCACCCTTCTCAGCATACTTTCTGAGTCAGTTACAATCACAATGTGTGTATGTATCGTGTTTTCTATCCAGCGGAAAGCTGCACTGACCGCCTCCACCTCCATTCTTAAGCTAGATGTAGTGTTATCATACGCCAGGCTCTCCTGCACCAAACGCCGACCATTAGTTTTTGCCAAGAACCCCCAGGCACTTCTCCTACCTCTCAACACTGACCCATCCGTGTAGATAATCACATCACCCGAGCGAGAATTTTCATGAATTAGTTGCTGAATTTCCACTTCCGTGGCCCCCGCTGGCCACTCCCTGCACTCCCGGTTCAATGTTATTACAACTCTGCACAAGTCTGACTGCACGGCTGGCACTCTGACCCACTCCTCTCCTCTAAGTGTATGGATGCTAAATATCCCCGTCATTGATCTTTCTCTACGTGTTTCCGTGAGTGACGTTACAGATCAATTCTGTTGATGGCATTCATTCATGCCATGGTCTGTAACCATTAAGCATAATTTGTATTGGTCTGCCTCTGCTTCTTCTACAACTGTTCTTTCAAGTCATCACAATGTTCTCCAATGCCCTTTATTTAAGAACATTATTTTCTCACCCATATATATATATACGACGGTCGGTCAGCCAGTAATCCACCGCAAGTTGTTCACCAGTAATAAATAATTAATATAGATATAGGAACATACAATAGATCAGATAGAACGACTTTTTTTTTTTTTGCATATCCTTTACAGGACATCGCTGTCAACACCAGCATCTTTCAGCTGTATGTTGATTTCTTGGCACGATTACGCTCAGTAGTTTGCCATTGCTTTCTGAGCGGCCGGCTCACATACCCTGTAAGTTACCGATGCGATTCGAACCACTGCTGATTCTCACCGTCATCACGTTACCGACGAGAGTATACGAGATTACGGAGAAAAGTCATAACCTCTAAGCCACGAAGCCAGCGAGAACGACATTACTCCATTAAATTGGCGCGTTGAACAGCTTGCATTCCATCCATCCATCACGTGCCAAGCCGATAAGCGTGGGCGGTCATGTTTGTTTCTGTCTCGACTATGCCACAAGTCCAAGCCATCTAGGTATTTACTTATCGGTCTTCCCCTTGGTCTGTTCCCCTTGATCTTTCCAGTTGTCACCAAGTTCTCCGAGTCATTTCTTCTCATAACATGTCCAAACAATTGTGACTGTCTACGTCTACGTCTACTTTAATCAGTTTACGATCTTCATTTGTTTCTTGAAGAACTTGGTCATTGGTTTTTCTGTCCGTCCATGGTATTCTTTGCATTTTCCTCAGAAACCACATTTCGACGGCCATCAGATGTTTTTCAGCTTGTCTGCTCATTTTCCACGCTTCACATCCATATAAAAGTATAGGTTCTAAGTAGAACTTCAGCACTCTTTTTTTCGTTTCAATTTATAGCATTTTATTGGTCAGTATGTTTTTTCATCTTGCAAAAGGCTACCTTCGCAATGGTAATTCTTGTTCTAAGCTCAGCTTGCATTACAAACAATAAATTGTAATAGAATTTCTGGTTACAGAAAAACAAACTGGGATGAACATTAACAAATGTTGTTTGTGCTGTGTATGAAAGTTGTGCAACTGATGGAGCACAATCAGTCATTGGGCTGTCTCGGAGAATTAAAGCTTCAGAAAGTGACAAGACAGGACTGTATGGCTGCATAATATTCCGCTCTCCGGAAGTTCTGCCATATCTACAAACCCAGACATACTGAACGGGAACTGCTCTGATGCCATTATTCATGATGATAGGCTTATTAACAATTGTCATACCAGCTGTCAGTCAGCGATAGAAAGGAGATTACAATTTTCAAAAGTCTGGCATATTTAAGGGTTTACGTAAGATGGGTTCCGCACAGAAGGATCACAGATATCAAAGGAAAACCATTTGATCTTAAGTGTTGCAGTGTTTCAATGATGATGGCGAGAACTTTTTGTCAAAGATCGTTACCTGGGCGCATCAATGTCAGCCTGATAAGAAAATGCAGTCATTATTGTGGCAGTATTCATAATCACCAGAAAGAAAGACATTCAAGACAACTTCATCAGTAGGGAATGTTATGGTCAGTACCTTTTTGGACACTGATGGTTTTAATATTGTCGAAGTGATGCTAATCGATGAGATAACCAGTTATGAAGCTTACATCAAAACACTAGCAAAACTCAATAAGCGGTTCCGCAGAGATCAGCCTAACAAGAAACCAGCAGAACATTTGCTCCAACATAACAATTCACCTCCTCACATAATTTGACGCCACGGAAGGCAAGTGCCAAATTGGTCTCTGCTGTACTCAGTCATTAACTTTATAGCTCCATTATGGCTCTCTCTGATTTTCATCATGTTTGTCCACTTCATAATATCACTCAATGGAGAAAGGTTTGATGATGATGAGGATGTGATCTGTGCAGTGAAGAGATTGCTACGTGGGCAGGACAAAACATGGTACAGTCTAGACATGCATGCATTTGCTTCGCTCCAATGTAAGACCATACAGGTTAATGAAAATTATGTAGAACAATAGTATGTTTAGAGGAAGTGTTTATGTATATTGTTTGTAAATTCCTTCACTTTGAACACATAGTTTCAGAAAAACAAATATGGTACATTACTCTCATACCGTCCCTCAATATAAATAATGAAATAAAATCAGCTTTCGTTTAAATAATCTGATGTTGTAATGTAGTACCCTGTTGTTTCTTTCATTTTCAGGTGAACTTACACGCAGTAAGTACATTTTTCCTGACTTTATTTCAGCAAAATTACATTATTGAAGCATGCAGAAAACAATTCATTCTGCTCATGCAAATCTGTTTCACAATTGTCTTCTTCAGTACCCCAGCAGCCTTCACAATAGTTGACATTATGTCCAATACAATGTAAGGACCGTGCTTCCCAGCGTAGGCACATGCAACAAGTAACTATGACTGCGTCTCCATGAGTTTACTCGCCATCTTGAACTATATTCAGAATGCCTATTTCCGTGTCTATAATAAATGTTGCTTCAGCTTCTATATCTGATGTTCTTGAGGGCATTTCCTTTATTGCCATTTCCATTCCAGGTTACAAATAACTTAACTGTGTAAGGACAGTGGATCCGGTGGCAACATCTGTTATTGTGCTGTGTACAGCTCTGTTTATTTGTTGATGAGCACTTACTTCATTATGAATGTTATTGAATGTTATGGTTGATTGTATTGAAAGATAGTACTGAAATGTTATATAGAACCTGTTTTGCTGTAAAACAGTGAATACTGGAACGTGAATTAACAAATTAGGAAGAGCTTGCAAGCAAGGGTGATGTAGTTCCTGAGATGAATGTTGCGAATACCTTGGGGTGCCAAAGTAACTATCAATATTTAACGAGTAGGGCCTACTGAAAGTAGAATATTTTAAACTATAAGATATATATATTGGTTATAAGATGAGAAAAGCACTCAACACCATCATCACCACTGGAAAGGTCAGTGGGAGAAGAGGCAGAGTCAGAACGAGAGAAATAATGGTGGATGAACCACTGAGACCCTGGTATTAAGAGATATCGTCGTCAAATATGATACATAACACCAGAGACTGAGATCTGCGGAGAGACATGAACGCTTACGTTAGCTGGCAAGACCCATGATTATGCTGATGGCTGAAAAGCACATATATGCCTTTGAAAAATCTCACTACACTTTGTATGTAGAACAAGCTTCAAAAATGAAGTATATGATGTCATCAAAATTTGTTGCTAAAAATTCAATAAATTTGGTACATTAGTCACTGCTATGGTCTAACGCTGATGTTGGGAAGCTGGAAAGTAACAAAGAAGTATTCATTAAAACAAGTGTTGGAAATGTCCACCACGGGCTTCAAGACATGACTGTACACGTCTCATCATATTGTCAAATACCCTCTGCAAACGTGTCCATTGTTATTTCTTGAATGGTAATTATGACTGCTTCTCTCACGTCATCACTTGTGTGTACATTATTTTTGTAAACATTTCCTTTCAAGAAACCTCATAGAATCACTCTAGCAGACAACCAATTGCTGCATATTGCTTCACGATGGACTGTGAAGTACATTTTTGATGACGTCAAGTACTTAACTTTTCAAATTTGTTCCACGTACAAAGTGTAGTGAGACTTTACAAACACCCAGTATGTGTAGCTGATGAGCTTTACAAATACATTGGACCAAAAAGAAAACAAGTACATATATCCGACAAGAACAACATATTTAAGAAGCTAGGTTGTTCCGACAAATGTTATTGTTGGGAAAAAATAATAAGTTTAGATATGTAAACAGATATGAACGTCACGAAAAAATAAATATGCAGGGAAATTTTCAGAGAAGCAGAGAAGAGGAAGACCACAGAGTAGATATATTCAAGATGCCATGGATAATGTACACTAGACAGCAACAGGGGCAGGGCAACAATCTTATCACGATAAATTCCCAAACATTATTTATTATGTGGTGACAGTTATTAACAGGACAAGCTAAGGCTTGATTATGTCGATGCTGCTGATGATGAAACAAATAGTATATATATATATATTACTCTTTTATGTTATCATACATTATTTTATTTGAATATTTTCTCTGACAGACGGTAAGTCATGTTAAATAATTGCGCATTATGTAGTTAATCGGTTTTACACACAATATTAGTTATAAAACATTAGGCTCTTTTGTGAGACAAACAGGCTATCTTTTCAAACATCATTAGTTTAGTGCTGTGGATGCCACTATATGTCTTCTACTTATTACATCTTCTTTCGAAGTCAATTATTATTTCCTCCACAATATTATGTACCAGTGAGGGAGAAAGATAAAGACCAATATCAATGATTAATGCTTACTACATAATGCATATCTTAGCTATCTACACAGACATATAGATGTTGTTGTTTCAGTTGTCACTTGATGTAGATGCAGGGCGTTTCATTAGTAAACCGCTTTACTGAGTTTCTTTGAAAAACAATGATACTATTTGGTCATTAAGATAATATTAATACAGTTTCATTCGGTTGTGTCTATTAACACTCTCTGTTTACAGTATCATTATTACATTGTCCTGATGTCGTACCCAGAGTTGAGTTGAGTCAAGAACCGATATCACTGCACTAGGGACATTCCGATAAGCGCCCAGTCCTCATCTTCAACATCCACCGTTGTGTTCCATTACTAATGGTGCCCGCTGCAATCTGATCTAATGTATGTCTTGCTTTACCTGTGAATGACTACTGACGACCAGATCCTCCGATCACCCCTTGTTGTTGCATTCTCTTTAGACCATGATAGTTCATCTGTTCTTCTGCATTATTCACTTTCTCCCAGAGGACTTTCACTATATTTGCCTCAATCATTCATGATACGGCACCACAACCCGTGACCTCTGAATCGATGCAAGCCATTCTGCAAGAAGCATGACAGCCTTCACATTTGCCAGCATGCTTTGTGAATTAGTTACAATTAGTCGCCACATGGGTTTGTTCTCAAGCCAGCGGAAAGCTGCAGTACCCGCTTCCACCTCCATTCTCAGACTTGAGGTTGTCGTTTCATATGGCAGGCTCTCCTTTACTAAACATAGGCCGATTTCTTTTGCTATGAATTCCCAAGACACTGTTTTTGCCTCTTAACACAGAGCCATCTGATAGATAGTCACATCACCAGGGCGAGAGTAGTCACGAATTAATTGCTGAATTTCAGCTTCCGTAGCGCCCGCTGGCCAGTTCCTACATTCACGGTGTCATCCACTGGTCCTGTAGTCATCTCCATGTCTTGCCACTGGATTCGGATGGACTCAGACGAGAGAATGAAGTCGACGAATTTCGCAAATCTTCCTCACTTTAATCCAATTTATGGCTCAAATCATTCTTCATTCAACTTCATCTATCACAACTGCACCTATCTTGGCAGCACTGTGTCACAAGCTGTGGCAGCATTGTGTCACAAACTGCTACAACTGACGACGAAGTGAATGCGCGAATCTCCAAGGCCATCCCTGCATTTGGCAGACTGTACAAACATGTGTGGGACAGAAATGGAATAAGCCTGCAAACAAAGCTAAAAGTCTACAAAGCAGTTGTATTATCCACACTGCTATAAGCATGTGAAACCTAGACTGTTTACCAGCGAAACGCTAGAAATTAAACCACTTTCACATAGTCTGCCTTAGGAAGCTACTGAAGATCAAATGGCATACGCTGGAGTTCATAGCCAGCGAATGCAAGCAAAGCAGCACTGAAGTCTTAGAAAGACCGTCCATACTCAGTATCCACACTCTACTAATGAGGAATCAGATTCCCTGGGCTGGTACTTGACTCGCATGCCAGACGACAGGCTCCCTAGACGAATTATTACGTGAGCTGTGCTGTGGTAAACGCCCAAAAGGTGACCAGAGGAAACGCTTAGAAGACACTCTGAAGATTTAACTAAACGCTTTTAGAATTAATCATGACACTTCGGAGACTACTGCCAAAGACCAAAATTCATGGCGTACATCATTACGAAATGGGTGCAGTCACTTGTGTAGCCAACAGGAATGCAAGAGCTATCAAATACAGACTGGACAAACAAATAACAGCAGGTAATCCTCCATCTAGAACGTCAGGCATTCTTTTACTATATTTGAGTAACGAAGACACAAACAATATATTGCACGATTTATTGCCTGACATATTTCGCTGCATCTCGTCAGGTACATACTGCAGAAATCTCACAATATAAAGTGAAATAAGTAGATAAATCCTTCAATCTGAAATATACACATATTCGCACAGTAATGTCGATTGTCTATCACGGTAATTTTAAACTGACTAACATGTCTTTCTGCTTGCACAAGGCCGGCTTACGCAGGTTGGTCATTATGGCTTCAGCAAACCTTAACAACCAACTATTATGTGTGTTGAACAACACACGGAAGGCACTGTCTCTTTCAACCACATGACCACTCTCGAGCACGTGTCTTGCGACCGATGAAGCAGGACTGTTCCGGTGTGTCAGCCTGCCTAGTCTACCATCTTCTGTGTGTAGTATATTGTCCACCCAGTTCGGAATGTGTTCCAACACCCTGTTATGTAACTATCGCTCTGTTCTACCTATGTAGATGGCCTCGCACCTACATGTAAATTGGTAAATACAATTCGATTTGGTGTACAAAGCTACAGGTTCTTTAACTGCTGTGGTGGGGATCGGTGTGGTTTTGTACCTGATAACCTGAGTTGCAGCACGGAATGTTCGCCCGACTGCTGTGATGAGCCAGTCCTGCAAACGTTGCATTACGTCATCTCCTCGGAAGGTTAACTGGATGAAAACCTTGAGTTTAGGGACTGTAGTTTCTAATGCAACGTAATGCAACGTTATCAGGTACAAAACCACACCGATCACCACCCCAGCAGTTAAAGAACCTGTAGCTTTGTACACCAAATCGTATTTACCAATTTACATGCAGGTGTGAGGCCATCTACATAGGTAGACCAAAGCCACTATCTTGCTATCTTGCTGTTGTATCCATTAACAGTCTATTCCATTAATGCGTGGTCCTGCTGTTGTTTCGATGAACAGTCGAATCCATTAATGGATGATCCACTAATGGTCTGTTTACTTACAGTTCCATTAACACATTAATGTCGTTCTGATTGTTCTATCATTCCCCTTTCGGACTTTATATTACAATTATTACACTTTCTTGCATATTCTTTTGTTGATATATATATATATATATATATATATATATATATATATATATATATATATATATATATATATATATATATATATATATATATATATATATATACTATCTTACTTAAGTTCCATTTATATATGAAAGTGCTAATTGTTCTATTTCTGGTCTCCCTGGCTTAGGGGTTATCGAATTTCTCCGTAATCCGGTATACTCTCGTGAGTAACGTGACGTGCGCGAGAATCGGTGGCGGTTCAAGTCGCGTCGGTAACTTATGGAGTATGTGAGCCCGTTGCTCAGAAAGCAATGGCAAACTACTGAGCGTAATCTTGCCAAGAAATCAACAATCAGCTGAAAGATGCTGAAGTTGACAGCGATGTCCTGTAAAGGATATGCGACCAAAAAACTATTGTTCTATTATTATATTATCTTGTTTATGGTTCCATTAGTGAATAATTAAATACAAGGAGGCGGAGGAGGAGGAGAATGTATAATTAAAAGTAAAAGTTATTATGCCTTTTTAAAGCACAAACTATCATCTGTCAAGACGGCAAGGTGCCAATGTGTGTGAATAATTCTATGTAATTGTTTTATTATTAAAATATATGTTACGATACGTAACTTTATGTTGGGCTCCACCAAAATGAACAAGTTAAAATGTTTAGCTGTGGCGCAGTACACAGGTAGATGTTCAATACATGAAAAATACAAAGATACTTAATGAATTTAGCCCTGAACGGCTAAAATGACGACTAAACATTTGCTGCAAATGTTCAAAATATGGAGCACAGAGACAATTACTGCGACCTACAACTGCTTCATTTTAGGATACACTCTATGAAGATGTCAACAACATCAAGTTGACTGATTCTTTCTTTACATATGTTCAGAATGACCTAATTGTTTTTATGTTTTTCTGCTTTTGTCATGCCAGTTTGTTAAATAATTATAATAATTTTACTTTCATGTGGCTGCTATTCTTAATAATTCTGGTTTACATAGACAAGAATGACAAACTACTGAGCGTAATCTTGCCAAGAGATCAACATACAGCTGAAAGATGCTGGTGTTGACAGCTAAGTCCTGTAAAGGATACGCTATATATATACATAGACAAGTTATGACAAACATGTGAAAAAGGCCAAAACTCAATGACAACTGACACACAGACATATTATGACAAACAACAGATAGAAGACAAGACACAAAAAACAAAATATCGCAATCACCAGACAGAGATTAAGAGACACAGACAACATATCGCAAACAGGAAGAGACTATGACACAAAGACAAGTTACCGCAAATATCAGAATCAGGCAGTGGTCATCATTGGCCACATCATGAAAAGAGGAAAACTGGAATATGATTTGACAATTGGAAAAAGAGATACGTAGACAAAGGGATAGACAATTATTGACAGTTATTCATACTGGCATTCCAAACAGTGGCAAAACGAGAAGTCATAAATTATAAAAACGATCGCTAGGTGTGGATGGGTATGAAAACACCACCAGTTTCCAAGGTATTTGATTCTCCTCTTCCTCCTCCTCCTCCTCCTCCTCCTCCTCCTCCTCCTCCTCCTCCTCCTCCTCCTCCTCCTCCTCCTCCTCCTCCTCCTCATTATTATTATTATTATTATTATTATTATTATTATTATTATTATCATTACCCTATGTGTGGTTTGTGTTTCTTTATCTGTAGAGGATGACACGGCATTTGGTGAGTAATATAATCCAAGTGCATGTGTAGCCATTATTCCATGTTCTAACTGATTATTGCCGGTCTCTCTGGCCGAGGGGTTACAACACTTTCTCCGTAATCCCGTTTATCACGCAGAGTCTCGAAGCGGGCGAGAACTGGGAGCGGTTCGACCCCCGCTGGTAACTTGCGGGATACTGAGCCGGCCGCTCAGAAAGCAATGGCAAACTACTGAGCGTAATCTTGCCAAGAAATCAACAGACAGCTGAAAGATACTGCTGTTGACAGCGATGTCCTATAAAGGATATGCAAACAAACAAAAACAAAAACAAAAAAACTGATTATTGGACCGGCCGTAAAGCATTGGTCAGCTCTCTGTCCACAGGCCCACCAGTGGTCAGTCCTTTGAATCTTTAATATGGCGGATGTTGTCAAATGTATCTGATCCCCCATGTCTACCCAGTTTAATGTGATCACCGGGAACTGTGCTGGGAAGTTGCTGTTTGTCCATCAAGAACGATGATGACCATTCATTTCATTCAGTGAGGTTGAAAGAATGGAGCAGTGAGTTCTAAGATGTATGGTATTGTGAGTTCTAAGATGGCTGGTAAGGTCAATTGTGGCTCGAAATTGTGTTTGACAATGTTGGCAAAGAATGCTTGACGTTCCAAGAGGAGGATCTCCTGCGGTGGTTTTTCTTCCCAGCTTCTTCACAGCTCTTGCAGTTATGTTTGCCTTACAAGTGACTGCACTCTTGTGTAATGATGTATGCCACGCATTTCGGTCTTTCGCAGCAGTCTCCCAAGTGTCGTTATGAATTCCAAAAGCTTTCAGTGAGATCTTCAACGTGACATAAAAGCGTTTCCTCTTACCGCCTTGGGAACGTTTACCACAACGTAGCTCGTCGTAAAAAATTCGTTTAGGGAGCCTGTGATCTGGCATGCGAGTCAAGTGATCAGCCCAGCGAACTTGATCCGTCATAAGTAGAGGACTTCAGTGTCTGGGATCTTGTCTTGCCATTTAATCAATAGCTTCCTAAGGCAGACTGTGTGGAAGTGGTTTAATTTCTTAGCATGTCGCTGATAAACAGTCCAGGCTTCACAAGCGTATAGCAGTTTGGATAATACAACTGCTTTGTAGACTTTCAGCTTTGTTTGTAGGCTTATTCCAGTTCTGTCCCACACATTCTTTGTACAGTCTGCCAAAGGCCTCGCTGACCTTGGAGATTCTTGCATTCACTTCGTCATCAATTGTGGCAGCTTGGGACACAGTGCTGCCAAGATAGGTGAATTTGTCCACAACACTTAGTCTATGATCATTCACTTTGATATTTGGCACGGTGTGATTAATCCCTGGAGCTGGCTGGTACATACATAGGGTCTTCACCGGGTTGATATTGAGCCCAAAGTTGGCACAGACATATGAGAAAGCTGAAACATTACGTCGCATGTATCCAGTATGTCGGGAATTTGTCCATCAACAAATCTCACTAACTCCCCAGCCACAGATGGTGGAAATATCATATTCCGGTGGCTCTCGTGTTACTTGTATTCTAATCTTCTTGCTACATGTGGTCTGCATCTTCTCATGTGCCATACGTTTGTTTATTCTTACGTTACACATAATTACAAGTTTGCTTGTTGTCTGTATGTATTCTTGCATTGAACATCATCATCATCATCATCATCATCATCATCATCATCATCATCATCATCATCACCATCATCATCATCATCATCATCATCATCAAGTGCCATGTCGACTGGCGTAGGCGTTCATATCTCTCCACATATCTAGGTCTTTTGTTTTCTGGATCAACTCTGCTGTTAATGTTCCTCCATGCCACCGTCGCAATCCATCCAGCATCATTTCTCGTGGTCTGCTTCTGCCTCTCTTCCTCTCGATCTTTCCAGTTGTCACGATGTTCTCCAGCGCCTCTCTTCTCATCACATTACTAAAAAAGCTGTTTGTCTCTTTCTTATTGTTGTATATGATGTTCTAGTTTCATTAGCCTCTTTCGGGCATTCGTTGTTAGCTACTTTGGCTGTCCAAGGAATTCGCAACATTCGTCTAAGGAACCACATCTCTGTTGCTTCCAATCTCTTCCTAATTTATTCATTTACATTCCAAGATTTACAGCCATACAGCAAACCAGGTTCCAAATAGCACTTCAGCACTCTCTTTCTTACATTCAATGTTAGTGACTTATTGCATAAGATATTCTTCATTTTCTGATCAACAATAGATCAGATATGTATCTTACAACCAATAGCCGAGAAAAATTGGGAATATAAAAGAGATCTCCATAACATTTTTGTGGATTTTAAAAAGGCTTATGATAGTGACCATAGGAATAGTCTATGGAATGCTATGCGGGAATTTGGAATACCAAGGAAGTTAATCAACATGACCAGACTATGCATGGAAGATACTTATAATATAGTAACATATAAAGGCAGGAAATCATACCCTTTCTAAATAACATCTGGCTTGAAACAGGGTGATGCACTATCGCCGCTACTCTTCAATCTGGCTCTAGAGAAAGTTGTAAGGAAGGTAAAGGAGGAATGTGATATTGGAGGAACATCCAAGCTGCTTGGTTATGCAGATGATATAGATATTATATTATGCAGATGATATAGATATTATAGGGGAAAATGAACAAAAGACATTAGAAATATTGACTCACTTAAAGGGAAAAGCCCAACAGATGGGGCTGGTTATCAACCAAGATAAGACAGAATATATGGTAATTTCAAGAGAAGGAATGGCTAAAAAGTCTGGCCACATACAAATAGATAATATGACCATTAAAAGAACGGAAACATACAAATACCTGGGTACAATCTTCAACTGCTCCAACATCATAAGGGAAGAAATACAAACTAGAATCAATTCTGGAAATAAAATATACTTTGCACTACAACATCTACTAAAATCAAATGCGCTATCTCGTAACACCAAAATCACAATATACAAAACACTGATCAGACCAGTTGTGCTGTATGGCTCTGAAACCTGGAGTACGACGAAAGGAGACGAAGCCTTGTTACAAACCTTTGAGAACAAAGTTTTAAGACGCATCTTTGGACCCATTAGGGATACACAAAGTGGAGACTGGAAAAGAAGAAGTAACAAAGACATTTATGATTTGTTTAAGTCCCCGCTAATCACTGGTATCATGAAGGCTAATAGACTACAATGGCTGGGGCATATAGAAAGAATGGAAGATAATAGGGAAACAAAACTCGCTTACACTCAGGAAATAAATGACCGTAGACCCCGAGGTAGACCAAGAAGACGGTGGAGAGATAATATATATACAGACCTAAAGCACTTGGAATCAACGACTGGCAAGAGAAGGTCAACCAGAGAGACGAATGGAGACGGATTGTATCTGCAGCAAAGAACCTCAATGGCTCGGAACGCTGAAGAAGAAGAAGAAGCCTTTGCTTGCCCTATTCTGCTCTTAATCTCTGTTGTGCATCTTCCATCCGATGTTATACATGTCCCTATTTAAAACTATCCACTTGTTGAAGAATTGTCCCTTCTATCTCTATTTCACATGTGGGTGACACCTGTTTCTTTGATATCACCATTGAACATACATTTTTAATATTATATATTTAATTGCAGAACGGGTAGGAATTGTCAGGCGTAAGTAGTGTTTTGTTTACAAATCATAAATAATGGCAAGTAATGGCTATCTGGTTAACTATTATGCAATAAAGGATTGTGTCATCAATTAATAACGCTAGGGAGCCGGGGTGTCACACTAGTTTGCTCTCCTCGGTGGTTATTGGTTTTTTTTTATTTATTTATTCTTCTAACCCAGACTTCCAGGTCACTAAAACCGGAAATTGGTTTTCGGAAATGTTGTGGAAAGTAAAGGCCACTTGTGTGATATTGACCATATCTCATACCTCGAATATAGACTGGTTTATAAATAAATATGGCACGTGATCAATATGCCAGTTTTCCTTGTGACGTGGTAAATTATGGTCATATAATTGTCGTACATAATATTGCTATATCATAATGTGATTACACACTTGACAAGTCGTCTTTCATATTTCTGTTCTTGATATTCAAGAGTAGCATTAGTTAGGGAATCACAAAATACTCTAACTGTTAGATTTGATGACATCTTTGTGTTAGAACCGTTTACGTGTCTTCCCGCACCTGCTATGGAGCAGATATAGGAGACCATGAATTGCTGTTCAGCTGCCTTAGCTTTTCCCGTAGATCTTTCTCTAGCTCCCTCTGCCTCTCTTGCTTAACATGCCTGCATTAAACGGCCCTTGTTGATTAGTTAGTCAGCTTTCAGTAGATTGACTTTGCTTTCTGAAGACACAGCTCATACAAAAGTATGACATAGAAAACAAGGTGGTCTCCTTCGAAATCGCTTGCAGCTAATTTCGTAGGCGATATGTGGGATTGCGAATCGCATTCACTATTCCATTCGCCACTGACACGCTGAAATTCTAGATTAGGACAGGGTAACAGATAAACGAGAGATCATTTTCTTTTAAGACAGCATTTTAATAAGAGATCATTTATTTGTCACTGCTTTATGGGTGTGTTTATATGATTAGCATTTATTGAAACATTTATGATAGAATCTTAAAAAGGGTCTGCATTGCATTTTCTTTTAAGACAGCATTTTAGTAAGAGATAATGTATTTGTCACTGATTAATCTGTAATAGACGGTTACAGCGTATGTGATACCACGTGTATTAATGTATTGTATAACATATATATATATATATATATATATATATATATATATATATATATATATATATATATATATATATATATATATGTATATATATATATATATATATATATATATATATATATGATATATATATATCATGGCACATGATTGATTGATTGATTGATAACATATATACTGGTGTATAGATGCAAATCATTGACAATGTGCAAACAAACCGAGACACATTTGATGACAGTATATGGCTTCTGTGGACATAACACAAATATCATGGGTGAAAGAAAAATGGATGAGACACTACTTCAAGAAACAAAAGAAAACTGTAAACTGATGACATAAATACACCAACCCTATGCTACCAATCTCAAACTTGGACTTTATTCAAATTACACCTTCGCAAAATCAACACCTGCGAAATGGGATGCCTGAGGAGAGCTGCCAACTTAACAATCCTAGACCGAGTAAGAAATGCTACTATCAGACAGACTGTGGGATCAACACCTTGTGCCACATTTATTGAAAGACAGAAGATCAAGTGGTTTGGCCATGTTGTTAGAATGCAACATCAGCAACAACCATCACTGGCCTTACATCAAAGATCATCTGCGACGAGACCACGAGGACGTCCAAGAAGAAAATGGATTGACGACATCAGAGACATTGTACAACCACACTGAATGACACTATCCAGTGCCGTCCACCGAGCGCTGGAGCGCAAATTATTCCTCCCCACGACGCTTGACGGCAGAAGTGGAAGATGATGATGATGATGATGATGATGATGACATAAATTATTTATATATATATATATATATATATATATATATATATATATATATATATATATATATATATATATATATATATATATATATATATATATATATATATATAGTCCAGATGTTTGGGCATGTTAAGAAGACCAATACACGTGAAAGACTACTGACAACTTGCAAACTTTGTGAGGGGCGGGGGGAGAGCAAGAAAAGACAGTGAGATATATTTTATTTCAGGATGGCTTGGCAACATTGCATTATTGGTAAATAACCTGATCAACATAACTGGCGATGATATGAGATGGCAATCTATGACTGTCCACACCTAATCAACAGCGATGTCAGAATATTGTTGAACCTACCATGACTTCATGCAAGGTTGCGGTTGTGTGTAGCAGGCATTCGTCTTCCGACTGTTTGGCCGGTCTGCATGGGTAGTCTGACCATTAGATAGTATACGTGAAACGTAGATCTTCAGCTCATGGGGGACAATACGTTTCATCAACGACACTGACATGAAGACGCATCATCGCTAATTTGGTAATGTGTTGAAAGTGGAAACTCTTATAGAAACCATACTGGAGGGCAAGGTTGAGGGCAAGAGGTAGACAACGATACAAGTTATAGAGATGGACGAACATCAGCGCAACAGAATGTACAGTCATGGAGAGAGACAGGCAATGTTGGAAATCGATTGCTGCCAACCTTCATTGTGGGGATGGCACCTGATTGATTGAGAAAGCGGAACTGATCACGGCCTGCAGAAAGGAGTATCCGTCACTTACCGGTTCCCCGGCCTCCTACATGTTCGTGTCCAAAGACTATATTTTCCTGTGTCCATATCCGTGCTGATGAACCCTTGCTTCTTCTGGGTCTATGTCTTCCATCACAGGCCTTTCCAAACCATTGGTATGTTTTTTTATGGCCAAGGTATATCAGTTTCCGAGACATGGTTCTGTTTGTATGTTAATTGTCTTCGATTGTCAGATCCTTTCCAGTGTCACTATTGGTTTCTTCTTCTTTGCCCACGATATTCTAATACGTTGTAATTACAATTATTAGTAATTCTGCTATTTATGAATATTTAATTCAACAGTCAGTCTATTTATATTTTCCTACAGGTATACTTGACTTAAGTAAGTAATATTCCATAATCTTTGCGATGGAAATATTGCTACTTGTTTTGCAATCATAATTTCTCAAGACATCGCACTTTTTTGTAATTTTCTCGGTGTGGTATTGATGTGTGTTGTAATTGTGTGTTATGCAATGTGGCTTAATTGTTTGTTTATATATATATATTATAGGAGGGGTGAAGAGCGAAAATTAGTAGCCTGCCGATGACCCGCAGACTACACAAGTCAACCCCCACCTCCAAGTGGTGCAGACCGGGCAACCATGACCGCGAGGTCATGGGCTAACGGGGCTATGGCTCGCCATAGGGGATGGACTCCCTGTGGTCAGATTAGTGTCCTAAACCTGCGACTGGCCTAGCAAGCCGGCAGGGGATCTTCATACTGCTCGTAGAAAAACCAAGAAGTATAAACGGACTGACCCAAACGGCTATCGACCCGGCAATTTTAATGGACTACGAGATAGATCAGCGATTCAAAAAATAGGCACAATGAACGTCTGTGGTTTCAATAGTAAAGAAGAAGAGCTTATAGAAACAATGGAGAAGAGGAATATTGGTCTGATGGGAATAGCGGACACCAGAACAAAAGGGAAAGGATGCAAGGAGCTCCACCGCAGTTACACGTTTGTTTACTCTGGAGTAGAACAGCAAGAAAGGGCAAGACACGGTGTGGGAATAGTCATCGAACCACGGCTAGCAAGAGGAATACTAGAAATAAAATATATATCAGAAAGAATCATAACAGTGAGAATAAAAGAACAAACAATCACAACATATGTACAGATATACGCACCATGTAATGCAAACAATAATGAGCAAGAATGCGAGGACTTCTACGAAGACATACATGATGTGCTAAACAAAATAGATAAGCAGGACAA